>CM055062.1:26720366-26735366 GCA_029204045.2 Tillandsia leiboldiana | reverse complement strand
CTCGGGTGCGACAACAGATCCGCCGTATATGCAGTATTTTCCACATATACGAAGCGATACATAACTCAAGCAACTCAGTACAGTGTGCAAGAGAAGGATAGCCACAAAAAGTGGTATAGAGCGAGAGATGAACATAGACTATTGTATAAGAATAAATCACAACAACACCACCATCCATACAACATACAACAACTCCAAAGTACAAAAACTACTAACTCCAAAACATACACCAAGTACATCTCCACTATACTGCAATAACACGAATAAACAAACCCGCTACAAAGACTATAATGCAACTCTAGTCTACATACAACTCTAACTATATCAATACAACTCTGGGACTGACATAACTACAAAAAGCTGGCTCCAGCCCCACCAAATATATACAGTATTCTGAAAGTCTAAAAAAAACTGAAAAGTAAGAAACTGTAGTACAACCTCTATCCAAATCGTCGGGGTGGAACACTATCAGGACCGCGACTCCCTCGCCGCGCTCTGCCGGTGCCACTGCTCCTTAAAAGTCACTGGGGAGCAACAATGGGTGTGAGAACTACTAAATAAGTAGTCCTCAGTGGGTAAATCATCGAACCTCCGACCTACCCACCGAGTCTACCGAAAAGGGCAAAGTAAGAGATGGTCAAAAGAATAACGGTCATAGCTGGAAAGAAAACTACTCTACTATGCCCAATGCCAAATGAATAATATCAAATGTATGTAAATTTACACTACCCTCGTATACCAATAATGTCCTCAACTGTATGATCTCAAATAGATACGTGTATGCATAATAAAAGAACTGAAAGAAACTACTGGCTACAGCGAAATGTTCGAAAATCTCGAAAGGCTAGGACCTTCACCCTATCAAACTAGAACAGGTTCCAGCACCTTCTCCATTTCTGGAGCAGTCTTTCGAGATTGTTGAACTATTCGCGTGACAGTAGATCACCACTACTCTAGTATAACAATGATGTCCTCGACTGTATGATGTCAAATAAACATACGTGTGCATCCTAAAAGAACAACTGCTGGGATATATGTCACGCCCCGGGGTCGAAACTGCGACCCGGGCTCGCTAACAGATCCGCCATCTGTACGGAAACTGCCGTACAGACGAAGCGTCTACCCTGCAAATAAATCTATAGCTAACAGATATCAGAGCAAAAGTAAGTACATGCTATAGAAAGGAAACAGAACAACTGTACTAGAGTAAATAAAATCCAAGATACAAGCTGTCCTCAAGATACAAAAATAACATCTCTCAAAATCTCACTCTACAAAAGTGGAAACTCAAAAGGGTACTGCTACCTCTCCACTAAACTGACTCGGGTAAGCGACTAGTCGGCCACGCCCTTACCTCGATCTGAAGACTCCGCACGGGAAGGAGTCGGAGCAGCTGCCTCAGGAAAACCTGCACCGCAGCGGGTGTGAGAACTACTACAAAGGTAGTTCCCAGTGGGTACCGTCCTCAAAGCACACGGTATGCCCACTAAGTCCACCGGAGGCACAAAAAGGTAAACAAATAGATAGATAGATAGATATGAAAACTGGAAATCTATCTCTATATGCCTCTACATATGCTCAAAGGAAAAACACTCATCTATGAACATGCAGTGCAACTCACTCACACATCTCACCCAAATCTCAATGACTGTCCTCTTTGGACCAGTCAAGATAAAGTCAAGCCTGCGCTCATCTACTGCCGCACATCCCGGAGGAACGGACTTACGTAGGGTGTCCCTCAAGGACTCTCAGTAACTCATCGCAGCCTCGTCAGGCTCGGTATCATCATCGCACCCGGGGTGTAGCTCGAGGGGAGCGACCCCACCGAACTCAAGTATCTAAAGTATCTCATAACTGGCAAACATGCCAGGCTCAGCAGGCTATAATCCACGATCAAATAGATCGGAACACAGTGGATACACGACACACACTCACGTCAAGGTCGGAGTAAACTCCACGACTGAATCTGAAGTGCTCAAATAGAACCCCCAATGACACTAGTAAAACTCAAAAGCCACAGAAAGGCTATAATAATCAACAAATATCTCCTCGGCCCCCCGGCACGAGAGAACATGCTCCCCGAACCCATGCAGCATCACTAGAACCCTCAGACATTTTAAAACCATTTTTAAAAGTCGGTTTTCCAATAAAACAAGACTTCAGATTTTTTAAAACGGTTCGGGAGCTTAAATGAGGCCAACCGAGTACACAGTCTAGTGTCATATAATGTCAAGAGTCCACTAAAAATACTCTGGGGTTCAGATAATATTTCTATGATTTTCTAGGCAACTATCAGATCATTTAACAGCTAAAATATACAGTTTTGACATGATCAAAGTGCGTTCTGAAGCATTAGAGGGCATTCCACGATTTTTAGAAGAAAATCCAACCCACCTCAAATGCTTTCCGAAGGCCGCGCCGAAATCGGTGAAGAAACGGGCGCAATCTGACGAAAAACTGAACTGCGCCTCTCGCGCGCGCGCGCACCGTCGCGCGTCTCGGAAAAATCCACGGAGCTCCAAACAACCTCCACAGCACCCAGCTAGGCCACCATAAAAATCTCAGCTCAATCCGATCACTCCAGTCCACGAATCAAGCATGCGTAGAGTTGCGGATTTGCACAGTAATCCCTCTGCATGCAAGCAGCCCGAGAGCACAGGGAGAGAGCAAGGATAGAAATTAACTCAAATTACCATTCAAAACCAACAATAAAACCCAAGAGGAGAATCAAAGAGTCCAAATCCACAATCTCCAACAATCAATTTACCTCAATTTGCTCCTCGCGTGCGCAGGTTGACCCGGTCAACACCCTCAAGCAGCACGAACCAGGACTCCCTGCTTCTTCTCCTCTACTTCCTCCTCTTCTTCTTCTTCTCAGGCAGCAAGGAAAGGAGGAGGATGGATAAGGGATGAGATAAGGGTGAGGGAGCTGTGTTGAGGGGTATAAAAATCAACGCGGGAGTAGTTGGAACAGAAGAAGCCCATACCTCGGTTTACTGTGCAAGTCCGGGCCATATCGGGCTCCCCCTGTGCCTGTGTACCGGTACCACCCACTTGGTACCGGTACACAGCCCCTGGTTCCGGAACCAAGCACCTGGTTCCGGAACCAGCCACCCAAAACTCCCAGAAACAGCTCGAAAATCTCCATAATCGCCCCGTCAACTCACTTTCTCGCCTCGGGACTTCCGCATCACCCCGAAACCAACCGAACACCCCTGTAAAAACATATTACACATGTCCCAAGGGTTCAACTCACATCAAAACCATCCAAGAAGCCAAAGCTCGACCCGCAAGCTCTCAAGCCGACGCCAACTCACTTTCCTTCAAAAAGACTTCCGCGTCGCTCCGGGACCACCCGAACCTCTCTGTAAATACAAACAGAAACTGCTGAAGGTATTTCCACAATACCAGGCTGCCCCGTGGAGTCGGCACACTGCCCGAAGCTCCGGAACTCTACACTCTCCCCTCCTTCAGAAGGTTTCGTCCTCGAAACCACAAAAATCAAAACTCAGGAGGGCGACTCAAATAAGTGGGGATATGAAACTCTCAGCTCATCCTCAGGCTCCCATGTGGCCTCTCGCTCCTCATGATGACTCCATAAAACCTTAACAAAAGGTATGATCCGGTTGCGTAATTCTCTCGTCTCTCGAGCAAGAATTCGCACCGGTCGCTCCTGATAGCTCAAGTCCTCGTCTAGCTCCAAGGATGTGAAGTCCAGGATATGTGAGGGATCAAACACATATTTCCTCAAGGTGGATACATGAAATACGTCGTGGGTGCCTGCCAACCGCGGCGGTAGCGCAACTCGATATGCAACTGGGCCAATGCGCTCTAGCACCTCAAATGGCCCGATAAACCGCGGACTAAGCTTTCCGCGTACTCCAAATCGGCAAACTCCTCGAGATGGCGAGACTTTCAGAAAAACATGGTCTCCCACCTGAAACTCCAAGTCTCGCCGCCTCCTGTCTGCATAACTCCTCTGACGGCTCTGAGCGGTCTCTATGTGTCGCCGAATGATCCTGACCTTTTCCTCAGCTTCCACAAGCAGATCCGGCCCCAAGGTCTTCCTTTCGCCCACGTCACTCCAAAATAGAGGCGATCGACACTTCCGACCATACAATGCTTCGTAGGGCGCCATCTGAATGCTCGCCTGGAAGCTATTGTTATACGCGAACTCGGCTAACCTCAAGTGTCGATCCCAACTGCCACCGAAGCTCAGGACACATGCTCTCAACATGTCCTCCAGAGTCTGAATGGTCCTCTCCGACTGTCCATCAGTCTGTGGGTGAAAGGCGGTGCTAAACTGAAGCTGGGTCCCCAAGGCTGTCTGCAAGCTCCCCCAAAACTGTGAAGTAAACCTCGGGTCCCTGTCAGACACAATCGATACTGGCACCCCGTGCAGTCTCACAATCTCATCCATATATAACTGTGCTAACCTCTCCAAGGACCAACTCAACTGCATCGGCAGAAAGTGGGCTGATTTGGTCAAACGATCAACAATCACCCATATGGCATCAGAACCACTCAGAGTCCTCGGCAATCCCACAATAAAATCCATAGTGACACGGTCCCATTTCCATTCAGGTATTGGAAGGCTCTGCAACTTGCCAGCTGGAACCTGATGCTCAGCTTTAACTTGCTGACAAGTT
This sequence comes from Tillandsia leiboldiana, assembly GCA_029204045.2. NCBI lineage: Eukaryota > Viridiplantae > Streptophyta > Magnoliopsida > Poales > Bromeliaceae > Tillandsia > Tillandsia leiboldiana. The sequence continues at coordinate 26,730,717 of CM055062.1, read as the reverse complement.
AAACAACGAGCCACAAACCTTCCAATATCTCTCTTCATGCCGCGCCACCAAAACTGTGCCCTCAAGTCACTATACATCTTAGTTCCCCCAGGATGGAGGGTGTAAGGTGTATAGTGAGCTTCCCTCAAAATCAGCTCTCGAACCTCTGAGTCCACGGGCACACAAAAGCGGTCCCTGTACCGGAGTACTCCCGCTGTATCCACAGAAAAGTCCCCACCCTGATCCTGCCGAAGCTGATCTCGAATCCTCACAAGCTCGGGGTCCTCACTCTGTTTCTCTCTAATCCTGTCCAACAGAGTAGGCTGCAAGACCATGGACATAAGTCTTGCAGAAACCCCAGGGGACACCACCTCTATATCCAAGCGCCTCAACTGCTCTCTCAAGGGCATCTGCTGGGTAATCAACAAACTCAAGGACTGCCCTGATCGCCTGCTCAAGGCGTCTGCGACCACATTGGCTTTGCCGGGATGATACTGAATATTCAGATCATAATCCTTTAGCAGCTCTAGCCACCGGCGTTGCCTCAAGTTGAGTTCCTTCTGGGTGAACAAATACTTCAAACTCTGGTGGTCGGTGAAGATCTCACAATGCTCGCCATAAAGATAGTGCCGCCAAAGCTTCAAAGCAAAGACAACAGCGGCTAGCTCCAAGTCATGCGTAGGGTAATTTTTCTCATAGTCCTTTAGCTGGCGCGAAGCATAAGCGATTACCCTACCACGCTGCATCAACACACATCCTAGGCCGCTGTGGGAGGCATCACTGTAAATCACGAATCCCTCTCCCATAACTGGTAGTGAAAGGACTGGCGCTGTAATCAACCTCTGCTTCAACTCCTCGAAGCTCTGCTGACACTGCTCTGTCCACACAAACTTGATCCCCTTCCTAGTCAACCGAGTGAGGGGAGTAGAAAGCTTCGCAAAGCCTTCTACAAAACGACGGTAGTACCCTGCAAGGCCCAAGAAGCTGCGCACCTCTGTCACCGTCGTGGGTCTAGGCCAATCCCGAACTGAATCAATCTTCGCCGGGTCCACTGCCACTCCTGCGGCTGAAACTACGTGGCCTAGAAAAGAAACCTCCCGAAGCCAAAAAGCGCACTTCTTTAACTTGGCATACAACTTCTTCTCTCTCAGAAGCTGCAGCACTATCCTCAAGTGCTCCTCGTGCTCCGTGTCACTTCGGGAGTAAACCAGAATGTCATCAATAAACACAACTACAAAACGATACAAGTAGGGCTGAAACACTCGGTTCATTAGATCCATAAATGCGGCTGGGGCATTAGTCAATCCAAACGGTAGCACTGTGAACTCATAATGCCCATACCGAGTCCTGAAAGCTGTCTTGGACACATCCTCGGCCCTCACCTTAAGCTGGTGGTAACCGGACTGAAGGTCGATCTTGGAGAAGACCGTAGCTCCCTGAAGCTGATCAAACAAATCATCAATCCTGGGGAGAGGATACTTGTTCCGAACGGTCACTTTATTCAACTCTCGATAATCCACACACAATCTAAGTGATCCGTCCTTCTTTTTCACAAAAAGAATCGGCGCTCCCCACGGAGAGACGCTAGGTCTGATGAACCCTCGATCCAAAAGATCCTGCAATTGAGCCTTTAGCTCTCTCAACTCTGCTGGGGCCATCCTGTAGGGCGCTTTAGAGACTGATGTAGTTCCAGGGACTACATCAATCACAAACTCTATCTCTCGATCCGGCGGCATGGATGATAACTCCGAGGGAAAATCATCCGGGTACTCGCAGACAACAGGGATGTCCTCGAGTCCGGGCATCGCCGTAGGCGCCTCTACAACAGTCGCAAGAAAAGCGACACAGCCTCTACTCAACATCTGTCGGGCTCTGGCGGAAGACACTGTCACTGCAAACAATGCACTCTGACATCCCCTATACACATACTCCTCCTGACCCGGCTCCCGAAGGGTCACAGTCCTCAATCTACAATCAATAGTAGCATAGAACCGGGATAACCAATCCATACCCAAAACCACATCAAAATCCTGAAGTCGGCGCAAGACCAACAGGTCAATGGGTAAAATCCACGGTCCTAACTGCACTGGGCAGGACCAACAGCACTCATCTACATGCAATACACAACCCGGAACCTGGACCTCTAATGCATGAGTCAATGGCCCAATCTCAAACCCATGCGAAGATGCAAATGTACTACTGATGAAAGAATGTGATGCTCCAGTATCAAAAAGTGCTCGAGCACGGGTAGAGGAGATAAGAACAATACCTGCTACTACCTGATCCGCTGCTGTGGAATCCTCGACCTGAGCGGCGTACACTCGCCCGCTCGCTGGAGGTCGTCTCTCAGACTGTCGTGAGGAGGTGGCACGATCCCCCCGGGTGAAGCTCGGCGAAGCTCCCACTGCCTGTAGGGGCAAGGGAGAAGTCGATGTAGTCGACGGTGCTGAAGACCCTGCCCTCGGGCAAGTCCAAGCTATATGTCCCGGCTGTCCACATCGATAGCATCTGCCCTGTCGCTGCTCGCACTGCTGAGGTGCGTGAGGCCCGCCACAAATCACACACTGATCGGAGCGCCTCTGCTGCTGCTGCTGCTGCTGTCTAGGCGGCCGATGACCCCCTGGCCTCTGTCTCCTCTGTGACCCGCGGCCTCGAGGCTGAATCTGTGGCTGCGGTGGTCTCGGGGGCCTCGGTCTGCTTGACTGCCCAAAATCCCGAGGTGTGGGGCGCTTCTCCCCGGAGCTGGTCCCTGGCGCCTCGCCCCTCTCTGTCATAATAACGGTCCCTCGGGAGACCCATCGAGCTCGCTCAATAGCTGCGTCCAAGGTAGGTGACCGATGGGAGTGGACGTGATGGTAGATATCCTGGTGCAATCCTCTCTCAAATAGATCAACCCTCTGCGGCTCATCTGGGGCGACGTATGGAACACTGTTCAGTAAGCGCTGAAACTCTCGTATATACTCCTGTAGGGGTCGGCTACCCTGCTGTAGCCGTCGAAGATCTCCCTCGAGTTTCTGCTTTGCACTGTCGGGGAAGTAAGCCCCACGCAGTAAAGCTCGAAACTCGTGCCAAGTCAGCAACTGTACGCCCGGCGGTCCAACAGGGCGAACCCGACGCCACCAAGTCTCGGCGTCTTTCTCCAAAAAGTGAGTTCCCAGGTGCACTTGATACTCCTCCTTGATGAAAAGATTCTCGAACAATTTCTCCATAGCTGCAATCCAGTTCTCGACCTCCCACGGCTCCGAGCTCAGACCAGCGAACCGCGGGGGATGGAACTGGCTAATATAAGACAGTCGATCCGTGAGCTCTCTCTGCTCTGCCTCCGTCAAAGGAGCAATCTGTGACGAGGTCGCCGAGGTAGCTACTGGGGGCGTCGCTGGAGGTGCCCTCTGCTCGAGTAACCTTACCAACCGTTCCACATTCTCTTGCTGGGCCTTGGCTGCCTCCTCCTGGCGCCTAACTGTCTCCTCCTGGCGCCTGGCTGTCTCCTCCTGGCGTTTGGACGCCTCATCTTGGCGTTGCAACGCCTCCGACAAATGGGCCACTTGGGCCCGCAGCGCCTGCACCTCTCCCTGATCAACAGGTGGAGCCTCCTGCCGCTCCGGCTCCTCGTTTGCGGCTGGGTGAGCCCTCGTCGTAGCTCGACGTCTGGGAGGCATCGCAATCCTGAAATCAAAACCGAACATCAGGACCAAGAATCACTCAACCCAATCAAACGAGAGTCTATACATGTTACCCATTCTAAAGCGTAATGTCGTCTGCAGCCGATGTCACGCCCCGGGGTCGAAACTGCGACCCGGGCTCGCCAACAGATCCGCCGCCCATACGAGAAGCCCCGTATAGACGAAGCGACTAACCTGCAAAAGAGCATCTATACTATACAGATATCAGAGCTGAAAGTAAAGCTGCTAGAAATAAAAGCTATATACAACACAAGGTCCTCACCAAAAGTACAAAAGTCTCTCAAGCAGTAAAATAAAATACAACTCTATACCTCACTACAAGGTCGCTCAACATAAACTCTCAAACAAGACCGGGGGTACATCTACTCTCTGGACGATGACTGGTAGGGAACTATCTCGCGACTCCCTTACCTCGATAAGAAGAAGCAGCAACAGGAGCAGCAGGAACAGGAGTAGAAGTCCTGTGGGAAATACACCACGACGGGTGTGAGAACTACGTCCCAAGTAGTTCTCAGTGGGTGCCGCCAACAAGCCCGACGGTCTGCCCACCAAGTCTACTAGAGGCATAAGTAACAACATAATACTGAAATGAAATGGCTGGAAAAGTAACTCTACAGCTACTATGCCTCTATCTAGATGCTCAAGAAAAGGAACAGATGGAACATGATGCATCTACTAACACACACAGTAAACTCACCAAACCTATACTGACTGCCTCAAGGGTCCAGTCAAACCTGCGCCCCCCCCCTACTGCCGCACATCCTCAACAGGACGGGTCTACCGTAGGGTGTCCGTGACTGCCACTAACTGGCACAGTCAGAGGGACGGCGTCGACAAGTCGCGATAGCAAGTAACAGGCCCAACTCCGGAGTGGCTCTCGAGGGGAGCGACCCCACCGAGGAAAGTATCCGCGTATCTCTGTCGAGCTCAAATATGGCTCATGCAGGCTAAAGTCCAAACCACGATCAACAAGATCGACCAACAACACCAACTCTCAACCACAGGCTGGAAAACCACACAGCTGGGGCCACCGTCCGCCAGACGGCTCCCACAACAGAACACTAAACTCACAGGAAAGACCGACACCATAAGGGTTCGGAATCCCGATAGACCGGTGCTAAGAACCCTATCAAACAAGAACAGACTCTAGGCTCCGCCTATCGAAGTTCCCGATCCCTTATAGTTCGGGAACACAATAACCTCGGTACGACACGCAGAAAACACCAACAGGGCCCGAAAGTCCCGGGAGACCTACACCTACAACCCTATCAAACAAGAACAGGTTCCAGGCTCGGCCCCGTGGCTTTCGTCCCGACAACGGAACGGCCCCTAGAACCCGGATCACTCGAATCCTTTCGAGTGGGGAGATTTACAAGAAAAGGTGACATTTGTTATTGAAAATCATTTGATCTAGAAGAAATCCATATTTAATGATTTTAGTTCTTTTTAGGAAAACAGTTAGAAAACAAGTCTTTTACCCAAACCCGAAGGGCTGATGCCTTTGTCCAATCAAACAAGAACAGACTCCAGCGGCCCCTTCGATGTTTGGAAGAAAACATTGGTAGACTAAATCATGTATATGTCGAAAAGGGTTCTGGGTTCTAGGTCCGGCTAACACTAGTAAACTACTGCCACTAACACAGTGGCGACAACCCAAACAGGGGAAAACAAGATCTCTCGGGTCCACCGTTTACCCCAAACGGTTCCCGATACAGACAAGCGAACCCCTACATCTACCAGACTCCATCCACTCTGCTCCCAAGCACGAGTGCAAATGCATCCCACACTAAAAAGAAGTCCCGACCGCTCGGCCCACTACCCGGGCGAGGATAACACTAAGTCCAGGAATGAAACATAAAGTGTGGATGTCTAAACATAAATAACCCTAGCCCAAGTGAGGGTTTTCTACTGGTCTGGTTACACATGCAACATATGACAGGGGTGCTAGGTCAGGTTCCAAGATAAAGAATATTTAACAGGCGGTAGGAAGTAGAAGAGATCAAACGATCAACAGATAAAAACGAGGAATAATAACATTCAAATTCTAGCATGCTACCCAAGTCCAATCACTATCATGCATGATTCTATATCAATAGAATTAGAGCACAGTCCATAGATCTTGAAAACAAGCCACCCACCTCGATTTGCCACCAATTGCTCGTAGACACTTGCAATTGGCCTCCACGCGATCCGCACGCAAAACGAAGTCCGCTGCCGGAGTCCGCACGCAAAACGGAGCACGGTGCCAGAATCCGCACGCAAAACGGAGTCTGCACGCAAAACGGAGCACGGTGCCAGAATCCGCACGCAAAACGGAGTCTGCACGCAAAACGGAGCACGGTGCCGAAACCCTGCGCGCAAAACGGAGTCTGCACGCAAAACGGAGCACGGTGCCGAAACCCGCGCGCAAAACGGAGTCTGCACGCAAAACGGTGCACGCCGTCGGGGACCGCACGCAAAACGGTGCAGTAAAACACAGTCCCTAACACAGATAAGAGCAAGAGGGTTAAAACACTGTTCAAAAGAACGCTCCAAAACTGTGCTAAAAACACCGAAAAAAAGAAGTGCGGGACCAACCTCGACGCGTCGCACCGCCCAACCGACCCGTTTGGAACACCTCGCGCGCTCCGCGAGGTCCACGGCGCACCGCCACAACCCCCAAAAATTCCCTCCTCACTCCCTCTCTCGCTCGGTGAAGAAGAAAGAAAGAAAAAGGAAGAGAAATGGCGCTCGGGGGAGGAAGAAGAAGAAGAAGAAAAAGGGAAAAAGGGGGGTGGTCCACGGCTCAAGGGTGCACGGTGGACCGGCCAATGGGGGAGCCCCAGCCGCGGTCCACGGCACACAGGCGCGTGCACCCGGCGCAGGCACAGCCTGCCCGTCCACGCGGCCGCGTCACCGCGCGCCACGCGGCACGCGACAGTCACGCGCCACACGGGCGCGTGACACCGAGCGCCCGCTCCCCTTCCGCGCGGCCGCCAACGGGGGCCCGCCACGTGGCGGCCCCTGCGTCACCCGCGCAGGAGCGCATTCCCAATGCGCGCCAGACGCGCGCATTCCCGCGTCCGTACGCCGCCTCGAGCCGCGCGCCACTCGGGATCCGCGCCACACCTCGAAAAACGCGCCGCGATGCCTCGAAAAACGCGCAACTCAACCGGGCTCCAAACCAAACAAGTAAATAGTCCATTCCTAGCGATTTCGCGCGCTGAATCCAAAAACGATGTCCATTTTTCCAAATTCTGATCCGAAAATTGCGGAGTGCCCCCGGATAGCCAACTTGATCCGATTTCCGCGTCGGGCCCAATTCTGAAGTCCGATTTGCCAAATTGCAACTCTAAAATTCCCGAAGGCAACCGGAGGGGTAATCTTTTATCCAAACTTCGCCCGGAGTCCCAAATTGACATCTGAATCGCGGCGAAACCACTACCCAACACTCGACGGGTCCTCCAATTTTCACGGGAACTCCTTTTAAGCCCCCAAGGTCCAACACTTGTGTCCAAATTGTGCACAAACACCACCGACACATCACGCAGGCCCCAGTAATGCAAAATAAAACTCAAATTGCACCACAAATCCATTTCTCGGGCCCGACAAGCGAACAAATACTCCCAACGGCCACCAAAAGCTGCCCAACAACCAGCAAACTCTACGCGGGGGATTCCGGGACCTCACACTCTCCCCCACTAAAAGAAAGTTTCGTCCTCGAAACTAACACAGCCCAAAAGGGGAGTTCCGAAGCCACAAGTAAGTATCCATCAACACCGTCTCCATCTCCCCAGTCGCTACGCACACTCCGCGAAGCGAGTTCCACACGGCCAGGATGCCGAAAGCTGGAAAAACTCAGAAGTTCCAAAGGACAGAGGACAAGGAAGAACGACCAACTCTACTCGTCCAAAACTACACGTACTACGCCAACCACAACCACAAGAAGGGTAAAGGCCCCACCAGCCGGAAGTCGTCAACCACAACTCTCAATTAGAAAACGACTGAAATTAACGAAAGTCCGAAAATTTCGAAAGCACCAATGCCCTTGCCCCAATCAAACAAGAACAGGTTCGGGCACCGCTCCATTTTCTGGAGCAGTCTTTCGAAGTTTCGTTCTGTTCGAAAATTTCAGCACACCGGCGAGAAAAAGGGAGAGAAGGTGTTGAAGTTCGTTCCGCCGTGGCAACAAAACGAAGCTACGATTTAAACGCGACCCCTACGGACACCACCTCTAGTCCTAATCGTCGCCAACGATCCAAAAGTAGCACCAAGCCGCAAACCGCTGAAGCCACAGCTGAAGGAAGGATACCCTGGTGATCCTATGAAAATGAACTCCTCTAGTCCAACTCGCGGAAGGTTAACTGATCTCATTCCACAATCAGCCGTTGAACAATACCGCAACAACTGGTCCATCCAGTGTGCTCAATCTGAGTCGTGGAGCTGCCCCTGAACTGTAACACCTGCCAGTGTAATTCCAAGTCTCAACTGTACTGGACACAATCCACAAGGCTCCCCCCACACGCACAACACCAACAGAAATCTGTACCTCTAGTGCACGGTGGTAACAACTCTACCTTCCAGTCCAAACAGGAAAGCCAAAAACACTCCAACTCAAACTGCTGTAAAGAAATCATGCCCGCGACAATCTGGTCCCACTGCCGTAGCGCCCTCCAACCGGGCGGTACAGACTCATCCGCTCGATGTAGGTGGTCGTCGCTCAGTCTGCCCCGACGTCGTATCCCTATCTGCCTGGCGGTAAATCGGCGGAGTTCCTTCATCCCGAAGAGGTAGAGGGGGGTGCCGTCGCAAGCGGTATTGCTGTAAGTACTGCTCGAGGGCATGCTGCCTGAAATGCCCCGACTGTCCACACGAAAAACATCGCCTCCGCCTGTGGTCACACTGCGACGCAGAATGCGGCCTACCACAAATGACATAGTCATCCCGCTGCTGCTGCTGATACATCGGCTGTGGAGAACCTCCTGGTCTCTGTCTCCTCTAAGACTCACGACCCTCAGACTGGGATCATGGCGGCCCCGGGGGTCTCGATCTACTCAACTATCCAAACTCAGGCGGCACTGGATGTCTCTCCCGGAGCTGGTCCCTGGCGCTCCGTCTCTCTCTGACGTGATCACTGATCCTCGGTCAAACCCACCGAGCCTACTCAACAATCGCAAAACTCGCGAACATACTCCAGAAGAGGTCGACTCCCCTGCTGCAGGCGTCTAGGATCCCCTTCCAGTTTCTGTTTACACTGTCAGGAAAGAAGGCCTTGAGCAGTTAAGCACAAAACTGGTTTCAAGTCAACAACTGCACTCTCGGTGGGTCCTAGCAGGACGAACTCGACGCCCACCAAATCTCGGCGTCCTCTTCCCAAAAGTGCGTAGCCAAGTGTACCTGAAGCTTCTCCATTGTTGCTATCCAGTTTTCAGCCTCCCACTGCTCCAAGCTCAAACCTGCAAATCGGGGTGGATCGGACTGCCGGGACTGGCCCTATCGACCGATGATGTCCCAAAGTTTATCTACTATCCGCCATCCACCCTACCTCAGTTGCCTCGGCACTACTCGTCGACACGGAGGGGGTTGCTCGCTCCATCGGTGCCACTAGTACAACTGCATATGCCACTGCATAGGAAGGAGGTGCTGGAGGACTCTCAAGCAGTACTGCAACTGGCTGTGTTATCTGCTCCAACAGGCGCATCAAACGTTCCATGGCCTACTCCTGGCATCGGACAGCCTCCGACATCGGTAACATCTGGGTCCATAACCCTGGGTCTCGCTCTGCTCTGATAGCTCTGCCTCCCGCTGCTCGGGTACCCATCAGATGCGGGATGTGCCTCTTCACCCACACTGCACGACGTCTCAGAGGCATAGTAGTCCACTGCACAATAACAAACATCAGGACACAACAACCATACGACCCAATCCAGCGAAAGTCTAAGACATGTCACCCATTCCATAGCATTATGTTGTCTGCAGCCAACATAATCACTTAGGAGAATAAACATGCCAATCACTCATCCCGTCTCTGGGGAGAGGTATGAAACTCAATCAGGACTCTCGCTATAAGTCACGACTCTCACGTAGTCATCCTAATGTCCAACCACAAGCCTAGGGTTTCTAAGTCCACCACGACCTACAACCTAGGCTCTGATACCACCTAATCTGTCACGCCCCGGGGTCGAAACTGCGACCCGGGCTCGCCAACAGATCCGCGCCCCATACGAGAAGGCCCCGTATAGACGAAGCGACTAACCTGCAAAAAGAGCATCTATACTATACAGATATCAGAGCTGAAAGTAAAGCTGCTAGAAATCAAAAGCTATATACAACACAAGGTCCTCACCAAAAGTACAAAGTCTCTCAAGCAGTAAAATAAAATACAACTCTATACCTCACTACAAGGCGCTCAACATAAACTCTCAAACAGACCGGGGGTACATCTACTCTCTGGACGATGACTGGTAGGGAACTATCTCGCGACTCCCTTACCTCGATAAGAAGAAGCAGCAACAGGAGCAGGCAGGAACAGGAGTAGAAGTCCCTGTGGGAAATACCACCACGACGGGTGTGTCGAGAACTACGGTCCCAATGTAGTTCTCAGTGGGTGCCGCAACAAGCCCGACGGTCTGGCCCAACCAAGTCTACTAGCGGAATAAGTAAAACATAATACTGAATGAAATGGCTGGAAAAGTAACTCTACAGCTATC
>CM055062.1:26599740-26720266 GCA_029204045.2 Tillandsia leiboldiana | reverse complement strand
TTAGAAAAACAAGTCATTTACCCAAACCCCCGAAGGGCTGATGCCTTTGTCCAATCAACAAGAACAGACTCCAGCGGCCCTTCGATGTTTGGAAGAAAACATTGGTAGCAAAATCATGTATATGTCGAAAAAGGGTTCTGGGTTCTAGGTCCGTCTAACACTAGTAAACTACTCTGCCACTAACCACAGTGGCGACAACCCAACAGGGGAAAACAAGATCTCTCGGGTCCACCGTTTACCCCAAACGGTTCCCGATACAGACAAGCGAAACCCTACATCTACCAACTCCATCCACTCTGCTCCCAAGCACGAGTGCAAATGCATCCCACACTAAAAAGAAGTCCCGACCGCTCGGCCCACTACCCGGCGAGGATAACACTAAGTCCAGGAATGAACATAAAGTGTGGATGTCTAAACATAAATAACCCTAGCCCAAGTGAGGGTTTTCTACTGGTCTGGTTACACATGCAACATATGACAGGGGTGCTAGGTCAGGTTCCAAGATAAAGAATATTTAACAGGCGGTAGGAAGTTAAAGAGATCAAACGATCAACAGATAAAAACGAGGAATAATAACATTCAAATTCTAGCATGCTACTACCCAAGTCCAATCACTATCATGCATGATTCTATATCAATAGAATTAGAGCACAGTCCATAGATCTTGAAAACAAGCCACCCACCTCGATTTGCCACCAATTGCTCGTAGACACTTGCAATTGGCCTCCACGCGATCCGCACGCAAAACGAAGTCCGCTGCCGAGTCCGCACGCAAACGGAGCACGGTGCAGAATCCGCACGCAAAACGGAGTCTGCACGCAAACGGAGCACGGTGCCAGAATCCGCACGCAAAACGGAGTCTGCACGCAAAACGGAGCACGGTGCCGAAACCCGCGCGCAAAACGGAGTCTGCACGCAAAACGGAGCACGGTGCCGAAACCCGCGCGCAACGATCTGCACGCAAACGGTGCACGCCGTCGGGGACCGCACGCAAAACGGTGCAGTAAAACACAGTCCCTAACACAGATAAGAGCAAGAGGGTTAAAACACTGTTCAAAAGAACGCTCCAAAACTGTGCTAAAAACACCGAAAAAAAAGGAGTGCGGGACCAACCTCGACGCGTCGCACCGCCCAACCGACCCGTTTGGAACACCTCGCGCGCTCCGCGAGGTCCACGGCGCACCGCCACAACCCCAAAAATTCCCTCCTCACTCCCTCTCTCGCTCGGTGAAGAAGAAAGAAAAGAAAAAGGAAGAGAAATGGCGCTCGGGGGAGGAAGAAGAAGAAGAAGAAAAAGGGAAAAAGGGGGGTGGTCCACGGCTCAAGGGTGCACGGTGGACCGGCCAATGGGGAGGCCCCCAGCCGCGGTCCACGGCACACAGGCGCGTGCACCCGGCGCAGGCACACGCCTGCCCGTCCACGCGGCCGCGTCACCGCGCGCCACGCGGCACGCGACAGTCACGCGCCACACGGGCGCGTGACACCGAGCGCCCGCTCCCCTTCCGCGCGGCCGCCAACGGGGGCCCGCCACGTGGCGGCCCCTGCGTCACCCGCGCAGGAGCGCATTCCCAATGCGCGCCAGACGCGCGCATTCCCGCGTCGTACGCCGCCTCGAGCCGCGCGCCACCTCGGGATCCGCGCCACACCTCGAAAAAAACGCGCCGCGATGCCTCGAAAAAACGCGCAACTCAACCGGGCTCCAAACCAAACAAGTAAATAGTCCATTCCTAGCGATTTCGCGCGCTGAATCAAAACGATGTCCATTTTTCCAAATTCTGATCCGAAAATTGCGGAGTGCCCCCGGATAGCCAACTTGATCCGATTTCCGCGTCGGGCCAATTCTGAAGTCCGATTTGCCAAATTGCCAACTCTAAAAATTCCCGAAGGCAACCGGAGGGGTAATCTTTTATCCAACTTCGCCCGGAGTCCAAATTGACATCTGAATGCGCGCGAAACCACTACCCAACACTCGACGGGTCCTCCAATTTTCACGGGAACTCCTTTTAGCCAAGGTCCAACACTTGTGTCCAAATTGTGCACAAACACCACCGACACATCACGCAGGCCCCCAGTAAATGCAAAATAAAACTCAAATTGCACACAAATCCATTTCTCGGGCCCCGACAAGCGAACAGAATACTCCCAACGGCCACCAAAAGCTGCCCAACAACCAGCAAACTCTACGCGGGGGATTCCGGGACCTCACACTCTCCCCCACTAAAAGAAAGTTTCGTCCTCGAAACTAACACAGCCCAAAAGGGGAGTTCCGAAGCCACAAGTAAGTATCCATCAACACCGTCTCCATCTCCCCCAGTCGCTACGCACACTCCGCGAAGCGAGTTTCCACACGGCCAGGAGTCCGAAAGCTGGAAAAACTCAGAAGTTCCAAAGGACAGAGGACAAGGAAGAACGACCAACTCTACTCGTCCAAAACTACACGTACTACGCCAACACAACCAACAAGAAGGGTAAAGGCCCCACCAGCCGGAAAGTCGTCAACCACAACTCTCAATTTAGAAAACGACTGAAATTAACGAAAAGTCCGAAAATTTCGAAAGCACCAATGCCCTTGCCCCAATCAAACAAGAACAGGTTCGGGCACCGTCTCCATTTCTGGAGCAGTCTTTCGAAGTTTTCGTTCTGTTCGAAAATTTCAGCACACCGGCGAGAAAAGGGAGAGAAGTGTTGAAGTCGTTCCTGCCGTGGCAACAAAACGAAAGCTACGATTTAAACGCGACCCCTACGGACACCACCTCTAGTCCTAATCGTCGCCAACGATCCAAAAGTAGCACCAAGCCGCAAACCGCTGAAGCCACAGCTGAAGGAAGGATACCCTGGTGATCTATGAAAATGAACTCCTCTAGTCCAACTCGCGGAAGGTTAACTGATCTCATTCCACAATCAGCCGTTGAACAATACCGCAACAACTGGTCCATCCAGTGTGCTCAATCTGAGTCGTGGAGCTGCCCCTGAACTGTAACACCTGCCAGTGTAATTCCAAGTCTCAACTGTACTGGACACAATCCACAAGGCTCCCCCCACACGCACAACACCAACAGAAATCTGTACCTCTAGTGCACGGGGTAACAACTCTACCTCCAGTCCAAACAGGAAAGCCAAAAACACTCAACTCAAACTGCTGTAAAGAAATCATGCCCGCGACAATCTGGTCCACTGCCGTAGCGCCCTCCAACCGGGCGGTACAGACTCATCCGCTCGATGTAGGTGGTCGTCGCTCAGTCTGCCCCGACGTCGTATCCCTATCTGCCTGGCGGTAAATCGGCGGAGTTCCTTCATCCCGAAGAGGTAGAGGGGGGTGCCGTCGCAAGCGGTATTGCTGTAAGTACTGCTCGAGGGCATGCTGCCTGAAAATGCCCCGACTGTCCACACGAAAAACATCGCCTCCGCCTGTGGTCACACTGCGACGCAGAATGCGGCCTACCACAAATGACATAGTCATCCCGCTGCTGCTGCTGATACATCGGCTGTGGAGAACCTCCTGGTCTCTGTCTCCTCTAAGACTCACGACCCTCAGACTGGGATCATGGCGGCCCGGGGGTCTCGATCTACTCAACTATCCAAACTCAGGCGGCACTGGATGTCTCTCCCCGGAGCTGGTCCCTGGCGCTCCGTCTCTCTCTGACGTGATCACTGATCCTCGGTCAACCCACCGAGCCTACTCAACAATCGCAAAACTCGCGAACATACTCCAGAAGAGGTCGACTCCCCTGCTGCAGGCGTCTAGGATCCCCTTCCAGTTTCTGTTTACACTGTCAGGAAAGAAGGCCTTGAGCAGTTAAGCACAAAACTGGTTTCAAGTCAACAACTGCACTCTCGGTGGTCCAGCAGGACGAACTCGACGCCACCAAATCTCGGCGTCCTCTTCCCAAAAGTGCGTAGCCAAGTGTACCTGAAGCTTCTCCATTGTTGCTATCCAGTTTTCAGCCTCCCACTGCTCCAAGCTCAAACCTGCAAATCGGGGTGGATCGGACTGCCGGGACTGGCCCTATCGACCGATGATGTCCCAAAGTTTATCTACTATCCGCCATCCACCCTACCTCAGTGCCTCGGCACTACTCGTCGACACGGAGGGGGTTGCTCGCTCCATCGGTGCCACTAGTACAACTGCATATGCCACTGCATAGGAAGGAGGTGCTGGAGGACTCTCAAGCAGTACTGCAACTGGCTGTGTTATCTGCTCCAACAGGCGCATCAAACGTTCCATGGCCTACTCCTGGCATCGGACAGCCTCCGACATCGGTAACATCTGGGTCCATAACCCTGGGTCTCGCTCTGCTCTGATAGCTCTGCCTCCCGCTGCTCGGGTACCCATCAGATGCGGGATGTGCCCTCTTCACCACACTGCACGACGTCTCAGAGGCATAGTAGTCCACTGCACAATAACAAACATCAGGACACAACAACCATACGACCCAATCCAGCGAAAGTCTAAGACATGTCACCCATTCCATAGCATTATGTTGTCTGCAGCCAACATAATCACTTAGGAGAATAAACATGCCAATCACTCATCCCGTCTCTGGGGAGAGGTATGAAACTCAATCAGGACTCTCGCTATAAGTCACGACTCTCACGTAGTCATCCTAATGTCCAACCACAAGCCTAGGGTTTCTAAGTCCACCACGACCTACAACCTAGGCTCTGATACCACCTAATCTGTCACGCCCCGGGGTCGAAACTGCGACCCGGGCTCGCCAACAGATCCGCCGCCCATACGAGAAGCCCCGTATAGACGAAGCGACTAACCTGCAAAAGAGCATCTATACTATACAGATATCAGAGCTGAAAGTAAAGCTGCTAGAAATAAAAGCTATATACAACACAAGGTCCTCACCAAAAGTACAAAAGTCTCTCAAGCAGTAAAATAAAATACAACTCTATACCTCACTACAAGGTCGCTCAACATAAACTCTCAAACAAGACCGGGGGTACATCTACTCTCTGGACGATGACTGGTAGGGAACTATCTCGCGACTCCCTTACCTCGATAAGAAGAAGCAGCAACAGGAGCAGCAGGAACAGGAGTAGAAGTCCCTGTGGGAAATACACCACGACGGGTGTGAGAACTACGTCCCAAGTAGTTCTCAGTGGGTGCCGCCAACAAGCCCGACGGTCTGCCCACCAAGTCTACTAGAGGCATAAGTAACAACATAATACTGAAATGAAATGGCTGGAAAAGTAACTCTACAGCTACTATGCCTCTATCTAGATGCTCAAGAAAAGGAACAGATGGAACATGATGCATCTACTAACACACACAGTAAACTCACCAAATCTATACTGACTGCCTCAAGGGTCCAGTCAAACCTGCGCCCCCCCCCTACTGCCGCACATCCTCAACAGGACGGGTCTACCGTAGGGTGTCCGTGACTGCCACTAACTGGCACAGTCAGAGGGACGGCGTCGACAAGTCGCGATAGCAAGTAACAGGCCCAACTCCGGAGTGGCTCTCGAGGGGAGCGACCCCACCGAGGAAAGTATCCGCGTATCTCTGTCGAGCTCAAATATGGCTCATGCAGGCTAAAGTCCAAACCACGATCAACAAGATCGACCAACAACACCAACTCTCAACCACAGGCTGGAAAACCACACAGCTGGGGCCACCGTCCGCCAGACGGCTCCCACAATAGAACACTAAACTCACAGGAAAGACCGACACCATAAGGGTTCGGAATCCCGATAGACCGGTGCTAAGAACCCTATCAAACAAGAACAGACTCTAGGCTCCGCCTATCGAAGTTCCCGATCCCTTATAGTTCGGGAACACAATAACCTCGGTACGACACGCAGAAAACACCAACAGGGCCCGAAAGTCCCGGGAGACCTACACCTACAACCCTATCAAACAAGAACAGGTTCCAGGCTCGGCCCCGTGGCTTTCGTCCCGACAACGGAACGGCCCCTAGAACCCGGATCACTCGAATCCTTTCGAGTGGAGAGATTTACAAGAAAAAGGTGACATTTGTTATTGAAAATCATTTGATCTAGAAGAAATCCATATTTAATGATTTTAGTTCTTTTTAGGAAAACAGTTAGAAAACAAGTCTTTTACCCAAACCCCGAAGGGCTGATGCCTTTGTCCAATCAAACAAGAACAGACTCCAGCGGCCCTTCGATGTTTGGAAGAAAACATTGGTAGACTAAAATCATGTATATGTCGAAAAGGGTTCTGGGTTCTAGGTCCGGCTAACACTAGTAAACTACTGCCACTAACACAGTGGCGACAACCCAAACAGGGGAAAACAGGATCTCTCGGGTCCACCGTTTACCCCAAACGGTTCCCGATACAGACAAGCGAACCCCTACATCTACCAGACTCCATCCACTCTGCTCCCAAGCACGAGTGCAAATGCATCCCACACTAAAAAGAAGTCCCGACCGCTCGGCCCACTACCCGGGCGAGGATAACACTAAGTCCAGGAATGAAACATAAAGTGTGGATGTCTAAACATAAATAACCCTAGCCCAAGTGAGGGTTTTCTACTGGTCTGGTTACACATGCAACATATGACAGGGGTGCTAGGTCAGGTTCCAAGATAACAGATATTTAACAGGCGGTAGGAAGTAGAAGAGATCAAACGATCAACAGATAAAAACGAGGAATAATAACATTCAAATTCTAGCATGCTACCCAAGTCCAATCACTATCATGCATGATTCTATATCAATAGAATTAGAGCACAGTCCATAGATCTTGAAAACAAGCCACCCACCTCGATTTGCCACCAATTGCTCGTAGACACTTGCAATTGGCCTCCACACGATCCGCACGCAAAACGAAGTCCGCTGCCGGAGTCCGCACGCAAAACGGAGCACGGTGCCAGAATCCGCACGCAAAACGGAGTCTGCACGCAAAACGGAGCACGGTGCCAGAATCCGCACGCAAAACGGAGTCTGCACGCAAAACGGAGCACGGTGCCGAAACCCGCGCACAAAACGGAGTCTGCACGCAAAACGGAGCACGGTGCCGAAACCCGCGCGCAAAACGGAGTCTGCACGCAAAACGGTGCACGCCGTCGGGGACCGCACGCAAAACGGTGCAGTAAAACATAGTCCCTAACACAGATAAGAGCAAGAGGGTTAAAACACTGTTCAAAAGAACGCTCCAAAACTGTGCTAAAAACACCGAAAAAAAGAAGTGCGGGACCAACCTCGACGCGTCGCACCGCCCAACCGACCCGTTTGGAACACCTCGCGCGCTCCGCGAGGTCCACGGCGCACCGCCACAACCCCCAAAAATTCCCTCCTCACTCCCTCTCTCGCTCGGTGAAGAAGAAAGAAAAGAAAAAGGAAGAGAAATGGCGCTCGGGGGAGGAAGAAGAAGAAGAAGAAAAAGGGAAAAAGGGGGGTGGTCCACGGCTCAAGGGTGCACGGTGGACCGGCCAATGGGGGAGCCCCCAGCCGCGGTCCACGGCACACAGGCGCGTGCACCCGGCGCAGGCACACGCCTGCCCGTCCACGCGGCCGCGTCACCGCGCGCCACGCGGCACGCGACAGTCACGCGCCACACGGGCGCGTGACACCGAGCGCCCGCTCCCCTTCCGCGCGGCCGCCAACGGGGGCCCGCCACGTGGCGGCCCCTGCGTCACCCGCGCAGGAGCGCATTCCCAATGCGCGCCAGACGCGCGCATTCCCGCGTCCGTACGCCGCCTCGAGCCGCGCGCCACCTCGGGATCCGCGCCACACCTCGAAAAACGCGCCGCGATGCCTCGAAAAACGCGCAACTCAACCGGGCTCCAAACCAAACAAGTAAATAGTCCATTCCTAGCGATTTCGCGCGCTGAATCCAAAAACGATGTCCATTTTTCCAAATTCTGATCCGAAAATTGCGGAGTGCCCCCGGATAGCCAACTTGATCCGATTTCCGCGCCGGGCCCAATTCTGAAGTCCGATTTGCCAAATTGCAACTCTAAAAATTCCCGAAGGCAACCGGAGGGGTAATCTTTTATCCAAACTTCGCCCGGAGTCCAAATTGACATCTGAATCGCGCGAAACCACTACCCAACACTCGACGGGTCCTCCAATTTTCACGGGAACTCCTTTTAAGCCCAAGGTCCAACACTTGTGTCCAAATTGTGCACAAACACCACCGACACATCACGCAGGCCCCCAGTAATGCAAAATAAAACTCAAATTGCACCACAAATCCATTTCTCGGGCCCGACAAGCGAACAAATACTCCCAACGGCCACCAAAAGCTGCCCAACAACCAGCAAACTCTACGCGGGGGATTCCGGGACCTCACAGCCGACATGTCCCCTTTAGAGAATAAACATGCAAAATTACTCACCCCAATCCCCTGGGGGAGTTACAACTCAATCATGACTCTCGCAGAAATCACGTCTCTCTCGATAGTCAACCTACTGTCCAGCTAAAAGCCTAGGGTCTCTAAGTCCTCAATGACCTACAAACCTAGGCTCTGATACCACTCTAATCTGTCACGCCCCGGGGTCGAAACTGCGACCCGGGCTCGCTAACAGATCCGCCATCTGTACGGAAACTGCCGTACAGACGAAGCGTCTACCCTGCAAATAAATCTATAGCTAACAGATATCAGAGCAAAAGTAAGTACATGCTATAGAAAGGAAACAGAACAACTGTACTAGAGTAAATAAAATCCAAGATACAAGCTGTCCTCAAGATACAAAAATAACATCTCTCAAAATCTCACTCTACAAAAGTGGAAACTCAAAAGGGTACTGCTACCTCTCCACTAAACTGACTCGGGTAAGCGACTAGTCGGCCACACCCTTACCTCGATCTGAAGACTCCGCACGGGAAGGAGTCGGAGCAGCTGCCTCAGGAAAACCTGCACCGCAGCGGGTGTGAGAACTACTACAAAGGTAGTTCCCAGTGGGTACCATCCTCAAAGCACACGGTATGCCCACTAAGTCCACCGGAGGCACAAAAAGGTAAACAAATAGATAGATAGATAGATATGAAAACTGGAAATCTATCTCTATATGCCTCTACATATGCTCAAAGGAAAAACACTCATCTATGAACATGCAGTGCAACTCACTCACACATCTCACCCAAATCTCAATGACTGTCCTCTTTGGACCAGTCAAGATAAAGTCAAGCCTGCGCTCATCTACTGCCGCACATCCCGGAGGAACGGACTTACGTAGGGTGTCCCTCAAGGACTCTCAGTAACTCATCGCAGCCTCGTCAGGCTCGGTATCATCATCGCACCCGGGGCGTAGCTCGAGGGGAGCGACCCCACCGAACTCAAGTATCTAAAGTATCTCATAACTGGCAAACATGCCAGGCTCAGCAGGCTATAATCCACGATCAAATAGATCGGAACACAGTGGATACACGACACACACTCACGTCAAGGTCGGAGTAAACTCCACGACTGAATCTGAAGTGCTCAAATAGAACCCCCAATGACACTAGTAAAACTCAAAAGCCACAGAAAGGCTATAATAATCAACAAATATCTCCTCGGCCCCCCGGCACGAGAGAACATGCTCCCCGAACCCATGCAGCATCACTAGAACCCTCAGACATTTTAAAACCATTTTTAAAAGTCGGTTTTCCAATAAAACAAGACTTCAGATTTTTTAAAACGGTTCGGGAGCTTAAATGAGGCCAACCGAGTACACAGTCTAGTGTCATATAATGTCAAGAGTCCACTAAAAATACTCTGGGGTTCAGATAATATTTCTATGATTTTCTAGGCAACTATCAGATCATTTAACAGCTAAAATATACAGTTTTGACATGATCAAAGTGCGTTCTGAAGCATTAGAGGGCATTCCACGATTTTTAGAAGAAAATCCAACCCACCTCAAATGCTTTCCGAAGGCCGCGCCGAAATCGGTGAAGAAACAGGCGCAATCTGACGAAAAACTGAACTGCGCCTCTCGCGCGCGCGGGCACCGTCGCGCGTCTCGGAAAAATCCACGGAGCTCCAAACAACCTCCACAGCACCCAGCTAGGCCACCATAAAAATCTCAGCTCAATCCGATCACTCCAGTCCACGAATCAAGCATGCGTAGAGTTGCGGATTTGCACAGTAATCCCTCTGCATGCAAGCAGCCCGAGAGCACAGGGAGAGAGCAAGGATAGAAATTAACTCAAATTACCATTCAAAACCAACAATAAAACCCAAGAGGAGAATCAAAGAGTCCAAATCCACAATCTCCAACAATCAATTTACCTCAATTTGCTCCTCGCGTGCGCAGGTTGACCCGGTCAACACCCTCAAGCAGCACGAACCAGGACTCCCTGCTTCTTCTCCTCTACTTCCTCCTCTTCTTCTTCTTCTCAGGCAGCAAGGAAAGGAGGAGGATGGATAAGGGATGAGATAAGGGTGAGGGAGCTGTGTTGAGGGGTATAAAAATCAACGCGGGAGTAGTTGGAACAGAAGAAGCCCATACCTCGGTTTACTGTGCAAGTCCGGGCCATATCGGGCTCCCCCTGTGCCTGTGTACCGGTACCACCCACTTGGTACCGGTACACAGCCCCTGGTTCCGGAACCAAGCACCTGGTTCCGGAACCAGCCACCCAAAACTCCCAGAAACAGCTCGAAAATCTCCATAATCGCCCCGTCAACTCACTTTCTCGCCTCGGGACTTCCGCATCACCCCGAAACCAACCGAACACCCCTGTAAAAACATATTACACATGTCCCAAGGGTTCAACTCACATCAAAACCATCCAAGAAGCCAAAGCTCGACCCGCAAGCTCTCAAGCCGACGCCAACTCACTTTCCTTCAAAAAGACTTCCGCGTCGCTCCGGGACCACCCGAACCTCTCTGTAAATACAAACAGAAACTGCTGAAGGTATTTCCACAATACCAGGCTGCCCCGTGGAGTCGGCACACTGCCCGAAGCTCCGGAACTCTACAATATAACCCAATCAAAAGGTCCTGAATAAAACCCAGACCTGCCTGCTCTCAATATCACAAAAGCTCTCTACCGGTACACCAACCCGGTCTCGCCTACTACCACACATCCACACTGGGACGGGATTTATATAGGAAGTCCTAACGGACTATCACAACCATCGCGCGAAACTACCACGACAGGCTCACCATCGTATCCGGAGCGGCAACTCGAGGGGAGCGACCCCACCGAGGAAAACAACGCGGTATCAAGTAACCCAGTCAAGTATCACTGTCCAGCAGGCAAAAGTCGACTCTATGCTAAAAGTGGAGACTCACACTATCCACAATGCAAAACTCGACTCAACTGATGCATAAAACTAATAGGCCCAACCGCCCAAAATCCGCGATTGCCGAAACAAATCCCGAGTCGATAATCTGGTGCTATCCCACCCGACTCAACAATATAGCTATACTATCCCCATCCCTGCTCTCTAACCCGAGCAATATAAGAGAAAAAGAAAAGGTTTTCTCCTAAGTTTGATTCCAACATGAATAGTATAGCATGAATAAAAGAGATATGGCCTATCTATATATCCAGATATCAAGGAATAGTTCTCACACATGATCAATATAGTTCTCAACAACAAACTTAAGTATAAGCATGATTAAACCCAACTATAGATAGTAAACATCACACAAGATTGCACTTTTGGTTGAGTCGACTTGTAGGCCACAATTTCGATGTGCTCAACAACCCACCTGTTTGCTCGCTGAACCAATGCCCGATCAATCAGATCTTTGGTGACCACAACGTGCTGCTCGATACCTCTCCACCAATCAGAATATGTCCCGAAACTCCTGTTGAAAAGAAGCCATAACAGACACATTACTACATGCGCAGAATTCCAACAACCCACACCGATAGTGAAAAGATTCTGAATCTGATATATACTTTCATAAATTCCCTTGCCGCAGCCCATACTTGCCTCTTGGGTTTCCAAATAACATACAAATTACTAAGAAGTTCATAAAAAGCTAAACTTACCTCTTTCACATAAGTCCAAGACAAGAAAGCACAATTGCTATCCACATTTCCGATATGAAATCATAAGCTGAGATCCAACTTGCTATAACTTCCAATTTAAATATAATTACAAGTTGAAACCAAAAGTGAAATTGTTCATCAC
This sequence comes from Tillandsia leiboldiana, assembly GCA_029204045.2. Classification (NCBI taxonomy): domain Eukaryota; kingdom Viridiplantae; phylum Streptophyta; class Magnoliopsida; order Poales; family Bromeliaceae; genus Tillandsia; species Tillandsia leiboldiana. The sequence goes on along the minus strand of CM055062.1, from coordinate 26,708,220 downwards.
GCTTCTGAGATTACAATTATCCATTTGAGTTAACCCCTACTACCAAAATTAATCACGAAATATAGCCAACCCTCAATTAACCACATAAGTCATACCAACTTACAAGCAGATTTTCAGCAACACTTGCACTGAGAAGAACACTAAAGATGGTGTACCAATTCTTATTCAAATTTCGTGATTAAGGTATCAAATTGTTCCTCTTGAAGTGTAGAAAATTGCCCAACTTGGAATTCATCATTCCATAAAGAGGAGAAAAAGATATCTCAAGATTACTACAGGCTGCCCAAAACTACAATCTGAACATTGAGGCTCAAAGATGGTAAACTTTACCTTGTTAGAAGCCAGAACTACCCTTCCTCATCAACATAAAAATTGTGGGGCTTTAAGTCCTGGTGAATTCCTCACAAAAATGAGCTCAAAATTCTACTCCTACTGTCCTGGAGAGTAAAAACACTGAACATGACTCAAAACTTAATCAAAATTCCTAGCTGTGCACAAAAGTCCCAGAGATGGCTTATTTTACCTGACTTAAATCCCAAATTTGAAGTTCCAGTAAATACGAAAGTTGAAGATCTTTAAGTCCTGCAAATTTCCCACCAAAAATTAACTCGAAACTCCACTTATACAGCTCAGGCGAGTAAAAACACTGACCACTGCTCAGAATCAACAAACTGAAAATAAGTGCTTCAAAAATCATTAATTTTACCTGACTTAAAGCTCAAAGTAGGTCTCCTCTTCAATACCAAAGTTGAATATCTTGAAATTCTGAAGAAAACCCCATGAAAATTACCTCAAAATTCCACTTCTACAGTTCTGGAGGTCCTCTGGAAGAAAAAGTGACGAAATAGCTCACACAACATGTCAACTTCAAGCTCCACTTAAGATGCTCCAAAGGTGGTATTTTTCCTTGCTAATTGCGGGAGAAGAAGAAGAACACTTAGAGAAATTTTTGATGCAAAAACCTCTCTTTTACAGCCCTAAAAAAGTCTTCCATTTGAGCAAAAACCAGCCAAAATACCTCAAAAAACCATCCAAAACCTCTTATCGGGTCGGATCCACAGGAGCCCCAACCAGGATCCACCGCGCACAGGCCACGTGGCGCCCAGCGCTGCGTCCTCGGTAGTAAACGGGCTCTGTTGTTGCCGATTTGTTTTCGATGATGGAGCTTTTAAATCAAAGATCAGTACCGTTGAACATGATCTAGACCATTTAAACTATCTGAAAATCAATTTTCATACCTTTTCGTTATTATTCTCTTGTCTATCAAGCGTACACAAAAATGAACGGCTGAAAATGAATATCCTTTAAAAAGTGATGATAAGAGTCTTGTAATTAAGATCAAGAATATAGTCATTTTTTTAAAGAGTTTTAAAAAAAATCTAATCAAAATTCAATTGATTTAGATTTCCTTACACTGTTAAATGAGAAACGTCTCATATTGACCATTAAAACTACAAATTTTGCAGCCACTTGATCGTAAGGTCAATGACGTTGAAAAGATTTAAAATTTGGTTTCTAAATATTTCAAGTGATATAGATTATATTCAACGATGCCGATCGTTGATTTGAAGGCTCCATCATCGAAAACAAATTGGTAGCAAAAGGACCCGTTTGCTACTGATAGTATTCCAGCCCAACTCTTTCTCTCTCTCTCTCTCTCTCTCTCTCTCTCTCTCTCTCTCTCTCTCTCTTTATATACACATCAAGGATTTAAGTATCCATCGGCACGGGTCGTATCTACCGTGTCGTATCGTGCCAACAAGATACCGGCACGATACAGCTCCCGTGCCGATGGTACAACTCAAAACCTTTTTTTTTTAAATTATTAAGTAATTTTCTTAATGAAGTTCAAAATATTTGATAAAGATATATAATAACCAATTAGAAAATTTTGTTGCTAAAGGAAATAAAGATTTCATGCCATTATGTGTCGGCACACATGTATTTTTTGTGACCGGCACTCATCGGCGCGGCCCGGCACGCACCGTGCCGGCAAGTTTTCGGCACGACCCCGTGTCACGCCCCGGGGTCGAAACTGTGACCCGGGCTCGCCAACAGATCTGTCGCCTATGCAAAACCCCTCATAGGCGAAGCATCCTACCTGCAAGAAAGGGGCTACAGCTAAACATATATCAGAGCTATAAAATAAAAGTGCTGTAAAACTAAAACCAACCATCAATACAACTGGAATAATGATACAATATCCATCTCCCATAAATGATAATCATACAATATCCTCAAATACAATAAATCAGAACTCAACGGGGAGGTAACCTGAAAATAATACATCAGTGTACAGGCTCTCAGTACAAGTCAGATCCTGACAATACAATAATCTCTCAAAAGCGAAAAAATAAATAATCTACTGACTGTACACAGAATCTCCAATGTAGGGGTACCGCTACTCTCCACAGACGGGTAGTGTGAGGACCTGGATCCCCACGATGTGATTACTAGTTGACCAGCAGCTTCTGGAGGCCGATATGGCGCGTCGGTGGTGTTTGTGCACCAATTGGACACTAGTGATGGACTCAGAGTGTTTAATGGATCACGAGAGTAGTCAGATGACTCTGTCGAATGCTTAGAAGTGGTTTTGCGTGCAATGGATATTAAAATTGTGCTCAGCGTGAAGTTTGGACAAAAGAACATGTCACGCCTCGGGTGTAAACCGGAACCCGGGCCCGTCTACAGATCCGCCGTGCACACGGTATTTCCCGTGTACACGAAGCACCAAACCTGCTCAGATATAAGAGATAATAATAAAAGAGCAATAAAAACAAAGCTGAACTAACAATTAATACATCTCAGACTGAAGCTGGAAATAAAATACAATACATATGTATAAATGATACATCAGTCTCACCCAGCTCACCAAAATAAATACAACCTGCTGGCAAAAGCCAGTCCCAAAAGTAAAGGTACAACCGTCTGAGGAAACATGGGTACATCAACAGTCCAGCTAACCCGCTCATCCTGCCTCGAGATCTATCTACTCAGCCGTCCTCTCTCCTCGACCCGCCGCTGAAAGCCCAGCAGCACCCGCAGAAGACACTGCAAAACAAGGGAGAAGAAAAAGAGGAAAGAAGAATGGGGGTGAGAACTACTAGTAAACCAGTAGCCACCCCTAGTGGGTAAAACCTCAAACTCTGACACACCCACTAGGTCTACCAGAGGCAAAAAGGAAAGAAGAGTGGTAAGAAATGAAACTGCTGAAAAAGGGAAATCAACCACTACTATGCCTCTATAATACAGTCCTAGACTGGAATAACCGTATGCAACAATAACCAACCGTCCCAGATGAACCCAATCTGTAACGCCCTCATCATCGGGCAAGTAAGCCGCGCCGATGTGATAGCAAAATTCCTGCTGCCGCCCTCATCATCGGGCAAATAAGTCGCGCCGATGTGATAGGAAAACTGTCCATAACTGTCTGGCCCCGGCCTCCGGAGGGGAACTCGAGGGGAGCGACCCACACGAGGAAAGCATCACCGGGCAATAACCGCGCCGGTGTGATAAGTAAAAGCAGGACTGGATCACAACTATAGAGCCCCAGTGGAACACAACCCTCCACTAAAAGAAAACTGATTCCCAATCAGATGCAAAAGTAACCATCCGGTCAATCGCCCAATATCCGCGATTGCCGCAATACCCCAAAATCCACGACCAGGTCTCACCACCGACCTCCGGTCAACCGCCCAATATCCGCGGTCGCCGGAATAACCCACAATCACAATCATGTCCCACATCCGACATCTGGTTAACCGCCTACTATCCGCGGTTGCCACAAAACCCTCTAGTCCATAATCATGCCCTATCACCGATGTCCTATAACCGACATCCGGTCAACCGAGCAACAAATACCACCTGACTAACGAAAGGAGAAAAGAAACAAACAAGGTTTCTCCTAAGTCAAGTTCCAGCATGAAAGTGTAGCGGTAAAAGATGGCCTATCTAGATGTCCATACTAGCATGCAAGTGTTCTCAAGGAAATATAATTTAAGTCATTGATCATTAACAGTATCCACCTATGCATGCCACCTACCCTCAAGTAGAACCACTAACAGGATAATCATATAGTCCAAAATAAATATTCCATTCCACATGCAAGGTTAAACGCTAACAAAGCAACCCAATCCCCACACAGGCATGCATAAACCCAACCCCGATCATGATTAATCAAGATGTCCAAGTAAAGGGGGTCACTCTAATATTCCTAGTGAGCATGTCAAAATAGAGGTAAGCAACAACCACCCACCTCGAGCGCTAAGTCCTGGTCCCAACAGTGAAGTCCACGCCCGGTCTAAGCAATCACCACAACACTGCACAAAGCACCCCAAAAGGACATACGCAATTAACATACAATGCTCACACCAAATCTGTCCCAAACACAACAGTCCACAGTTTTGCCTTTTTCACCTGCGAGATCTGCTCGAAAAATTCCAGGAAAAATACTGTCACGATCCTTGCGACGAACTGGTCGAAATGAGTACCTGCGTGTTCAAATCCGAGTTTCCTACGCTGAGATACAAATTCGACAAGGGAACCACCCCGAAATAAACCAATCACAAAATCTGAATCACAAGGTTCAGTCAACAGGAACTTTTCACCTTTGGGAAAAATTCAGAAAATTCCAAGAAAATTTGGAGACATTCCACGCGATGTGTAGATGCAAAACGTCTTTTGAATCACCCCAATCCGATGCTTGTGCGCGAAGATATCATCAAAATACTGCAGCGCTGTCCAAAACTCCGCCCCAGAAAATGAGGTCAGAAGATGATTCGAAAAACCCATGAAAAGCTCGGAATGGGAAAAACCAGTAAACACGATAAACGTGGCCCTACCTGTCTTGAAGCCAACGGCGCAAGAATCGCCTCAATCGGAGGTCGGAGTAAGCCGGGGGAGTCCTCGCACTGAAATCGCGACGAAGAAGACCACAAATGAACGAGCGTCGCGCCGCGCCGTAAAAATGAAAACCTCGGGATGCGTGCCGCAGAAAAATCCTAGAATCTGCAGATGGAACCGGCTCTGAAGGAGGAGAAATCTTACTGATGGTTTCTCTGTGAGAATCCAAGCAGCGAAAGAGATACAGCCGCTTGTTCTCGGCCTATTTATAGGCTGGGAAAACAAATCCGGAAATGACACTTTTGTCCCAATTTCCGGGCGCCCGCAAGAATCGGGCCGCTACAGTGTTGGGCCCGGCCCAACACTGTGCGCGCCCGAAACGCTTACAGGCCGCCACGACACCCACAAAACAGGCGACAGCCGATGCGGCCACTAACCTCGCGCCACGTGGCCCTCCGAGAGGCCAACGCGTGGCAAGCCCACGCGCGGGAAAATGCGGGTCAGCGCGCCGACAGCCCCACGTGCGCGCTGCGTCCGCCGCCTGCGCCACCTGCCAGGCCCGCATCCCGAGGCCGCCTCACCATTTTCGTGGACCGGGCACACGTGGACCGGCCAACCAACGGTCGCCACGTGGCCCCGCCCGGTCCACCGTACACCCGCTCCACTCCGTGAACCGCGCCCGCAGAACCGTCCAATCCAAACACGCCACGTGTCCTTCCCCTCCGGTGCACGCCGGCCCGTGGACCGCGGGCCTGCCCGCGCGCCTCCGCGCTGCCCGCGCCTGCGCGCGGCCCGCGACGCTGCACCACCTTGCTCCGCCGCTGCCCGCCGTGCTCCGCCGCTGCCCGCCGCCGCCGCTGCTGCCCGCCGGGCGCCGGAGTTACTGTTCAGGCGTGAACAGTAACCAGTTGCGCAAAATATCAAGTAGATAGTCCATTTTTACCGTTTTCGCGCGCTGAATCCGAATTTGATGTCCATTTTGCCAAATTCCAACTCCAAAATTTGCCGAAGGCATCCGGAAAGGTGTTATTTTGTCCAAACTTCGCGCTGAGCTCAATTTTAATATCCTTTTCGCGCGAAACCACTTCTAAAGATCCGACGGAGTCAATCGATCACCCACGTGATCCATTTAAGCCCGAAGTCCGCCACTTGTGTCCAATTGGTGTACAAACACCTCCAACACACAGTACAGGCCCCCCCCAGAAGCCACTAATCACTCCACAACAGCTCTGCGGAGATCCAGATCATCACATCCTCCCCCACTAAAAGAAAGTTTCATCCTCGAAACTAAAATCATTCCTCAACCCGGAACCTCAACCAAATAGAGGGGGTAAATATCCAATTATCCACCACTCAAGCTCCCAAGGCTGTCTAATACCTCCTCCAGAGACGCGATACAATCCTCGGGTCTCTAACTAGAACAAAGTAGAGGCGGGCATTCCAGAAAACCGCACCACCTCATCCAAGTACAGCTGGGCTAGCCGCTCGAACTACCAAGTAGCCTGCATCGGTATAGGCATCCGCTCCTCCCAGGGCCCCGATAATCCAACCACAAGTCCATCGGCACAAAAGTTTGATCCCAATACCTCTGTACTCCCAAGGTATCCAATATAAGTCCCACAACTGATCACGTAGACTCTGATCTCTAATCTCTAAACCGTCGGGGTGTAGAAGCAATTCCCCAACTCTCCGGCATCAACACACAGCCATATGCAGTCGAGAAAACCAGATTGCAAATCAACCTTCAGGAAGACCCGGGACCCTTACAACCGGTAAATCAAATCCTCCAAGCTCGACAAGGGTGCTATCTCCAGATGGTCACTTCATCTAATTCCCGGGGATCCACGCAAAGCCGAAGTGAACCAACCTTCCACATCTCGACTAGCACCGGCGCCCCCAAAGGCGACACACTTGGTCTGACAAAATTCCCAAAACATCGAATCCTTGAGTTGTGTCCTCCACTCTCAAACTAGTGACATGCTAGACAACTCCGATAGGAGAACAGCCAGGAACTCGCAACCAAAGGGGGTATCCCCGAGTCCCGGCGCCGCCGTAGGCCCCTCAACCATACCAGCCAAAAAGGCTACTCATCCACTGCGAAACATCCGCCTCGCTCACGAAGTCAAAACCATAGAGGGGAAGATAACCCTCAAGCAACCCAAGTACACCAACACCTCCGGGCCTGGCTCCCCAAGAAAACTGCCTCGCGGCATAATCAACCGCCGCGAAAGAAAACCGAACCCGCCAGCCCAACAAGTACCACAACAACATCCCGCAGCTGAGCCAAGACCATCAGGTCTACCAGCAAAATCCAGCACTCAAGCTTCACCGGGCAGGACCAACAACTCTCCTCCACATGCTAAGCGCGATCGGGAAAATAAGCCTCCCGTGCGCGTCGTGACCATCCTGCCCCCTAACCCAAGCAATGAAGCAAAAGCACTACCCAACAAGAAGGGAATTCTCCCGTATCAAGAAGTTACGAACCCAAAAGTCCGGAATAACTCAAACCTACCACCACACCGACCGCTGTAACATATGTGCTCCGACAGTCTCAAAAATCCACTATCTTGGAAAAGGAAATCGGGAATGCCTCCTCCGACTGATGTGTCCTCCATCACCCGGCGCCAAGCGCCTCAATCAGAACTCGCCTCAGGCGGCAGATCCCAATCCAAAGGAACTATAATGCCACGCTCCATACCCGGCGCCTACTCCAATGAGGCGTCCCAAATCCGTAATGGAGGGCCCCAACGAATTAAAAGGTATCCTGGCGCAATCCACTCTCAGACACTTATATCCTATGCGCCCCGTCCCTCTATACATGGAGCGTGCAGTTCAGCAACTGCGTTAACTCTTGACACAAAAGGCTTCCAAGTACTCTCTATCCCCCACCGAACAAGACCCTGTCTCCAAAGGCTCCATACTTAATCCCACAAATCGGGGTGACTCATCCGCCAAAACTGGCTTACTTGATCAAAGCAATCCCACAGCTTACCCGCTGTCAACTGTCCACCCCGCCTCGGTGCCCCAACACTAAACATCGGCACGGAGGGGGCTACTCGCTACTCCGACAACTGTGCCACTGCGCTGCTCCGACAACTGTGCCCCTGCGCTGTTCCGACAACTGTGCCACTGCGCTGCTCCGACAACTGTGTCACTGCTCCGCTGATCTGCCTCCAACACTCCTACCCTTCGGGTTCGGAGCTCTCAGACTCCAATCTGGGTATCCGGCCCGAAACAACCAGCTCAGACCCAACTGCCGCACCAAGGTGCACCCGGGTCAGGGCCCAACGTCGGGGAGACACCGCTCACCACGACAAAACCGCAAATCAGCACACCCCAAACACTCGACCCAATCTAGCGAAAGTCAAAGACATCCCTCTATTTTTGTAACTTTATGTTGTCTGCAGCCAACATAACTGTCCCACAAAAATAGGATATGTCAATCCCTCTTCACTCACAGGAAGAGTCAAACAAATAAATCACCGACTTTCGCAAAATGTCGCGTCTCTCACGCACTAACATCCTAGGGTCCGCCGAAAAGCCTAGGGTTTCCTAAGTCCCAACTGACCTATCCCTAAGCTCCGATACCAACTAATCTGTCACGCCCCGGGTGTAAACCGGAACCCGGGTCCGTCTACAGATCCGCCGTGCACACGGTATTTCCCGCGTACACGACGCGCCAAACCTGCTCAGATATAAGAGATAATAGTAAAAAAGCAATAAAAACAGAGCTGAACTAAAAACTAATACATCTCAGACTGAAGCTGGAAATAAAATACAATACATCTGTATAAATGATACATCAGTCTCTCACAGCTCACCAAAATAAATACAACCTGCTGGCAAAAGCCCGTCCCAAAAGTAAAGGTACAATCGTCTGAGGAAACATGGGTACATCAATAGTCCAGCTAACCCGCTCATCCTGCCTCGAGATCTATCTACTCAGCCGTCCTCTCTCCTCGACCCGCCGCGGAAAGCCCAGCAGCACCCGCAGAAGACACTGCAAAACAAGGGAGAAGAAAAAGAGGAAAGAAGAATGGGGGTGAGAACTACTAGTAAACCAGTAGCCTCCCCTAGTGGGTAAAATCTCAAACTCTGACACACCCACTAGGTCTACCAGAGGCAAAAAGGAAAGAAGAGTGGTAAGAAATGAAACTGCTGAAAAATGGAAATCTACCACAACTATGCCTCTAAAATATAGTCCTAGACTGGAATAACCGTATGCAACAATAACCAACCGTCCCAGATGAACCCAATCTGTACCGCCCTCATCATCGGGCAAGTAAGCCGCGCCGATGTGATAGCAAAATTCCTGCTGCCGCCCTCATCATCGGGCAAATAAGCCGCGCCGATGTGATAGCAAAACTGTCCATAACTGTCTGGCCCCGGCCTCCGGAGGGGAACTCGAGGGGAGCGACCCACACGAGGAAAGCATCACCGGGCAATAACCGCGCCGGTGTGATAAGTAAAAGCAGGACTGGATCACAACTATAGAGCCCCAGTGGAACACAACCCTCCACTAAAAGAAAACTGATTCCCAATCAGATGCAAAAGTAACCATCCGGTCAATCGCCCAATATCCGCGATTGCCGCAATACCCCAAAATCCACGACCAGGTCTCACCACCGACCTCCGGTCAACCGCCCAATATCCGCGGTCGCCGGAATAACCCACAATCACAATCATGTCCCACATCCGACATCTGGTCAACCGCCTACTATCCGCGGTTGCCACAAAACCCTCTAGTCCATAATCATGCCCTATCACCGATGTCCTATATCCGACATCCGGTCAACCGCCCAATATCCGCGGTCGCCGCCAAAACCCATAATCCATAATCTAGGCCCCGGCTACACTATCCCAAACCCCTGCTCAAACCCGAGCAACAAATACCACCTGACTAACGAAAGGAGAAAAGAAACAAACAAGGTTTCTCCTAAGTCAAGTTCCAGCATGAAAGTGTAGCGGTAAAAGATGGACTATCTAGATGTCCATACTAGCATGCAAGTGTTCTCAAGGAAATATAATTTAAGTCATTGATCATTAACAGTATCCACCTATGCATGTCACCTACCCTCAAGTAGAACCACTAACAGGATAATCATATAGTCCAAAATAAATATTTCATTCCACATGCAAGGTTAAACGCTAACAAAGCAACCCAATCCCCACACAGGCATGCATAAACCCAACCCCGATCATGATTAATCAAGATGTCCAAGTAAAGGGGGTCACTCTAATATTCCTAGTGAGCATGTCAAAATAGAGGTAAGCAACAACCACCCACCTCGAGCGCTAAGTCCTGGTCCCAACAGTGAATTCCACACCCGGTCTAAGCAATCACCACAACACTGCAAAAAGCACCCCAAAAGGACATACACAATTAACATACAATGCTCACACAAAGTCTGTCCCAAACACAACAGTCCACAGTTTTGCCTTTTTCACCTGCGAGATCTGCTCGAAAAATTCCAGGAAAAATACTGTCACGATCCTCGCGACGAACCGGTCGAAATGAGTACCTGCGTGTTCAAATCCGAGTTTCCTACGCTGAGATACAAATTCGACAAGGGAACCACCCCAAAATAAACCATTCACAAAATCTGAATCACAAGGTTCTGTCAACAGGAACTTTTCACCTTCGGGGAAAATTCAGAAAATTCCAAGAAAATTTGGAAATATTCCTCGCGATGTGTAGATGCAAAACGCCTTTTGAATCACCCCAATCCGATGTCTGTGCGCGAAGATATCGTCAAAATACTGCAGCGCTGTCCAAAACTCCGCCCCAGAAAATGAGGTCACAAGATGATCCGAAAAACCCATGAAAAGCTCGGAATGGGAAAAACCAGTAAACATGGTAAACGTAGCCCTACCTGTCTTGAAGCCAATGGCGCAAGAATCGCCTCAATCGGAGGTCGGAGTAAGCCGGGGGAGTCCTCGCACTGAAACCGCGACGAAGAAGACCACAAATGAACGAGCGTCGCGCCGCGCCGTAAAAATGAAAACCTTGGGATGCGTGCCGCAGAAAAATCCTGGAATCGTCAGATGGAACCGGCTCTGAAGGAGGAGAAATCTTGCTACGAGTTGCTCTGTGAGAATCCAAGCAGGGAAAGAGATACAGCCGCTTGTTCTCGGCCTATTTATAGGCTGGGAAAACAAATCCGGAAATGACACTTTTGTCCCAATTTCCGGGCGCCCGCAAGAATCGGGCTGCTACAGTGTTGGGCCCCGCCCAACACTGTGCGCGCCCGAAACGCTCACAGGCCGCCACGACACCCACAAAACAGGCGACAGCCGATGCGGCCACTAACCTCGCGCCACGTGGCCCACCGAGAGGCCGACGCGTGGCAAGCCCACGCGCGGGAAAACGCGGGTCAGCGCGCCGACAGCCCCACGTGCGCGCTGCGCCCGCCGCCTGCGCCACCTGCCAGGCCCGCATCCCGAGGCCGCCTCACTATTTCCGTGGGCCGGGACACGTGGACCGGCCAACCAACGGTCGCCACGTGGCCCCGCCCGGTCCACCGTACACCCGCTCCACTCCGTGAACCGCGCTCGCAGAACCGTCCAATCCAAACACGCCACGTGTCCTGCCCCTCCAGTGCACGCCGGCCCGTGGACCGCGGGCCTGCCCGTGCACCTCCGCGCTGCCCGCGCCTGCGCGCTGCCCGCGCTGCTGCCCGCGACGCTGCCCGCGACGCTGCGCCGCCTTGCTCCGCCGCTGCCTGCCGTGCTCCGCTGCTGCCCGCCGCCGCCGCTGCTGCCCGCCGGCCGCCAGAGTTACTGTTCCGGCGTGAACAGTAACCAGTTGCGCAAAATATCAAGTAGATAGTCCATTTTTACCGTTTTCGCGCGCTGAATCCGAATTTGATGTCCATTTTGCCAAATTCCAACTCCAAAATTTGCCGAAGGCATCCGGAAAGGTGTTCTTTTGTCCAAACTTCACGCTGAGCTCAATTTTAATATCCGTTTCGCGCGAAACCACTTCTAAAGATCCGACGGAGTCAATCTATCACCCACGTGATCCATTTAAGCCCGAAGTCCGCCACTTGTGTCCAATTGGTGCACAAACACCTCCAACACACAGTACAGGTCCCCCCCAGAAGCCACTAATCACTCCACAACTGCTCTGCGGAGATCCAGGTCATCACAGAACATCTTTCCGGATGCCTTCGCCAATTTTTAGAGTTGGAATTTGGCAAAACGGACTTCGGATTTTGATTCAACGCGCGAAAACGATGAAAATGGACTATTCACTTGCATTTTTCAGAGCTCGGATGACCCGGCACGGATTTCGAGGCAAGGGGTCAGTGTTTCGGCGGCTGGGGCGGCGCCGGCGACGGCGGCGGACGGCGGTGCGGGCTCGGGCAGGCACAGGCGCGGCGGCGGGCAGGCGCGGGGAGCGTGCAGTGTGCCGGCAGGCATGCGGGCAGGCGCGCGGTCCACGGGCCGGCGTGCACCGGAGGGTGGACACGTAGCGGCTTTTGATAGGTCTGTGCCGTGGACCTGGTTTACGGAGCAGGCGGGGGGCCACCTCGGGAAGCGTGCCTGGCGGAGACGCAGACCCGCGCAGGGAAGGCGCGCGGGCCCTAGCGCGGCGTCAGCGGGGCCAGGCCACGTGTCGGCCTCCCATTCGCGGGTCAGCGCGCGATGTGACTCATCGCTGCGGTCGTGCGTCAGAGTGGGCGCAAGTGCGGTCCACGTGGCGGCGGCCGATTGGCCGCCGCGGTCCCGTGGTCGCGGTGCACGGGTCCAGGGACACGTGTCGTCCTCTAGTTGGTCGGGCGGTGGTGACGTGGCGCCTAGCTGGCATGGCGTGGACCCGTGGACCTTGGCGGGAATGTTACTGTAGCCGCCCGGAAGTTTTCAGGCGCCCGAAAACTTGCGCCCGAAAGTCCGGGTTCGCCCTATTTAGGCCCAAACGGCTCCTTTTTCCTCCTTTTCTCTTTTTTGGGTTCACCCGAGCGTACCAAGAGAGGGAGAGGGCGATTCGTGGTGGGGTTTTCGAGGGCGCACGAGCGCGCCGTGGACTCCGTGGAGCGCGCAAGGTGCTCCAAAGAGGCTAATGGGCGCGATGGACGTCACGGCGTTGTCCAGGTAGGCCCCGTTTGTTGTTTTGCGGTATTTTTGGCACAGTTTTGAGTTTTCCTTTTTGGATTTTGGATTTGACCCCACACCCTCATGCGTGTTAGGGACTGTGTTTTACAGTGCCGTTTTACAGCGCAGACTGTTGCTGGCGTTTTGGACGCGCCTCGTTTTTCGTGCAACATTAAGAGAAGCATGCTTCGTTTTGCGTGAGATTCGAGGTATGTGCACCGTTTCGCGTGTAGGTCGTGTTGGCGCGCACCGTTTTGCGTGCGGGGTTGTGTTGACGTGCACCGTTTTGCGCGCAGGTTTGGTGGCCACGCATCGTTTTGCACGCGGACTCGTAAAGTGTGCACAGTTTTGCGTGCAAACTTGTTGTATGGAACTCGGATTGAGGCGTGCTTTTACACTTTCTGCATCTACGCGTCGCAAGGATTACCGTCGTGTTTTCGGGGAGTTTTCTGGGATTCGCCCGAAGGTATACTTCTTTCCCCTTTACCGTGCAGTGTATTACAGTTGTGTATGTTGTGGACTTTCGCGCTCACCGTGATGTGGAATTTGTAACTCGGCCTCCGGGACTCGGATTTTGACGTGCAGGTACTCGTTTCGAAGGTCTCGATGCGGCGATCGCGACAGTATTTTTGATGGATTTCTCAGAGTCCGTTATGCAGGTGAAAATTGCACATCTTCGGGGCTGGTTTCAGCAGATGGTGTATACTTGGATATTTTAGCATAAAGTGTAACTTTGGAGCTTTTGTTGTATCCAGGAGGGTTCGTGAGTGTTTTTGGAACACTGCTAGGAGACGAGGTTTGCGCGACATCTACCGTGGATACGGGTTCAGCGGATTGTGCGTGCAAGTGGCCACGCTCTTCACCGACCCCAGGTTTGCCTTGGATTGAGCTCTTCAGGTGGGTAAGCTTAATATCAGTAACTGTATAAGGCAATGATTATGTTATGGCGAATTTAAGTGCACTTGTGGGAATGTCACCCCTCCATGTCTGATAGCATGCATGTTTAATGTACAAACCGATATTTAACATCGAGAGGAAAAGCTGGAAGAATGGCCTAGATCATACAGATTGATATGCTTTGGTAATGACCTTTTAGCATGACAGGTTGCATATAATCTTTTATGATATGATTACTCGATGGAGTAGGGGGCTATATCTATGTGCGGGTATTATTATGATCATTCTGTTGATTGACCCTGGATTGTGGACAGGTTTATTGTAGAGTTATTATGGATCCCAAAGGATCTAAATAGGTACTATCAAACAACTAGAGGGGGGGTGAATAGGTGTAATACTTAAAAACTCAATCTCAGTGCAAAATAAAAACCAATGCGGAAAATAAAAACAGCACACCGAGATTTACGTGGAAACTCCAATCCAGGAGAAAAACCACGGGACCAACACGCAATAACAATCCACTAAGAATAGAAGAATAACAAGGTGATTACCGACTCCACGGACTCAACCCCTCCTTAACCTTCTTCGGACCTTGCGCTGACCGGTTGGATATCCGCGCAATAACAATCCCTAAGAAAAGAAGAATAACAAGGTGATTACCGTCTCCACGGATTTAACCCCTCCTTCAATTTCTTGGACCTCGCGCTCCACCGATTTTGCACGTCCACTGCTCACGTTCGAATCCACGAACGCACGCTTCGAATCCACGAAACGCCTTTAGCACACCGAATCCACGATGCCACGTCGAATCCACGACGCAAACTCAGTCGATAAGAATATTGACTTCGATGGTGATCCTTTGCTTAGATTATCAATGAAGATCCATGGGAAAAATCTCTAAGCAAAGATTAGATCAATTCGACAAAAGATAGATCTTGGAAGAACCGTCGAATTGACCTAAAAGAGGCTATAAAGAAGAACAAAGAAAACCTAGCCTCTAGGGTTGCTCTCAAGTGTTTTATAAATTAATCGGTAGAGAACCCACGTTTTTGAGAAACCCTAAATGTCTATTTATAGTTTAGAAACCTTTGGAAAGAGATAAGAATCAAAAACATACCTTATCTGGAAATTTTCAGGATGGCGATCCGGATCGGATTTACTGCGATCCGGATCGTCGTAACGAGATTGACGATTCCAGAAATACCATGGTTCGGGATCCGGATCGCATTGCCCGATCCGGATCGTTCATACAAATCAGAAAACTTAACATTCGGGATCCGGATCGGAAATTGCATGGATCCGGATCGAAGTCTTGTATGAAGCAACAACCTTCGGGATCCGGATCGTTGGCTCTGATCCGGATCCTGAACATGTCCGAACACCAGTTTTTGATTATTATGCAATTAAAAGTTCATCCAAGTGTTTCTACACTATAAGAAAGTATTCGGATCACCATAATTATTTAGTTAAACATACCTGATCCTCTTGAATACTTTCTTCTTGAGATTGATGTAACTGATCCACAATTCTTCAACTTCAATCTTCAAGACTCAAGACACTGAGTGTCAACTTGAGCTCTTGTTGAATCTTTTCTAAGTCTTTGATTGCTGATTGACAATTTGATCCCTTTAAGACTCCGACTCAACTCACTGACATGACTCACGAAATATGCCAACACCAAAATGCCGTAACAATCTCCCCCTTTGGCAATTTCGTGACAAAACCCAAAAATACATAAAAGCGCTCAAGTCACTCATCTTAAACCAAAAAATCGAAATTCAATGTCATCACCAAAACATTGATTTTCTTTGCGTGAAAGATCCAATAAATACAAAATTACATTTGAACCAAACAGTCCTAGAACATACTCTATGACTTAGGACTTGGAGTCTTAAAGTGATGTAATTCCTGCAAAACAAAACTCCAAACAAAATCAAACGTTAGTTGTTAGAAATAAAAATCCTACATTTGATCCGTCTTCCTTTTGGTTCTTTTGTTTTTCTGCTCTTTCAATTTTTTCTTTGTCTCCCCCTATCTTGAGCATCTCTAACATGTTCTCCATGTTCTTGAGCATCTATGTTCTCCCCCTTTGTGGTACGATCATCATTTTCCGTTCTCCCCCATTTTTCCATTTACATTTCGTTTGTCCTCTCTTGATGATCTCATCTCCGTCATTTCTCTTCTCCCCCTTTTTGTCACAAATTGTCAAACAGTGAACATACTAGACAAAAGGAAATTACTAACAAAATTAGTTCATGGAGAAAGAGAGATAAAAGCTCAGTTCTGGTATATATAACAAAAATGCAGATTGCGTACCGGTACCAGAAAGCAAAAATTAAATAATTTCTTGAAACAAATCCAGATTTTAGAATCTTTTCAAATACCGATTTGTATTCCATCAAGAAATCAATTTAAGTGCTTTAAACAGTGAATTCACACAGATGTCATTCAATCCAATTAATTTCACAAAATTAAAAAGATTTACTCCAAAATCATGAAAAATAAAGGTAAAACATTATAAACCGTTTTTCATGTTATATTCATCAAACACAAGTCATCAAAAATAATCTTGAGATCCAAAGTCTATCAAGATGTAACGGATTTACAAAGATGACATACGGAGATTTCCAAACGACATCAATCTTGAATTCTACCCTTTCAAATTGAGATAAGCACTAAAATACCTAAGGGTGGCTCTTTGAGCATCTTTCAACTATCCCACCTTATACCAACCAGGAGATTGTTCAAAATATAAGAGTTTTGCATATAAATCTCCAAATGCTTCAACTAAAGATTTTCTCATAAAATACTATCAAGCATCCATAACATGTGGTAGCTTCACACACAAACCGGACGACCGGGGTGGCAGCTCTTTCCTACATGTGGTGGTAGTTTTCACACTCCTTTCGGATGTAACTCTTTCCACATCTTTTGCAAATCATTTCAATACCCTTGAAAGAATGCAATCTCTTACGTGAAAGAATTAAATCCCAAATTTTAGTCTATCGGTTGTCTCACGTTTATCACAATG
This sequence comes from Tillandsia leiboldiana, assembly GCA_029204045.2. NCBI lineage: Eukaryota > Viridiplantae > Streptophyta > Magnoliopsida > Poales > Bromeliaceae > Tillandsia > Tillandsia leiboldiana. Next base: position 26,691,356 of record CM055062.1, on the reverse strand, counting down.
AATTCACACAACCGAGATAGATTAAGCATCTAAAGATCACACATGATTTCTAAAATTTGATGCTTATAAAATCAAAAACTCCTATAATGAAGTATCTTCAAGATTATGATTAAGGAGTAAAGTTGATAATCCAAATAAAATTAATTTGGAGTGAATAAAAGTGAAGCCCTTTTTATTCAATGCACTTGTTCAGTAAAAACCCTTTTGTTCAAAAACAAAGTATAAAAACGAAGAGCATTGAGAAACATGTAATGCAAAGATTAAGAAAAATATGAAAGGAAAACTAATCAAAGCATTACATACAGTCATAAGCTATTTAGAACTTAAGACAAGGAAAGATATCACCTTTCCGAATCCAAAATCGCTGGATTTTGGGTTGTCTTGATTCGTTGTGGCCGGGGGTTGTCCGCTTTGACTGTTGATCCACCTTAGGTCTTTGCCTCGCAGTGATCCACTTGAATGATTGATGTTGTGGCTCGGACCTTTGGTGGGTTGAGTGAACTCCTTTGACTTGATGTGTCTTTTGATTCCGTTGAGTTCGCTCCGTAGATGAAGTTGCCGAAGGACTCTTCTTTCTCTTTTTCGGGCAATTCTTCACCAAATGTCCTTCAAGTCCACATAGGTGACAAGTTCTTCCTTTCAATTTCATTGTGGAACTTGAAGCATTCACAGTTTGGTTCTTTTTGAATCCCAAACCAACCTTGCTTGTTTGACCTAATCCGGACATACATTCAAGTTTCTTGGAACCGGTTGAAATCCTTTGTATGTCGGATTTAAGTTGATGAACTTGCTTGGTCAATGCTTGATTGGTGACATGTATTTCCTCAAACTGCTTTTCAAGAAAATCAATCTTGTTAATATGGGAATTAACGACCGTTTCCGATTGATTTATCTTTTCTTGGAGGATTTTATTATTATCCAATAAAAGCTCTCGTTCCTCCTCGAGATCATGAAGTTTGATCTTTAAAGCATGATTCTCGTCTTGATCTTCAAGTCGTTGCTTTCTCAACTTCTTGATATGTTTGGCCATCTTCTTAGATTCCGCAAGAAGTTGTTGATATGCCTCAACGAGTTCTTCCTCGTCCGACTCCCCCTCACTTGATGACTCTCCGCCGGTTGTTGATGTTTCATACAAAATCAAAGGAGTAGAGTTAGTGACTAATGATGATAAACAATTATTAGAAGAGGGAAAATGAGAGGCATGAGAAGCAACGATTTTTTCCTCTTTACTTGAGGTTGATTCATTAGAAGTAAAATCGTCCCAAGTTTTCGCTTGCAAAGCCTTCTTTTTATATGATTTCTTAGAAGGACAATCCATTGAAAAATGGCCGTAGCCTTTGCATCGATAGCATTGGATTTCCCCTTCGAAATCATCTTTTTCTTTTTCTTTAGAAGGTTTTGCAAAGCTTTTGAGTTTAGAGGATTTAGAACCCGATGATCCTTTAGAAGATTTCATGGATGAAGATCCATCGGTTCGATTCTTCCAAAATTTTTGACGAAATTTCTTTACGATCCGCGCCAATTGTTCTTCAAAATCGGCAAAAGAGATTTCATCGTCGGAACTTGATTCGCTATCTTCTTCCTTTGTTGATTTGAATGCAATAACTGTAAGCTTAGAAGAAGACTTGGAAGAAACTTGATTAGTAGGAAAAGTCATTTCATAAGTTTGCAAAGCACCTACTAATTCCTCAACACTCATCTCATCCGGATGACTAACGGTTTCAATGGCGGTAACCTTTGCCCTAAACCGTTCCGGAAGAGTCCGAAGTATCTTTCTTACAATTTTCGACTCCGGGATCTTTTCTCCTAAATTAGCACATGTATTTATTACATCTTGAAGTCTAGTGTAATAATCTGTAAACAATTCATGCTCTTCCATATGAATAGAGTCAAATTGACTTGTAAGCATCTGGAGCTTTTGAATTTTTACAAGATTAGTACCCTCATGTGTAATTTTGAGAATATCCCAAATTTCCTTCGCGGTTTCACACGCGGAAATTCTTGTAAATTCAGTCGAGGAAAGAGAATTAAATAAAGCGTTCATACCTTTCCCATTGTAAGAAGATCTTTCAAATTCCTCTTTGGACCATCTAGAGCGAGGTTTTGGGGTAGTAGAATTTCCTACTTCCTCAACAGGATGCACCCAACCGCATTCCACGGATTGCCATACTCGCTCATCAATTGCGATGAGAAAAGCTCTCATGCGCACTTTCCAATAAGCATAATTAGTCCCATCAAAAAGAGGAGGTCTATAAATATTACCACTTTCACCCAACATGATAGATAAACCTAAAACCCGCTCTGATACCAATTGTAGAGTTATTATGGATCCCAAAGGATCTAAATAGGTACTATCAAACAACTAGAGGGGGGGTGAATAGGTGTAATACTTAAAAACTCAATCTCAGTGCAAAATAAAAACCAATGCGGAAAATAAAAACAGCACACCGAGATTTACGTGGAAACTCCAATCCAGGAGAAAAACCACGGGACCAACACGCAATAACAATCCACTAAGAATAGAAGAATAACAAGGTGATTACCGACTCCACGGACTCAACCCCTCCTTCAACTTCTTCGGACCTTGCGCTGACCGGTTGGATATCCGCGCAATAACAATCCCTAAGAAAAGAAGAATAACAAGGTGATTACCGTCTCCACGGATTTAACCCCTCCTTCAATTTCTTGGACCTCGCGCTCCACCGATTTTGCACGTCCACTGCTCACGTTCGAATCCACGAACGCACGCTTCGAATCCACGAAACGCCTTTAGCACACCGAATCCACGATGCCACGTCGAATCCACGACGTAAACTCAGTCGATAAGAATATTGACTTCGATGGTGATCCTTTGCTTAGATTATCAATGAAGATCCATGGGAAAAATCTCTAAGCAAAGATTAGATCAATTCGACAAAAGATAGATCTTGGAAGAACCGTCGAATTGACCTAAAAGAGGCTATAAAGAAGAACAAAGAAAACCTAGCCTCTAGGGTTGCTCTCAAGTGTTTTATAAATTAATCGGTAGAGAACCCACATTTTTGAGAAACCCTAAATGTCTATTTATAGTTTAGAAACCTTTGGAAAGAGATAAGAATCAAAAACATACCTTATCTGGAAATTTTCAGGATGGCGATCCGGATCGGATTTACTGCGATCCGGATCGTCGTAACGAGATTGACGATTCCAGAAATACCATGGTTCGGGATCCGGATCGCATTGCCCGATCCGGATCGTTCATACAAATCAGAAAACTTAACATTCGGGATCCGGATCGGAAATTGCATGGATCCGGATCGAAGTCTTGTATGAAGCAACAACCTTCGGGATCCGGATCGTTGGCTCTGATCCGGATCCTGAACATGTCCGAACACCAGTTTTTGATTATTATGCAATTAAAAGTTCATCCAAGTGTTTCTACACTATAAGAAAGTATTCGGATCACCATAATTATTTAGTTAAACATACCTGATCCTCTTGAATACTTTCTTCTTGAGATTGATGTAACTGATCCACAATTCTTCAACTTCAATCTTCAAGACTCAAGACACTGAGTGTCAACTTGAGCTCTTGTTGAATCTTTTCTAAGTCTTTGATTGCTGATTGACAATTTGATCCCTTTAAGACTCCGACTCAACTCACTGACATGACTCACGAAATATGCCAACACCAAAATGCCGTAACATTTATCTCTTTAGGGATTCCGGCATGTTGTTTATTACAAGAGGATTTATTATATGCATTACCCCCTTTCATTTCCTTGAGGACTTTTGCATGCTTGTATGGTCATCTAGTTAGGCCATCTTTTACTGCTGCACTACATATTGGGACTTGACTTAGGATAAACCATGCTTTTCATTTTCTCCTTCTTTGTGAGTCAGGCGGTCTATGTTGCTCGGGTGCGAGCAGGGGTCTGGGGTAGTGTAGCCAGGACATTGGTGTCAGGGACGGGTTGTGTTGGTTGACCGGAGGTCGGTTATAGGACTTGATTATAGACGGCAGGGTATTGCGGCAACCGCGGATATTGGGCGGTTAACCGTATATTTATTTATGCACCAGATTGGGTATCTGATTTCTCTAGTGGACAGAGATTCCCACTATTTGAGTACTTTTGCATCTGATTGAGGACCGAGGATTTCTTTAGTGGTTGGGCTTTCCCACTTTGATCAGGGTCATGATCCAGTCCTGCTGACTTATTCTACTATGATACTTGTTACTCAGACTTTGAGTCCTTGAGACTCCTATCCCCCATCGGTGTTATGCATTGACCGGCATACCCGATTTGGCAGGCATATGATACTTGTTACTCAGACTTTGAGTCCTTGAGACTCCTATCCCCCATCGGTGTTATGCATTGGCCGGCATACCCGATTTGGCAGGCATATGATACTTGTTACTCAGACTTTGAGTCCTTGAGACTCCTATCCCCCATCGGTGTTATGCAATGGCCGGCATACCCGATTTGGCAGGCATAGCAGGCAGTACCAGTTTTACTGGTGGTACAAGATTGAGTTATTTCAGGCATTTACTTTATTGTTGCACTCGTGTCCGGGGGACCGAGTGGAGTCTAGTAGGTGTGTTTAGACCAGTGCTAGGGTTGTCGGGAACCGTTTGGGGATTGACGGTGGTCCCGAGGTCGTTGTGAGTTAGTCGACCGTTGTGCGAGAGGTTTGGTGATCTTGAGGCTTGGTAGCTGTTGGTGACATCAGCGTACTTGTTCAATTCCCACTTCTTTGGTTATTTTATGTCTCTTGAGGACTTAGTGGGCAGACCGTCGGGACTGGCGGTGGTACCCACTGAGAACTCGCTTTTTGGTGTAGTTCTCACACCCTTTGGGGGTTTTTCCCCCCCTCCTTTTTCCTTCCTCTCCTTTGTTTTGCAGAGTCTTAGCGGGTGTTGCTGATTCTGCGGTTGTTGATCGAGGCGAGGGAGTCACGAGCTAGATCCCTACCCGTCGTTGGAGAGTAGCGGTACCCCCTTCAGAGGAGACCTGCGGTAGATTGGCTATTTTGTTTTCCTCTTTTGAGAGACTCATGTAGTGAGGATATGATATGTATTGAGAGCCTGTACACTGATGTATTTATTGGAGATATCTCCCTGTTGAGTTTTGAGCTTTGTATATGAGGATATTGTATCATTATCATTTTTGGGAGATGGACATTGTTGTATTATTTCCAGTTGTACAGTGGTTGATTTTAGTTATACAGTAGATTTTCATTTATAGCTCTGATATCTGTTAGCTGTAGTACTTTTCTTGCAGGTAGGACGCTTTGCCTATGCGGGGTTTGGCATAGGTGGCGGATCTGTTGGCGAGCTCGGGTCGCAGTTTCGACCCCGGGGCGTGACAGATTAGGTTGGTATCAGAGCCTAGGTTGTAGGTCATGTTGGACTTAGAAACCCTAGGCTTATGGTTTGACCGTTGGTTGACTTCGTGAGAGTCGTGATTTTTAGCGAGAGTCCTGATTGAGTTTTATACCTCTCCCAAGGGACGGGAAGAGTGATTGGCATGTTTATTCTCCTAAGTGATTATGTTGGCTGCTGACAACATAATGCTGTGGAACGGGTGACATGCTTTAGACTTTCGCTGGATTGGATCAAGCGTTGTTGTGTGCTGTTTTGCAGTTTCGTCGTGGCGTGCTGTGTCTCCCCGACGCTGGGTTTTGGCCCGTGTGCTTCCTGTCATAGCAGTTGAGCTTGAGCGGTTGGTTTTGGGCCGGATACCCGGATTGAGGTCAGAGAGTTCCGGACCCAGATGACAGGATCGTCTGAGGCCTATCAGCGGCAGAGTGAGCGAGCAGTTGGTTTTAGTGACACAGTTGTCGGGGCAGCGGGCAGCTCGACAGTGCTTCCTTCTGAGACCACTCGGTTGCAGTATCCTCAGGGGCGGGGATTTTGTGGCACCGATGGAGTGAGTAGGCCCCTCTTTGCCAATGTTTAGTGCCGAGGCACCGAGGTAGGGTGGATAGTTGACAGCTGGTGAGCTGAGGGGACGCGATCGATCTATTGAGCCAGATTTGGCAGATGAACCACCCCGACTCCTAAGATTGAGTTGGAGCATTTGGAGGCAGAGTCGTGGTTGGTGGTGATGGAGTGATCAATTGAGAGCCTCCCTGTGCTAGAGAGTTTTTGGCAGTTGTTGAACTGCGCGCTCCAGGTTCGAGGGACGCGGCGCATAGGATATGTGGCTGGGAGTGGATTGCGCCAGGATACCCTTTTAGTTTAGTTAGTCCCTCAATTACAGATTATTGACGCCTCGATGGTATAGGCGTTGTGTAGGGAGCGTGGAGTTGCAGTTCCTTTGGATACGGATCTGCCGCTAGAGACGAGTTCAGGATATTGGCGCTTCGCGCCGGGTGATGGAGGACAAATCGGCCGGCAGAGGCACTTTTGATTTCTTTTCCATGATGACAGGTTCCTGAGATGCCAGAGATCGGGTGGACCCCGATGGCAGCATCAGCATCTATATCAGAGTGGCGCAGCGGTAGCGTGGATTTGTTATCTGCGGAGGACCTTATTCGTCGCCCCAGTGTGAGCAGAGACAGAGGTCGTACTCCCTATGTGGATAATCCTGATTTTCAGGCAAATTGAGCAACAACCACTTGCATCGTGTGGATGAATCTGTGCCGCTCGGTTGGAGGGCGCCACGGTGGTGGATCGAGTTGTGGCAGGTGTGATTTCATCACAGCAGTCGGAGTTAGAGCATGTTGCATTCCTGCATGGACTAGAGGCCGATTTGTTACCACGTGCACTCGAGGTACAGGTTCCTGTTAGTGCTGTGCATGTGGAGGAGGCTTGTGGATCATGTCCAGTGCAGTAGAGGCCGTGAGTTATGCCGGCTGACTTATTGGTAATTGTGGCAGTTCGGTGTTTTGATCTAGTGCTTGGGTTTTGGTTGGCATAGTGCCACAGAATGTTTGACTGCGGTGAGAGAGGACTTTGATCTTCCGCAAGGCAGACAAGAGGAGGCTTGCTTGTTGAGATTACTAGAGCACGCAGGTTATAGCGACAGTGTGTGAGGTGCTTTCGGCGGCACCGGGACTCAAGGATATCTCTGTTGCCCACGAGATCCCAGGTGTGATTTCACCTGAGCTGTTGGAGATGCCGCCGGTTAGGGAGATAGAGATTGTGTTTGACGTGGTTCGGGGAACCCGCCACCCTCGACAGCACTTCATTGGAAATCGCCGGTAGAGCCGAGAGAGCTGATGGCGCAATTGCAGGACCTGATGGATCGAGGGGTCTGTTTGACCTAGTGCCACGCCGTTGGTATACGATGGCGATGCCACGTCGTTGATACACGACTGTGAGGGTCCTTTTATGGTTCGAGTGTAGACAGGTCCGGGTGGTACCCAGGACCTTTTGATGGGGTTATACTCCGGCAGTTATTATGGTATGCGAGTACCTACTTGGAATCAGACAGCCGAGGATCTTGCTTAGATGGCGTTCAGGATACGGTAGGGCATCATGAGCTCATAGTGAGGCCAAGTGGATTGATTAATGCCCTGCCACTCTTATGATTTGAGGAATTGTGCTCCAACTATACTTGATTGGATTGGTGACAAGATCCTCCAGGGATATTTGGATTTACTCCCAGAGCGACTTGGAGCACGAGGAGCACTTGTGGATGTGCTACAATGCGTGGGTGAAAGAAGCGGTATGCCAAGTTATTGAGATACAAGTTTTAGCTTCATAAGCATACCTTCTTGGGTCACATTGTGTTAGCCGTAGGGGCGGCGGTGGAAATCCGGCCAATATGGATACTATTTGGGAATTGGCCGAGATCGACAATTATTGTCGAGGTGAGGAGCTTCTTGGACTGGGCAGTGCCAGGAGAGCTTGGCAATCGGATGATGAGACTGATACCAGCGCCAATGCTAGCATTTCCAGTGTTGGGAGAGTGATCTGCGAGTTTTAGTGATGCCTTCTATTGTGACCGTGGAGTTATCGTTGGGTTATTGTTGAGCATTCTGGATCACCCAGACAGGGCCACGGCATTGGCGGATACCTGGAGTAGGAAAGCTGTCTGGGGTTGAGTTGGATGATTCCACAGTGGGTGTGCTTCGGGTTGCCTTAGTTGAGTTGACACAGGTAGTGGTTTGGTGCGTGTTGCACTGGCGGTTATCTTGTTTCCCCCAACTTTTGATGGAACCGCTGTTGTGTTTCATGTATCAGCTCAGGAAGGTTATGTTTTTGGATCCCTCGCCCGTGATTGACTCGCCCCATTTGAGATCTAGGAATGTTTGGAGTACGAGGGACGCCCGTTGAGAATTCTGGCTCGTGAGATTAGAGGTTGCGCAATCGGGCTATGCCGTACTGGTTGTCGCTGTTGTTGTTGTTGAGGAGTGATCACGGGGAGTGGGTAGCGACTTGGAGCTGGAGATGACGATGTTGAGTACTTACCCTTGGTGTTTGTGACTCCTGATGGAATCGAGCTAGTTTCGAGGATGAAACTTTCTTTAGTGGGGGAGGATGTGAGGACCTGGATCCCCACGATGTGATTACTGGTTGACCAGCAGCTTCTAGAGGCCTATATGGCGCGTCGGTGGTGTTTGTGCACCAATTGGACACTAGTGATGGACTCAGAGTGTTTAATGGATCACGAGAGTAGTCAGATGACTCCGTCGAATGCTTAGAAGTAGTTTTGCGCGCAATGGATATTAAAATTGGGCTCAGCGCGAAGTTTGGACAAAAGAACATCTTTTCGGATGCTTTCGGCAATTTTTAGAGTTGGAATTTGGCAAAACGGACTTCGGATTTGGATTCAGCGCGCGAAAACGATGAAAATTGACAATTCACTTGCATTTTTCGGAGCCCGAATGACCCGGCACGGATTTCGAGGCAAGGGGTCACTATTCCGGCGGCTGGGGCAGCGCCGGCGACGGCGGCGCGGGCTCGGGCAGGCATAAGCGCGGCGGCGGGCAGGCGCGGGCAGCGTGCAGTGCGCGGGCAGGCGCGCGGGCGCGCAGGCAGGCGCGCGGGCGCGCAGGCAGGCGCGCGGTCCACGGGACGGCGTGCACCGGAGGGTAGACACGTGGCGGCTTTTGATAGGTCGGTGCCGTGGACCTGGTTTACGGAGCAGGCGGGGGACCACCTCAGGAAGCGTGCCTGGCAGAGGTGCAGACCCGCGCGGGGAAGGCGCACGAGCCCTGGCGCGGCGTCAGCGGGGGCAGGCCACGTGTCGGCCTCCCATTCGTGGGTTAGCGCGCGATGTGACGCATCGCTGCGGCCGTGCGTTAGAGCGGGCGCAAGTGCGGTCCAAGTGGCGGCCGCAGATTGGCCGCCGCGGTCCCTTGGTCGCGGTGCACGGGTCCAGGGACACATGTCGTCCTCTGGTTGGTCGAGCCGTGGTGACGTGGCGCCTAGCTGGCATGGCGTGGACCCGTGGACCTTGGCGGGAATGTTACTGTAGCCGCCCGGAAGTTTTCGGGCGCCCGAAAACTTGCGCCCGAAAGTCCGGGTTCGACCTATTTAGGCCCAAACGGCTCCTTTTTCCTCCTTTTCTCCTTTTTGGCTTCACCCGAGCGTACCAGGAGAGGGAGAGGGCGATTCATGGCAGAGTTTTCGAGGGCGCACGAGCGCGCCGTGGACTCCGTGGAGCGCGCAAGGTGCTCCAAAGAGGCTAATGGGCGCAATGGACGTCACGGCGTTGTCGTGGTAGACCCGTTTGTTGTTTTGCGGTATTTTTGGCACAATTTTGAGTTTTCCTTTCTGGATTTTGGATTTTACCCCACGCCCCCATGCGTGTTAGGGACCGTGTTTTACTGTGCCGTTTTACTGCGCGGACTGTTGCTGGCGTTTTGGACGCGCCTCGTTTTGCGTGCAACCTAAAGAAAAGCATGCTCCGTTTTGCATGAGATTCGAGGTATGTGCACCGTTTCACGTGCAGGTCGTGTGGCACGCACCGTTTTGCGTGCGGGGTTGTGTTGATGTGCACCGTTTTGCGCGCAGGTTTGGTGGCCGCGCATCGTTTTGCGCGCGGACTCGTAAAGTGTGCACCGTTTTGCGTGCAAACTTGTTGTATGGAACTCGGATTGAGGCGTGATTTTACACTTTCTGCATCTACGCGTCGCAAGGATTACCGTCGTGTTTTCAGGGAATTTTCTGGGATTCGCCCGAAGGTATACTTCTTTCCCCTTTACGGTGCAGTGTATTACAGTTGTGTATGTTGTGGACTTTCGCGCTCACCGTGATGTGGAATTTGTAACTCGGCCTCCGGGACTCGGATTTTGACGTGCAGGTACTCGTTTCAAAGATCTCGACGCGGCGATCGCGACAGTATTTTTGATGGATTTCTCAGAGTCCGTTCTGTAGGTGAAAATTGCACATCTTCGGGGCTGGTTTCAGCAGATGGTGTATACTTGGATATTTTAGCATAAAGTATAACTTTGGACCTTTTGTTGTATCCAGGAGGGTTCGCGAGTGTTTTTGGAACACTGCTAGGAGCCGAGGTTTGCGCGACTTGTACCGTGGATATGGGTTCAGCGGATTGCGCGTGCAAGTGGCCACGCTCTTCACCGACCCCAGGTTTGCCTTGGATTGAGCTCTTCAGGTGGGTAAGCTTAATATCAGTAACTGTATAAGGCAATGATTATGTTATGGCGAATATAAGTGCACTTGTGGGAATGTCACCCCTCCATGTCTGATAGCATGCATGTTTAATGTACAAACCCATATTTAACATCGAGAGGAAAAGCTGGAAGAATGGCCTAGATCATACAGATTGATATGCTTTAGTAATGACCTTTTAGCATGCCAGGTTGCATATAATCTTTTATGATATGATTACTCGATGGAGTAGGGGGCTATATCTATGTGCGGGTATTATTATGATCATTCTGTTGATGGACCCTGGATTGTGGACAGGTTTAGCTCTTTAGGGATTCCGGCATGTTGTTTATTCCTAGAGGATTTATTATATCCTTTACCCCCTTTCTTTTCCTTGAGGACTTTTGCATGCTTGTATGGTCATCTAGTTAGGCCATCTTTTATTGCTGCACTACATATTGGAACTTGACTTAGGAGAAACCATGCTTTTCATTTTCTCCTTCTTTGTGAGTCAGGCGGTCTATGTTGCTCGGGTGCAAGCAGGGGTCTGGGGTAGTGTAGCCAGGACATTGGTGTCAGGGACGGGTTGTGTTGGATCGCGGTTGCCAGGGTTTGCGGTGACCGCGGACTTTGGGCGGTTGACCGGAAGTCGGTTATAAGACTTGATTATAGACGGCAGGGTATTGCGGCAACCGCGGATATTGGGCGGTTGACCGGATATTTATTTATGCACCAGATTGGGTATCTGATTTCTCTAGTTGATGGAGATTCCCACTATTTGAGTACTTTTGCATCTGATTGAGGACCGAGGCTTTCTTTAGTGGTTGGGCTTTCCCACTTTGATCAGGGTCATGATCCAGTCCTGCTGACTTATTCTACTATGATACTTGTTACTCAGACTTTGAGTCCTTGAGACTCCTATCCCCCATCGGTGTTATGCATTGGCCGGCATACCCGATTTGGCAGGCATATGATACTTGTTAAACAGACTTTGAGTCCTTGAGACTCCTATCCCCCATCAGTGTTATGCATTGGCCGGCATACTCGATTTGGCAGGCACAGCAGGCAGTACCAGTTTTACTGGTGGTACAAGATTGAGTTATTTCAGGCATTTACTTTATTGTTGTACTCATGTCCGGGGGACCGAGTGGAGTCTAGTAGCTGTGTTTAGACCAGTGCTAGGGTTGTCGGGAACCGTTTGGGGATTGACGGTGGTCCCGAGGTCGTTGTGAGTTAGTCGACCGTTGTGCGAGAGGTTTGGTGATCTTGAGGCTTGGTAGCTGTTGGTGACATCAGCGTACTTGTTCAGTTCCCACTTCTTTGGTTATTTTATGTCTCTTGAGGACTTAGTGGGCAGACCGTCGGGACTGGCGGTGGTACCCACTGAGAACTCCTTTTTTGGTGTAGTTCTCACACCCTTTGGGGGTTTCCCCCCCCTCCTTTCTCCTTCCTCTTCTTTGTTTTGCAGAGTCTTAGCGGGTGTTGCTGATTCTGCGGTTGTTGATCGAGGCGAGGGAGTCACGAGCTAGATCCCTACCCGTCATTGGAGAGTAGCGGTACCCCCTTCAGAGGAGACCTGCAGTAGATTGGCTATTTTGTTTTCCTCTTTTGAGAGACTCATGTAGTGAGGATATGATATGTATTGAGAGCCTGTACACTGATGTATTTATTGGAGATATCTCCCTGTTGAGTTTTGAGCTTTGTATATGAGGATATTGTATCATTATCATTTTTGGGAGATGGACATTATTGTATTATTTCCAGTTGTACAGTGGTTGATTTTAGTTATACAGCAGATTTTCATTTATAGCTCTGATATCTGTTAGTTGTAGTACTTTTCTTGCAGGTAGGACGCTTCGCCTATGCGGGGTTTGGCATAGGTGGCGGATCTGTTGGCGAGCCCGGGTCGCAGTTTCGACCCCGGGGCGTGACAGGTAGGGATCTAGCTCACGACTCCCTCGCCTAGCACGGCAACCGCAGAATCAGCAGCACCCGCTAAGACTCTGCAAAACAAAGGAGAGAAAAGAAAGAGGAGGGGGGAAACCCCCAATGGGTGTGAGAACTACACCAAAAGGGAGTTCTCAGTGGGTACCACCGCCAAGTCCGACGATCTGCCCACGAAATCTACTAAAGGCGTAAGATAACAATGCAGTAAAAACTGAACAAGAAAGCTGGAGGTACTCTACAGCTACCATGCCTCTATCTAAATGCTCAAAAGGGGAAAAAACCAATGAAAGGTATGCAACCACTCGCACACGAGGTGCACAATCGACCCAATCGAGCTGACTGCCACATCTGGTCCTGTCAAGCATGCGCCTCCCTAGTGTTTCAACGTAGGTTGTCCAAGTGGACTAATTCACTATCGAATAGTGGCACATGCAGGCTATAGTCGAAATCCACGCTCTCTCTAAGAACGGAAAGACTCAAGATCCTCAACATCTCGCACAATAGTCGGAGTACTCTCAACGACACGGGATCACCGTCAACCCAAACTGCTCCCAACAACACTAGCACTGGTCTAATCAAAGCTACTAGACTCCACTCGGCCCCCAGGCACGAGTGCAACAATAAAAGTACCTGCCTGAATAACCCAATCAATGGACCAGTATAGAACCCGGCACTGCCTGCTCTGCTGTTGAACTCAAGATCTCATCTGCGGGAATACTAACCGGCTACTAACCGGTACGGTCGCATCCCAAAATAAGTAACTGACCGACTACTGCCCGGTACGGTCGCACACTCCGGAGTGGCACTTGAGGGGAGCGACCTACACGAGTAAAATGTCACTGTAACAAGTATCACTGTAACAAGTATCACGATATAGCAGGACTGGATCACGACTCTGATCAAAGTGGGAAAACCCATCCACTAAAGGGAAACCCGATCCCCAAACTGAAACAACAGTAAATAATAAGTAGGAAACTCCATCCACTAAAGGAAATCTGATACCCAATCTGATGCACAAGTACATATCCGGTCAACCGCCCAATATCAGCGGTCGCCGCAACACCCACAACCCACAATCAAGTCCAACCTGCCCCAGACTCAAAGTCTCGACTACACTATCCCAAACCCCTGCTCAACTCGAGCAACAAGAATCACCTGACTAATGAATAAGGAGAAAAGAAGCAAACACAGTTTCTCCTAAGTCAAGTTCCAACATGATAGTGTAGCGATAAAAGATGGCCTATCTAGATGTCCATACGAGCATGCATTTGTCCTCAAGGAAGATACATGATAATAACAAATAGCAGCTCCACATAAGTATAAGCACATGCCAGAATCACTAATGAACTACATCTGTCCATAATCCATGATCCATAATCCATAATAACTCCTCAGAGTAATATCCGCATATATATGCCAAAGGGTAATCGAGCATGAACTCTATCTCATCTAGTATAACATGAACATAGCCATCAAGAATGCTAGATCTCAAATCCTCTAAAGCTTGTACAATAATCAAGTAAGCATTAATCCACATGATCTAGGCCACTTTCCACGCTTACATCTCAATTCTATTAGTTGTACCTTAATCATGCATGCTATAAGTCACAGAGGGTAACAATCCCTTAGGTGAGCTTTCCCTAATCACCAACATGGATATTCGAATCATGCAAGTCCTCATAATATAACATGAATATTAATCTTGCAATTCTCTTAGACAATCAACATTACTAAGCTTACCTCTCAATCACAAACAATGTACCCTAAACATGCATGCATTCTATCAAGTAGAATTAGAGAACCGTCCACCAGTTCCGGGGACAAGGCAACCCACTTGAAACGCTTTCCGCAGGCAAAGCCAAAGTCGGTGAAGTGCATACTCACACGCTAACCAAAAATCCGCTGAAACCGCACCCTCGGTACTCAGTCGCGCAAGCCTCAGCTCCGATCAACCTCACAACAACAACACATTAATCAAATACTCCAAAACGCACCCACTGTTTTGCAAAACAGCACAAAGAAGAGGGTTTTTCACCTGTGTGCAGTCCTCCGAAAAATCCAGAAAAATCACGGTTGCGATCATCGCGATGAGTAGATCCAAATCGAGTATTTATACACCCCGTTCCGACACCTATAGGCCAAGATATAAATACAACAACGCGGTATGCCGAAATATCCACAAACAAAATCCTATAGAAAACCAGTCCGAAAGAAGGATAATTATCACCTTCGAAGAGTCCTCCAAAAATTCCGATAAAAATACGGGTACGTTCCTCTCGAAACGTAGATATCAATCGAGTCCTTAAACGCCTCATTCCGATGCTAGTAGACCGAGAAAATCCAACAATACTCCACCGCTGTCCCAAAACTCACAGCAGTACACGGGGTGAAAGTTTGCCTCGAGAACCGTGCCAAAAACTCAAAATGAGACGAAGTGATTAACACAAAAATCGAAGCCGGACCTCTCATGAACGCGCTGCCGCAACAATCGGCAAAAAATTCTATTAGGGTGATCCAGGGGGTCTCGCGCACTGAAATGCGACGGTAGAAGCCAAAATCCAAGAAGCGTCGAAGTGCGCCGCGTCGCAGAAAACGCCGATGTCGCGGCCTCCAAAAATCTGTAAATCCACCACGAGATGTAGCACAAGATGAAGAACGAGTTTGCTTGAGGGCTCACCACCAGCAACCCTCCGGAAAAGGGCCAAAAGAGCAGCCAAAGGGGGCTATTTATAGCCAAAATAGAACATTTCCCATAATTCCCTCTATGTCCCCACATTCGGGCACCCGGAAGGATTCGGGCTGCTACAGTCCTCCAAAACGTAACCCAAACCATCAGGGCCCGAATCAACCTGATTGCGACACGTGGCCCCGAACAGCAAACAGCGGGCCTGGCCAACCCGCTCGCGACACGTGGCCGAGCCCCCGCGCCCGCGTCAGCGCCTCGATCGGCGCGCCTACGTGTGCACACGCCGCGCTGCCGGCGCCCACGCCGCGCACGCAGCCCAAGGCACCTGCTCCGCTCCTCGCGTGGACCGAGCGCACATGGACCAGCCAACCAGCGACCGCCACGTGGCCCCGCCCCGGTCCATGCACCCGTCCGCGCGACCCCGTGGACCGCCTGCTGCGCCGGCTAGCAGGAAGCCGCCACGCGTCCAACCCCGGTGCACGCCTCGCCCTGTGGACCGCGCGGTCCGCGCCTCTGCCCGCGTCGCTGCCCGCCGCCGTGCCACCGCGCTCCGTCGCTGCCCGCCACCGCCGGCGCAGCCCCGGCGGCCGGAACAGTACCACACTGCCTCGAAATTCGTGCACGGGCATCCGGGCTCTTAAAAATGCAAGTAAATAGTCCATTTTCATCGTTTTCGCCCGCTCAGTCCAAATCCGATGTCCGTTTTTCCCAATTCCACTTCTAAAATTTGTCGAAGGCCTCCAAATAAGTGTTTTAACCTAAATTTCGCGCCAAGTCCATTTCTTAAGTCCGATAAGCGCACAAACACCTCCGTCACACCGAATAAGGCTCCAGAAGTCGCTGATCACACTGCAAAAGCTCTACGGAGATCCGCGTCATCACACCCCGTGCCAGGGCACTTAAATCCTTGATACATATACATTATACATTATACATTATACATTAACATTAACACACACACACACACACGCACACACACACACACACACACGCACACACACACATACACACACATAGATATATACATATACATATACATATACATATATCACTGTTTGAAAAGGCGCGTGCCTTTGCTCCTAGGTGTGAGGCGCGTGCCTCAGCAATAGCGAGGCACAACGTTATTGCTGAGGCGCGCGCCTCAAGCGAGGTGCGAGGCGCGCCTCACAATATTTATGCTTAGATGGATTTTGGGTTCAAGTTATCGTGTTGTCGGGTTCTTGATTTAATTCTTAAACTTTAACCCGCTAAGATACTTAAAAAAATCTTAAAAGAAACCCCAAAAAACTCTAAAAAAAAAAACTAAAGAGAATTAAAAAAGAAAAAGAAAAAGAAATTGAAAAGAAAAAGGAAATAGAAAAGGGAAAGGGAATTAAAAAAGTTTAGAATAAGTTGTCGCCACCTTGGTCGTCTTTATTCATTGATGAAGAGCTAGATCGGGTTGATTTTGAGGATACAGAAGAAGAAGATATTTGGGATGGAAAATCTGAAGAAGAAGAAGAAGAAGAAGAAGAAGATTATGGAGATGCAAGCGATGAGGATGAGGATGAGTATGATGCTTGAAGAACGACTAAATGAGAGCATTGGCACCACAATCACTTTTAAGTTTTAAGTTAAAAGTTGAAATATATATATTTTTAATTTGAGAAGCTATATGCATGTATTTTCTTTACTTATTGATAGTTATTTTGTTTTCGTATGGTTATTTTTGATTTTTTTATGTAGAATATTAAATTAAACTAGGCTTAGTAAATGTGCGCCTCACGCATTTTCAAACACTGACATATATATAATACACACACACACACACACACACACACACACACACACACACACACACACATATATATATATATATATATATATATATATATATATATATATATATATATATATCATAAAGAAATAGAGTTTTCTGTAGACTTTTAGCCCTTGAATGCCTAGGGTTTACTATTTGGTGGTGGTGGTACTAGTATGAATCCAAAGGCTAAAAAGTTTATATTAAACACTATTCATCTATTATCTATAATATAGTAGCTCAACACTATTCATCTATATATATATATATATATATATATATATATATATATATATATATATATATGAGTCCGATCTGTGTGGTTTTAAATGCACGGCGGCTTCCGTGCTTCCAAGTCGTTTCCGATGTTGGGACTTCCAAATGGACGATCGGCTCGTTAGATTTGATTTAGAGTATTTAAAAACATAGAAAATAAATTTCGCAATTTTTCGATATCATTTGCCTATTGATCGAAAGGGCTCAAAATCAACGTCTGAAAAATAAAAATCTCACAAAATGTGATGATATAACACTAAAATTTTAGATCAAAGATATTGATCTTATTTTATACAGTATAAAATTTTTTTTATCAAAATTTCACGTGATTTGGATATTTCTACCTTGTTAAACTTGCAAACGGCTCACCGCAACCATTAAAAGTGTTGATTTTGAACCCCTTTGATCACTAGGCAAATGATAGCGAAAAATTGCAAAATTTATTTTCTAGATCTTTTAAATACTCTAGATTAAGTCTAACGGAGCCGATCGTCCATTCGGAAGTCGCAACATCAAAAACAACTTGGAAGCACGGAGGCTTCCGTGCTTTTAAAACCACACAAGCCTAGCTCTCTCTCTCTCTCTCTCTCTCTCTCTCTCTCTCTCTCTATATATATATATATATATATATATATTTCAGATCACATTTACAGATTAAATTAAATTTAAATATAAAATTTAAGTTAAAATAAATTTTTAATCTATATTTTGAATTTAAATAGTTATTTGTCGCATGAATCTATTTTAAAATTAATTTATTTTTGAAATTTGATTTGTTTCTATGTATGTTTTCAGTTTATTAATATCATAAATATTTTTATGTGTTCCATAACATACAATATTTTTTTAATGTGTACCCAAAATTTTAAAATTTGAATTGATTCCAAAATTTAAATAAGTTTGAATTTTGATTTAAATTTATGAATCAAACTCAAAATTAAAGTTAATTTCGAATCTATTATTTAAATTTAAACAATTATTGATTGGTAGGTCTTATTTTTAAGCCATTCTGTCTCGCCCTGAAGCCTTTCTTGTAAATCCTTTCTCGCTGGAAAACAGAGTTTAGTGGAAATCGTATAATTTTTTATTTGAAATCATAAACCTACTCCGGACGTGCACAAACCCACCACATGGATAGTCTTCCCTGTATAAACGGACAGAGTCTTCCCTGTACATACATGATATAGAAGTACAGTTACAACATTCAATCAACCACACAAACAACCACAACAACAATAACAACATAATATACAACTACAACTAGTTAGAGAAACAATCACAACTACTAGTCCTTCACAACCTATGTATCATGGACACTTTTATAAGTCTCGTGTGTCCGTGTCAGACACTCGCATGTTCGTGTCAGACACGTGTCCGATGTGGACACTTTTTGGACGCGCATTCAATGTCGAGGTATAGTGCATACAATTAAAATAGTATATATATATATATATATATATATATATATATATATATATATATATATATATATATATATATATATATATTATTTTGTTTATGCATATATAATGTGAGATGATAAATATTTTAATTTTTTGATGAGTACATACAATTTTTTTTTAGACAATATAAATAAATTATGTGTGGTGGAGATTTTTTTTTAAAAAAAATATATAAACTATCAATGAAAAATTTTATAAACTTTCATTCGTATGAGAAATATAACAATATTTTATCAAAATTTATATTTTATATAAAATAAACATATATTATTATATTAATAATAATATTATTATTTTATTATTTGTGTTCATGTCGTGTCCGTGTCCTAATTTTTTGGATGTTGCCAAGTCGTCGTATCCGAATCCTGTCGTGTCCCGTATCGGTGTCCATGACATTTAGATCACAACACAACAGGTAGAGAGAGAGAGAGAACAAGTCTAAACTAATTATAACATTTCGAAAATTGAATCCAAAATTCATTTACCACGAGAAAGCCAAAACTGAACAAAATCCAAAACTTCAAGGTTACAACTCACGTTATGAAAACATAACTACAACGTGAAATCAAAAAGCGGTAAATAAAGGTTTATGAAGTTATGAAACTTGAGGTTTCCAAGATACGCCCAAAACTAGGGAAGCTACTAAGGTTCTATCTACCACGACTTCAAACAGCGTCTCAATCCTCACCACCCGTATCACCTGTAAAAAAAAAAGGTGAGAAACATATAAATATGCTTCCTAGTGAGGAAAACACGCCATCGAGGGCAAGCGGCACTCACTGGTCCACAAAAAGGAAAAGTAGGATAACGATATGATGATCAACTACAGTAGTATAAGAGTAAACGGGTAAGAATCATGTATGCCAATCAGTAAGATATGCTGCTACTGTAATCAAATCGAGGTGCAAATATGCCATGCGTCAATCGGACGATCGGTCCAACATATAACCCAATCCACAACCGTCGTATTGATCTATAGACCTCAGGCAAAAGCCATGCTTGCACGAACCTGACTCAAGTGACCTCTTTTCCGAAAAATAATATCCACCGTCGGTAGCCAAACTGATATGGTGTATATGAATGCACATCACGCAGTGGTGGATCACACTGTATGCTCAAGTAATTGAACTGCGACAGAAAGCCGCAAAGCTCATGAGGAGCCATCTGCCTACCATGAAGGCCAAAACTCACATAGAATAAAGCCGACCACAAGGTCAATCATATGTCATATCCATAGTTGCGTGTAACCAACCAGTAGGGTCAAAACCATGAAAGAGTAATCGTGTGTCATCCAAATTCTACTCTACATGTCAAATGTCCAGCACAATAAGGTCCATACATGATAATCATGAAACATGTGAAGAGGAATGCATTAGTAAGCCGACATATAGAGTAACCAAGCCTGTATGATGTCATAATAATCTATATAAATCGTTCTACCATTCAATTATCATCTACAACATGATATAACGATGCATAATGTAGAGTACCGGGACTTTGTAGTGTGCACCGACCTCGCGAGATGGCGTGGTGCGGAGAAATCGCCTTGGGCGTGTTCCATTTGGGTTTACAGATGAGTTCGGATTAATTCGGATCGACGCGGAAGCCTTTGGGATGAAAAGCGAGTTCGCGACATCGGAACTTGGAAGCCCAGTTTGAATCAGTGATTTCGCGGCATTGTGTACTTGTAGAGTACTGGATTGGATAGAGAACCGACTCCGCGGTTGTGCACAGAAAATTGGAAAGTGTTGGAACACGTGTATTTTCAGGTTACAGCGGAGTTCGGGAGGTTTCGGTTTGATGCGGAGGCCCCGAAGGCGAAAAATGAGTAGAAGTTGGCAATTAAAGGATTGATTAATTAATTGTAACCCGCTTTGGAGTTGAGAAAAGGAACGAGAAAAGAAATGAGAAGAGAATGTAAGTGAGGGTTTTTGTTGTAGGAATACCGGATTTTTGGATTGAGCACACCGACACCACTGTTGAGCTTTTCGAGTGGGAAAAGCTTGGAACATGTATACTTTATGTTTACAGTAGGGTTCGGGAGATTTTAGAGCGCGACGGAAGCTTTCGGGGCAGAAAGTGAGTTGTCGGCGGGAGTTAAGAAGCTTCAGACTCGGATTTTGGCATTTGGGGAGCTGAGTTCCGGAACAGGGGATTCGGTTCCGGAACTAGGCATTGAGTTCCGGAACCGAAGAGAGTGTTCCGGAGCTAATTTGGTTGGTACCGGTACCTAGCCTTGGGTACCGGTACCCAGTGATGCATTTAGCCCAGTTCGAGCAGGTTGGGATTTTTAGAGTGAGGGCATTTTGGTCTTTTCCTCTCCCTTGTGTTTTGCCCTCGCCACCTCCTATATATGAGCCCTCCCTGCCTTCTTCTCCACGACAGAAGGAAAAGAAAGAAAGAAAGAAAGAAAAGAGAGAAAGCAAGGAAATGAGAGAAGAAGGAGAAGGAAAAGAAGTGAAGTGTGGTGGTGCTTGTGGTATGTTGCTTGGAGCTGGACGGAGCCGCGCGCGCGTCGGCTGTACATGGGGTAAGTTGTCAGATTTGTTTCAAGCATGGGTTTTTGGATTTGTTGATGGATTCTTGATGAGTTTTGAGCTGAATGGATATTTCCTTCCATCTTCGTTCCATGTTTGCACCTTGGGAGCTACGTTGGTGCTGTTGGCTGACGCTTGGATTTTTACTGCGCGGAGCCGAGGACATGCGCGCATGTTGTGAGTTGACAGCGAGGGAGCCGGAGCGCGCCGGATTTTTGTAGAGGACTCGAGGGATTTGTTCAAGCTTCCGGGGAATTTTTCCGAGGTTCGCGACAGTGTTTGCACGCGTGCGGCGCGGTTTTGGTGTTCCCGGCAGATTTTTTTGACAGTGAGCGATGCGGCGCTTCACCGACTTCAGCGATTGCCTGCGGAAAGCGTTCCAGGTGGGTTGGAATTTCTTCAAGATGTATGGAATGCCCTCTAAAGCTATTGTATGCATGTTGATCATGTTTAGTTTATTTATTTGCATGGCTGGTAAATCTGATAGTTGCCTAGAAAATTGTAGGAAGACAATTGTGAGCCCCATATATTTTTAGCATGATCTAGAGGTGATTTGACACTAGACTGCATGATTAGTTGGCATTAGATTGGCATCTGAACCGTTTTAAAAATCGTCGGACCTGTTTTAATGAAAACTAGGCTTCGAAAATAGTTTTAAAACATTGAGATCTTCTAGAGAGGTTGAGTAGGTTCAGGATGCATGTATTATCGTGCCAGAGGCCCGAGTGGATTTTTAGAGCTCTGTGGGATGAGTTTCTAGTGTCATATGAGTTTGAGTTCCTTGTTGAGATCGATGGGATTATTCTAGATCATGAGTTGTGCTTATCTGATTTGGTAGTGGAGATGATTCTTCGACTTAGCTTTGAGAGTTTTGGGCTCTGGCAGATCGAGTCGTGGAGGTTTCCCGACTTAGCCATGGGTTGTGCATTTCCAGATCGAGTCGTGGAAGGTTCCCGACTGAGTTGTGTTATCTGAGCATTGAGTTTCCAATCTGTTTGATCGTGGATTATAGACTGCATGTGCCGCTTATGAGACAGTTGAGACTGATGAGATACTTGAGCTCGGTGGGGTCGCTCCCCTCGAGATACGCTCCGGATGCGTGATGATGATGATTGATATAGTCAGACTAGGACGCCCCACGTGGAGTGGGCAGGTGCGTTCCTAGTAGTCAGACTAGGACGCCCCACGTGGAGTGGGCAGGTGCGTCCCTAGTAGTCAGTTTAGGACGCCCTACGTAAATCCCGTCCTCTTGCGGATGCGCGGTAGTGGGCAGGTGCGTTCCTAGACGACAGGAGCGGGCTTGACTGAGCTAGTTTTGGGCAGTCATTGAGATTTGAGTTTTGTGAGCACCACGTGTGCGAGTGGTGCATAGCATGTTCTTAGATGAGTTTTTCCTTTGAGCATGGTACTTGAGGCATATATGTATGCATAGCAGGTTTATAGTAGAGATTTCTTTGAGCATGATGTTGGGACATGTTAGCTGTAGTTCATTTCCTGCTTTCCTATATATCTATCTGCATACCTATCTGTTGCCTCCAGTAGACTTAGTGGTCATACCGTGGATATTGGTGACGGTACCCACTAGGAACTACCTTCTGCAGTAGTTCTCACACCCGCTGCGGTGACAGGTTTCCTGAGGTTGCTGTTCCAGCTTAGCTCGCGCGGAGACAGCTGATCGAGGTGAGGACATGGCCGATTTGTTCCTTACCAGCGTTGAGAGTCAGAGGTAGATGTACCCTGTATATTTTTATGATTACACTATTGTACTGGACAGTCTGAGGGATTTGTGAGAGTTGTATTTATTTTTCATAGCTGAGAGACTATGTATTGAGGTTTTATTTATATCAGATGTTCAGTGTTGATTCTGTAGCTATTAGTTCTATTTCAGCTCTGATACATGTTTAGCTTTAGATCTGACTTGCAGGGTAGACGCTTCGTCTGTGCGGCAGTTTCCGTACAGATGGCGGATCTGTTGGCGAGCCCGGGTTGCAGTTTCGACTCCGGGGCGTGACACATAAAGCTGAAAAGTTGAGCAAGATCTAGGAATAGTAATGAAGCAGATAAATCCGATCTACTCATTAGGATACATGATAGAAGCATGATAAAATAACCGAGTAGAATACCACTTTACCGACTTTGGATCCAAACATCCACCTATATACTGGATATACCCAAGTTCGCGACTCCACCTGTAGAGTACCGGGGCTTTGGATAGCGCGCCGACCACACAGATGACTTGGAGCAGAGAGTTGCCTTGAGCATGTTGCATCTGAGGTTACAGTTGATGCTGGGTTGATTCGGATGAACGCGGATGCTCCAGCTCGAATCGAGGTTTTTCCGGGCTTTGTAAGCCGATTGAGGATGAGATTGGGAATTTCCGACTTCACCGTGGAGCGCCGGAAATTCGGGAACACTTGGAACAGGTGTACTTTTGATTTACAGCGAGGTTCGGGAGGTTCCGGACTGACGCGGAGGACCCGGAGGCAAAAAGTGAGTCGGACTGGCAATTTTGGAGCCGGTAATTGATTTGAGCACCCCGACTCAACGGATAAGCTTTTTGAGGAGGAAAAGTTGTGGACAGGTGTACTTTTGATTTACAGCGAGGTTCGGGAGGTTCCGGACTGACGCGGAGGACCCGGAGGCAAAAAGTGAGTCGGAACTGGCAATTTTGGAGCCGGTAATTGATTTGAGCACCCCGACTCAACGGATAAGCTTTTTGAGGAGGAAAAGTTGTGGACACGTGTACTTTTGATTTACAGCGAGGTTCGGGAGGTTCCGGACTGACGCGGAGGACCCGGAGGCAAAAAGTGAGTTGGAACTGGCAATTTTGGAGCCGGTAATTGATTTGATCACCCCGCCTCAACGGATGAGCTTTTTGGAGCGAAAAAGCTGTGAGCGCGTGTATTTTCGATTTACAGCGGAGTTCGGGAAGTTCCGGGCAGCGGCGGAGAGCCCGAAGGCAAAAAGTGAGTTGGAGTTGGGATTATTGGAATTAATTAATTAGTTAATTAATTATAAAGCTTTTGCTTTATAAAAGCAGGCTCCACCTCCACCCTCTGCAGCAGGAAAAGAGAAAGAAAGAAAAAGAGAAAGAAAGAAAGGAAAAGAAAAGAGAGGAAAAGGAAAAAGAAAAGAAAGAGAAGGGATTGGAGCTTCTTGGATTTTTGGACTCGCCGTTGGAGGCCGTGCGAAGCTCGTGGGCGTGCGACGTGCGACAACGAGGTAAGTAATTTCAGTTTTTGGGGCTTTTTTCGGTGTTTTGGAGCTTTGAGGATTTTTAATTGGTGTTTAAAAATCATGAAAAATATGGATTCTTGGATTTTTGGGATTTTCGGATTTTATCGGATTTTTCGGGGCTTTTGTTGGATTTGCCGTCGCCGGCGGCCGCGCGCGCGCGCAACGGCGCACGCGCGGCGCCAGGGTGCTGCTATTGGCAGCACCCTGCGGTGACTTGCCGCTGGGCGCGGCGCCGCGTGCAGCAATGAGCGGCACGCGGCGCTGCCTGGCCGCGCGCAGGGGCGCGCGGCAGGGCCGCGCGTGTGCGCGCGGCACCTCCTGGCCGCGCGCAGGGGCGCGCGGCAGGGCCGCGCGCGAGTGCGCGCGGCACCTCCTGGCCGCGCGCAGGCGCGCGCTGCAGGGCCGCGCGCAGGGGCGCGCGGCAGGGCCGCGCGCGTGCGCGCGACACCTCCTGGCCGCGCGCAGGGGCGCGTGGCAGGGCCGCGCGCGGGTGCGCGCGGCATCTCCTGGCCGCGCGCAGGCGCGCGCGGCAGGGCCGCGCGCAGGGGCGCGCGGCAGGGCCACGCGCAGGGGCGCCCGGCACGCGCGCGGCACTTCCTGGCCGCGCGCAGGCGCGCGCGGCAGGGCCGCGCGCGGGCCTGCGCGGGCCTGCGCGGGCCGCGCGGGCCGCGCGCGGGCCTGCGCGGGCCTGCGCGGGCCTGCGCGGGCCGCGCGGGCCGCGCGCGGGCCTGCGCGGGCCGCGCGGGCCGCGCGCGGGCCTGTGCGGGCGCGCGGGCGCGCGCGACAGCGCGCAGCGCAGTGGGCTGCGCTGCTGGGTTGGGCGCCGTGCGGCGGGCCTCCCTCGTCGCGCGGCTGGGTTTTCGCCGCGCGGCGTGCTCCCGGACGGCGGGCGACTCCTCGGTTTGCGTGCCGGCGCCGTGTTTTCGCCGTCGGAGCCCGTGGGTCGCCGTCGGCCGCTGTTTTTCGCCGTCGGCTGCTGCTTTTTCGCCGTCGAGCAGATTTCTGGCAGTTTTTCGCGAGCGGTTTTCGCAGGATTTTCGCAAGCTGATTTTTGAGCGGTTTTTCGCCGTCGGGCGCTGTTTTTCGCCGACGGAGCTGTTTTTCGCCGCCGCGTGCTGTTTTTCGCCGTCGGGCGCTGGTTTTCGCCGACGGAGCTGTTTTTTTGCCGCCGCGTGCTGTTTTTCGCCGTCGGGCGCTGGTTTTCGCCGACGGAGCTGTTTTTCGCCGCCGCGTGAAGTTTTTTGCCGTCGGGAGCTGGTTTTCGCCGACGGAGCTGTTTTTTTGCCGCCGCGTGCTGGTTTTCGCCGTCGGGCGCTGGTTTTCGCTGACGGAGGCTGTTTTTCGCCGACGGATGCCCGGTTTTGGCCGTTTTGATTGATTTTGCGATTTCTTCGCTTCTGGCAGCTTGCGGTGCGGTTTTTAGTTTCCGCGGGGCGCGCGGTCGTGTGGTTGGTCGCTGCGTGCTCCGATTCGCGTGCGGATTCTGGCATCGGGCTTCGTGTTGCGTGCGGACCCCTGGAGGCCAGGTAAGCCCGCTGAGCCAATTGCAAGTGTCGACGAGCAATTGGCGGCTTACTGAGGTGGGTTGTTTTTCTCTCCAAGTCTACGGACTTCCTTCTAATTCTAATGTGTTAGGATTGCATGCTAGTTTAAGTGTTTTCTTGGAACTTAACTAGCACCCCCGTCATATGTGCATGAGTTGACCAGACCATTTGTGAACCTTAATTTGGGCTAGGTTCCTGTATGCTTTAGACATCCCGCACTTTTCATATCCTTCGGGACTTAGAGTTTCCTCGCCCGGGTAGTGGGCTGAGTGGTCAGAGTGTTGTGGGATGGGTGTTGCACTCGGGCCCGGGGGGCCGAGTGGGGTCTGGTGGCTGGGTTAGGCCAGAGTTAGCATTTTGGGGAGCCGTTTCAGATAAACGGTGGTCCCGGGGGTTTCCTTTTCCACTGTTCTTCTCGTCACCACTAGGTTGGGATCGTGGTGCACGTGTGTTAGCAGGACCTTGAACCCAGACCTTTTTTCGATAAATACATGATTTTAGTCAGCCAATGTTTCTTCCAAGCCTCGCAAGGTTGTCTGAGTCTGTTCTCGTCCGTTGGGACGAAGGCATCAGCTCTTCGAGGCTTGGGCATAAAACTTGATTTCAAAAGGGTTTTCCTAAAAAGACTGAAAATCATTATAAAGACGGCTTTCTCTCAGATCGAATGATTTTCTGAAATAAACGACATGGTTTCTTATAAACTTATCCACCCGAGCGGATTCGAGTGATCTGGGTTCTAAGGGCTGCTTTCTCTCTTGGGGACGTAGATGTTAGTCTCCCTGGGTTTCGGACCCTTCGTAGATCTGGCCGTGGAGTAGCTCCGGCCGTGAGTTGAGTGTTGAGTTCAGTGGAGTTGTGTTGTGGGAGCCGTGGGAGAGACGGTGGTCCCAGCTGTGTAGTACCTTCGTTGAGTGGGTCTGTGTTGTGAGATTGAGTCGTGGAGGGTTCTCCGACTGAGTTTGTGCTTTGAGCATCGAGATACCGATCTGTTTGATCGAGGACCACAGCCTGCAGGAGCCACTTGTGAGACAGTGATACTGATGAGATACTTGAGTTCGGTGGGGTCGCACCCCTCGAACCACGCCCCGGGTGCGTTGATGATTCCGAGCCTGATGAGGCTGCGATGATGATACCGAGCCTGACGAGGCTGCGATGATGCGCCTAGTTCATATACTAGAGGTCGCTTGATACCCCTGGCCGTGCTACCATGGGGTCACTGTGTGAGATATCGAGTTTGTCCGTTTGGACACCCTGGTTGATACACCAGGGGGCGCAGGCTTGACTCGACTGGACCCGGGTGGGCAGTCGCTGAGATTCGAGGTACACTGAGAGAGTGATGGCGTAGCATGTGTCATAGTAGAGCGTCTTGGGCTTAGTACTTGTGACATATTGTCAGCAGTGAGGGGCTGCATACCATCATCCATAGTCTCTTCTTATTGAGCATAGTAGATAGAGGCATGATAGCTGTAGATTCTTTTCCAGCTTATTTATCTTATCATCAGTCTTTTCTCTATCTTATGCCTCTGGTAGACTTAGTGGGCAGACCGTGGTTCTTGGAGACGGTACCCACTGAGAACTACTGTAGGATGTAGTTCTCACACCCTCTGTCGGTGACAGGTTGCTGAGGCTTTCTTCCGTTCCTGCTGTGCTTGACTGGACGGACCGAGGACAGGGAGTCGCGTGATAGTTCCCTACCAGCATTGTTACTTTAGAGAGAGGTAGATGTACCATCCCGGATTGTGGGAGTTGGTTATGTTTCCTGTTTAGCTATCTCCCATTTGGATTTGTAGATGTTGTATAGGTGCACTTCTTTTTGTATCTTCTGATTTTGGGAGATAGGCTATGAGTTGTAGCAGCTTTGTAGTTGAGAAAAATTTTATAGTACAGCTTTTTATCCACTCTGATATCTGTGTAGCTGTAGTTTTGTCTTTTGCAGGCTAGACGCTGCGTCTGTACGGCAGTTTCCGTACAGATGGCGGATCTGTTAGCGGGCCCGGGTCGCAGTTTCGACCCCGGGGCGTGACACCACCAGTGCCTCCAGGTGTCACGTGAACCTAAACATTGTCAAATGTAATACTTGAGAACTTGTAGATCATTATAAGGACTTTTGACCAAATCGGGCAAAGTTCAGTGAGGAGTGGTCTTGGCGATGTTTGAAGGGTGTTCCGAGGGTTTAGGAACAGTTGGAAGTGAGTTGGGACTCTGAGGACCAAAGATATAAAAAAAATTGGAAAAATTTAAGTCGGGGATTTGCTCTCGGGGACCGGCCCGTGTCCTACTGACCGGTCCATGACCCCGAAGGTCCGGACTCCAAAGGAAGGGGCCGGACCTTTCCCGCGAGGCAGCAGGGCAAAAACCTTCGGGGATCGAACCTTGAGGGATGGTCCGGTCCGCCTTAGCGCACCCTGCGGGAGGTTCCTTCAAGGACCGGTCCGTCTCCCATGGATCGGTTTGCCTGAACTAGTTTGGTCCCATTTCAGGCCGGTTTAGGGAGTGAATGGGAGGGGGTTTTAATGGTTCTTGGCCTTCTCTCTCTCACCCAAATACACACAGACAACTCTCTCTCTCTTTTTCACTCTCCCTAGAACCCATCTCCTAGCTAGGGTTTGGAGAGGAAAAAGCTTGGAGAAGAAGAAGAAGGAGGAGGAGGCTTGGGAGCTCAATTTTCTTGAGAGGTAAGATGGAGTTTATGGTTTTTGAGTTAGGATTTACCTTAAACCTTTTAAAAACGAGATGTTTGAGAACCCAACAAGATTCTATACTTGATTCTTGTATAAATCTTTGAGATTTTTAGGGTGTATTATGAGAAAGTGGAATTTAGGCTTTTTAAGAGAGTTTTTGAAAATTATGGGTTTTGGTCTTTTTTGATCTTGTAAATCCCTAATTGAGGATCCTAGAAACTCGTCTAACACGTTTAATTTCCTAGGTGACGAGGTTTGATTGGTCGATTGGTGGAAATGGGCAAAAATCGTCATTTTCGCGTTCGTTACCCTTAGAGGGTTTGGAGAGTGTCTAAAGCTATTGTATGCATGTTGATCATGTTTAGCTTATTTATTTGCATAGCTGCTAAATCTAATAATTGCCTAGAAAATTGTAGGAAGACAATTGTGAGCCCCAGATATTTTTAGCATGATCTAGAAGTGATTTGACACTAGACTGCATGATTAGTTGGCATTAGATTGGCATCTGAACCGTTTTAAAAATCGTCGACTTGTTTTAATGAAAACTGGGCTTTGAAAATAGTTTTAAAATATTGACATCTTCCAGAGGGATTGAGTAGGTTTAGGATGCATGTGTTCTCGTGCCAGAGGGCCGAGTGGATTTTTAGAGCTCTGTGGGATGAGTTTCTAGTGTCATATGAGTTGAGTTTCCTTGTTGAGATCGATGGGATTATTCTAGAGCGTGAGTTTTGCATTTCTGATTTGGTAGTGGAGGTTCTCCGACTGAGCTTTGAGAGTTTTGGGCTCTGGCAGATCAAGTCGTGGAGGTTTCCCGACTTAGCCATGGGTTGTGCATTATCAGATTGAGTCGTGGAGGGTTCTCCGACATAGCTGTGAGAGTGTTTGGGCATTTCCTGATCGAGTCGTGGAGCATTCCCGACTGAGTTGTGTTATCTGAGCATTGAGTTTCCGATCTGTTTGATCGTGGATAATAGCCTGCATGTGCCGCTTATGAGACAGATGAGACTGATGAGATACTTGAGATCGGTGGGGTCGCTCCGCTCGAGTTACGCTCCGGATGCGTGATGATGATGATTGAGATAGTCAGACTAGGACGCCCCACGTGGAGTGGTCAGGTGCGTTCCTAGCAGTCAGTTTAGGACGCCCCACGTAAATCCCGTCCTCTTGTCCTAGACGACAGGCGCAGGCTTGACTGAGCCAGTTTTGGGCAGTCATTGAGATTTGAGTTTTGTGAGCACCACGTGTGCGAGTGGTGCATAGCATGTTCTTAGTTGAGTTTTCCTTTGAGCATGGTACTTGAGGCATTTAGCAGTAGTGAGAGTATGCATAGTAGAGTTTTCTTGAGCATGATGATTGAAACGTAGTAGCTGTAGAGTTTCATAGTAGAGTTTCTTTTGAGTATGATGATTGAGACATATTAGCTGTAGTTTTCTTTCAGCTTTCCTATTATCTATCTGCATACCTATCTGTTTGCCTCCAGTAGACTTAGTGGGCATACCGTGGATATTGGTGACGGTACCCACTGGGAACTACCTTCTGCAGTAGTTCTCACACCCGCTGCGGTGACACGTTTCCTGAGGTTGCTGTTCCGGCTTAGCTAGCGCGGAGACAGCTGATCGAGGTGAGAACGTGGCCGAGTAGTTCCTTACCAGCATTGAGAGTCAGAGGTAGATGTACCCGATATATTTTTATGATTAAACTTTTGTACTGGACAGTCTGAGAGATAAGTGAGAGTTGTATTTATTTTTCTTAGCTTAGAGACTATGTATTGAGGTTTTATGTATATCAGATGTTCAGTGTTGATTCTATAGCTTTTAGTTCTATTTCAGCTTTGATACATGTCTAGCTATAGATCTCTTGCAGGGTAGACGCTTCGTCTGTGCGGCAGTTTTCCGTACAGATGGCGGATCTGTTGGCGAGCCCGGGTCGCAGTTTTGACCCCGGGGCATGACAAGGATAACAGTGGGTCCCTTTGGTTTAGTGGGTAGTTGGTAGAATAGTATGATCTAAGTGGTGAAATTCGTCAAAGGGATTGATCTAACGAGAGAGAAACTTACAAGCACCAATTGTTTGGTGCTTTTAAAAGCATAATAGTCAAACTTTGTGTGTATATATAAATTTATGTATGTATTTATTTATTGTGTGCATCCACATTGATATATATATATATATATATATATATATATATATATATATATATATATATATATATATATATATATATATATATATATATATATATATATATATATATATATATATATATATATATATATATATATATATATATATATTATTTTGCTTGTTGCAGCTGGAATTTTTTTCTTTCCCCTCATATTAACTTTCACATTAAAGCAATTATATTTTGTACAATTCAGCTTTCGTATCTTATTGTGGACCTGATAGTCTGGTGGGGGTCATTAGGGGATTCATAAATGACTTCAGAAAAAAGAAGTTAAAATTGCCTCCTATTGCATATTTCAGTACTGGAGTCCAAGTATTTACACCCTGTTGTAATCTTGTTATTATTGACAAAGGAAACTGCAATTGAACTTTCATACAATCTTTAAGTCTGTGATGAAATTCCTAAGCCAAATAGTGTAGAGTACCGGGACTTTGTAGAGCGCACCGACCTCGCAAGATGGCGTGGTGCGGAGAAATCGCCTTGGGCATATTCTAAATGTGTTTACAGATGAGTTCGGGTTGATCAGATCGACACGGAAGCCCCAGCTTGAATCAGCATTTTCAGGGCATTGAGTGCCGGTAGAGTACTGGTTTTGTTGGAGCATCGACTCCACAGTTGTGCACAGAAAAATTGGGAAAAACTTGGGACATGTGTATTTTCATATTACAGCGGAGTTTGGGAGGTTTCGAATTGATGCGGAGGCCCCGAAGGCAAAAAGTGAGTTGAAGTTGGCAATTAAAGGATTTAAGTAATTAATTGTAACCCGCTTTGGAGTTGAGAAAAAGGAACGAGAAAAGAAATGAGAAGAGATTGCAAGTGAGGATTTCTCTTGTGAGAATATCGGATTTTGGATTGAGCACACCGACTCCACTGTTGAGCTTTTCGTGTGGGAAAAGCTTGGAACATGTGTACTTTATGTTTACAGCGGGGTTCGAGAGATTTTAGAGCGCGGCGGAAGCTTCCGGGGCAGAAAGTGAGTTGTCGGCGAGAGTTAAGAAGCTTCAGACTCGGATTTCGGCTTTGGGGAGCTCCAGTTCCGGAACTGAAGCTTGAGTTCCGGAACTGAGCATTGTGTTCCGGAACTCAAGCTCCAATTCCGGAACTAAATGGTTTAGTACCGGTACCCAGCTTGGGGTACCGGTACTCAGCACCTCTGGGAGCCTAATTAAGCAGGTTTCGGATTTTTAGTGAAGGGCACGACGGTCTTTTCACCTCCCAAGTGTTTTGCCCCACTCCTTCTATAAAGAAGCCCCCAGCCCCTGCCTTCTTCTCCACGACAGAAAGAAAGGAAAGAGAGAAAAGAAACAAAGAAAAGAGAGAAAGCAAAGAAAAGAAAGAGAAGAAGAAGAAGGAGAAGATGAGGATTAAGGAGTGTGCTGTTTTCCTGCTGCTTGGCCTTGAGCGGAGTCGCGCGCGCGTCGAGCCGCATGAGAGGTATGCGACAGATTTTTCCTAGCATGGGTTTTTGGATTTGATGATGGACTTTTGATGAAGCTTTGAGCTTATTTGGATTATTCCTTCCATCTTTTGCACTTGTGCTGTGAGCACGTGGACTTTGCATTGTGCGGAGCTGAGGGTGCACGCGCACATGCGCGCATGCTGTGAGTTGTCAGCGTGGGAGCCGGAGCGCGCCGGATTTTTGTGAGGACTCGGGGGGATTGTTCGAGCTTCCGGGGATTTTTCCAAGGTTCGCGGCAGTGTTCGCGCGCGCGCGGCGCGGTTGGTGTTTCGGCAGATTTTGGCTGTGAGCGGTTCGGCGCTTCCCCGACTTCGGTTTTGCCTACGGAAAGCGATCTAGGTGGGTTGGAATTTCTTCAAGATGTATGGAATGCCCTCTAAAGCTATTGTATGCATGTTGATCATGTTTAGCTTATTTATTTGCATAGCTGGTAAATCTGATAGTTGCCTAAAAAATTGTAGGAATACAATTGTGAGCCCCAGATATTTTTAGCATGATCTAGAAGTGATTTGACACTAGACTGCATGATTAGTTGGCATTAGATTGGCATCTGAACCGTTTTAAAAATCGTCGGACCTGTTTTAAAGAAAATTGGGCTTTGAAAATGGTTTTAAAATATTGTGAGCTTCCAGAGGGATCGAGTAGGTTCAGGATGCACGTGTTCTCGTGCCAGAGGGCCGAGTGGATTTTTAGAGCTCTATGGATGAGCCTCTCGTGTCATATGAGTTTGAGTTTCCTTGTTGAGATCAACGGGGTTATTCTAGATCGTGAGTTGTGCATTTCTGATTTGGTAGTGGAGATGGTTCTCCGACTTAGCTTTGAGAGTTTTGGGCTCGGGCAGATCGAGTCGTGGAGGTTTCCCGACTTAGCCATGGGTTGTGCATTATCAGATTTAGTCGTGGAGGGTTCTCTTACATAGCTGTGAGAGTGTTTGGGCATTTCCTGATCGAGTCGTGGAGGGTTTCCCGACTGAGTTGTGTTATTTGGGTATTTAAGTTTCCGATCTGTTTGATCGTGGATCATAGCCTGCAGGTGCCGCTTGTTGAGACATACTTGAGCTCGGTGGGGTCGCTCCCCTCGAGTTACGCTCCGGATGCGTGATGATGATGATTGAGATAGCCAAACTAGGACGCCCCACGTGGAGTGGGCAGGTGCATTCCTAGTAGTCAGTTAGGACGCCCCACGTGGTAGTGGACAGGTGCGTTCCTAGACGACAGGCACAGGCTTGACTGAGCCAGTTTTGGCAGTCTTTGAGATTTGAGTTTTGTGAGCACCTCGTGTGCGAGTGGTTCATAGCATGTTCTTAGATCAGTTTTCCTTTGAGCATGGTACTTGAGGCATTTAGCAGTACTGAGAGTATGCATAGTAGAGTTTCTTGAGCATGATGATTCAGACATAGTAGCTGTAGTTTTCTTTCAGCTTTCCTATATCTATCTGCATACCTATCTGTTGTGCCTCCAGTAGACTTAGTGGGCATACCGTGGATATTGGTGACGGTACCCACTGGGAACTACCTTCTGCAGTAGTTCTCACACCCGCTGCGGTGACAGGTTTCCTGAGGTTGCTGTTCCGGCTTGGTTCGCGCGGAGACAGCTGATCGAGGTGAGGACGTGGCCGATTAGTTCCTTACCAGCATTGAGAGTCAGAGGTAGATGTACCCTGTATATTGTTTTGATTACACTTTTGTACTGGACAGTCTGAGAGATTGGTGAGGCTTGTATTCATTTTTCATAGCTGAGAGACTATGTATTGAGTTTTTTATATATATCAGATGTTCAGTTGATTTCTGTAGCTACTGGTTTTAGATTTCAGCTCTGATACATGTTTAGCTATAGATCTGACTTGTAGGGTAGACGCTTCGTCTGTGCGGCAGTTTCCGTACAGATGGTGGATCATGCACAATCACTGATCCTCGGTCAATCCATTGATCATGCACAATCGCTGCATCTAAAGTCGGCGCTCGCCGAGAATGCACAAAGTGATAGATATCCCGATGCAGTCCCCTCTCAAACAGATCAACCTTCTTGCCTCATCCTGGGCGACACGGGGTACACTGCTCAACAATCGCAGAAGCTCGCGAACATACCCTGAAGAGGTCGACTCCCCTGCTGCAGGCGTCTCAAATCCCCTTCCAGTTTCTGCTTTACACTGTCGGGAAAGAAGGCCCCGAGCAGCAAAGCACGAAACTCACTCCAGGTCATCAACTGCGCTCCCGGAGGTCCAACAGGACGAACTCGACGCCACCAACTCTCGGCGTCCTTATCCATAAGTGCGTAACCAAGTGCACCTGATGCTTCTCCTGGATGAACAAATCCTCAAACAACTTCCCCATAGAAGCAATCCAGTTCTCGGCCTCCTAAGGCTCCAAACTCTGCCCCGAAATCTGCAGGGGATGGAACTGGCGGAAGTACAACAACCGATCGGCAAACTCTCGCTGCTTCTGCACTATCAACGGTGCGATCTGGGTCAAAGACGACGATGTCGCGGCCGTAGGTACCACTGGCGATACCCCGGGAGATGCTCTCTGCTCAAGCATGCGCATCGCGCGCTCCATGTTCTCTTCCTGGCGCCGCATCGCCTCAAACATCTGGGCTACCTGGGCCCGTAACTCTCAGACCTTACTCTGCTATGTCCATTCAGCCTCCCGCTGCTCGGGCTCCTCATCCAAGGTCGAACGCGCCCTCGCCGCTGCACGGCGTCACGGAGGCATCAAAGACAACTGCCACAAACCAAACATCAAGACCTCAAACATTCTCGACCCGATCAATCGAAAGTCTAAAACATGTTAACCATTCTAAAGCATTATGTTGTCTGCAGCCAACATAACCATCTTTAGAGAATAAACATGTAAGATCACTCGCCCCAACTCTCTGGGGGAGGTACAGACTCAATCAGGACTCTCGCTAAAGTCACGTCTCTCACGACAGTCATCCTACTGTTCAACCAATAGCCTAGGTTCACTAAGTCCTCAACGACCTATATTCCTAGGCTCTGATACCACCCTAATCTGTCACGCCCCGGGGTCGAAACTGCGACCCGGGCTCGCCAACAGATCCGCCATCTGTACGGAAACCCCCGCACAGACGAAGCGTCTACCCTGCAAGTCAGATCTATAGCTAAACATGTATCAGAGCTGAAACCAAAACCAGTAGCTACAGAAATCAACTGAACATCTGAATAAATATAAAACCTCAATACAGAGTCTCTCAGCTATGAAAATAAAAGTACAACCCTCACAATCACTCAGACTGTCCAGCACAAAAGTGTAATCAAGAAAATACAGGGTACATCTACCTCTGACTCTCAATATAAAATGGGTAAGGAGCTACTCGGCCACGTCCTCACCTCGATCAGCTATCACCGCGCGAACCAAGCCGGAACAGCAACCTCAGGAAACCTGTCACCGCAACGGGTGTGTGAACTACTGCAGAAGGTAGTTCCCAATGGGTACCGTCACCAATATCCACGGTATGCCCACTAAGTCTACTGGAGGCAAACAGATAGGTATGCCGATAGATAATAGGAAAGCTGAAAGAAAACTACAGCTAATATGTCTCAATCATCATACTCAAAAGAAACTCTACTATGAACATGCTATGCATACACTCGCTACTGCTAAAATGCCTCAAGTATCATGCTCAAAGGAAAACTCATCTAAGAACATGCCATGCAACCACCCGCTCATATCACCCAATCTCAATGACTGCCACATCGGGTCCAGTCGAGCCTACGCCTCACAGGACCCCTAGTAACTCAGCTAGGGGTGAGTCATCTAGGAACGCACTTGCCTACTACCATGCATCCACAAGACGACGGGATTTACGTAGGGCGTCCTAAACTGACTATCTCAATCTCACGCAAAGCGACCCCTGGTAACTCAGCCAGGGGCATCATCATCATCATCGCATCCGGAGCGTAACTCGAGGGGAGCAACCCCACCGAGCTCAGTGTCTCATCTGTCTCAACTGCCTCAACAAGCGGCACCTGCAGGCTATGATCCACGATCAAACAGATCGGAAACTCAATGCTCAAATAACACTACTCAGTCGGGAAACCCTCCACGACTCGATCAGGAAATGGCCAACACTCTCACAGCTATGTCGGAGAACCCCCCACGGCTCAATCTGATAATGCACAACCCGTGGCTAAGTCGGGAACCCTCCACGACTCGATCTGCCAGAGCCCAACTCTCATAGCTAAGTCGGAGAACCACCTCCACGACTAAATCAGAAAAGCACGACCCATGATCTAGAATAACCTCAACAATCCCAACCAGGAAGCTCAAACTCACATGACACTAGAAACTCATCCCACAAAGCTCTAAAAATCCACTCGCCCCCCCCGGCACGAGAAAACATGCATCCTGAACCTACTCAACCCCTCTGGAAGATCTCAATATTTTAAAACCATTTTCAAAGCTCAGTTTTCATTAAAAACAGGTCTGACAATTTTTAAAACGGTTCAGATGCCACTCTAATGAACTAATCGTGCAGTCTAGTGTCAAATCACCTCTAGATCATGCTAAAAATATCAGGGGCTCAGGAAAATCTTCCTACAATTTGCTAGGCAACTATCAGATTTACCAACTATCATAACAATGAAGCTAGACATGCTAAACATGCATACAATAGCTTTAGAAGGCATTCCATACATCTTGAAGAATTTCCAACCCACCTGGAACGCTTTCCACAGGCAATGCTGAAATCGGCGAAGCGCGAACCCGCTCACTGTCAAATTTCGCCGAAAACTGCACCTCAGCTCCTCGCCGCGCGCACCTCTGCCAAGTGTCCAGAAAAATCACCGGAAGCTCACAGCACACCCCACGGACTCTAACAAGGCTCCAATTGCGCTCGGTCAAAACCACCGTCGCTCCGCCAACCATCCTGCGCACTCAGCACACGCTCCGCCGCGGCTCCGCACTGTGCGCAAGGGAACCCGAGGGCTCCAACAGCCCACACAGCAACAAGCTGCTCCTCCGTAGCGCGCGCATCCCCCTGCGGCTCCACTCAAACACAGGGAAACAGGAAAAAAATAGAGGAATTCCATTGCTCAAAATCATCCTGTCAACAATCTAAAATCTGCGGAAAAATCCGAAAATCCGACAACTCGGAAATGCACAGTACTAACCTCTACTGGCTGTCCGCACGTGCGCGAGCTCCATTCGAGCTCTCCTCAAACCGGTCACGCTCTCCAACGTGTTCACAATCGGTATCCGAAGCCTCGGCGCGAAGAATAACTCCTCCAAAAACCCACAGCCACACCCTCTCAACTCACTCTCTCAATCCTTCTCTTTCTTTTCCTCTCATTCCTTTCTTTTCTTTCTTTCTGTCGTGGAGAAGAAGGCAGGGTTGGGGGCTCTATATAGAGGGTGGCGTAGGTGCAAGGGCAGTGGAGAAGTGAAAAGACCAAAACACCCTCACTCAAAAATCCAATCCTGCTCGAACTGGGCTCTCCAAGACACTGAGTACCGATACCCATAGTTGGGTACCGGTACCAACCCGGTTTGGTTCCGGAACACCCTCCTCGGTTCCGGAACTTAATGCCCAGTTCCGAAACCGACTCCCCAGCTCCGGAACACAGCTCCCAAAAGGCCAAAAACTCAAGCTGAACCTTCAGAATCTTCGCCGCCGACTCACTTTTTGCCCCGGAAGCTCCCACATCATTCCGAAACCTCCCGAACTTCACTGTAAACATAAAATACACATGTTCCAAACATTTTCCAATTTTTCTGTGCACAACTGTGGAGTCGATGCTCTAACAAAACCAGTACTCTAACGGCGCACAATGCCCGGAAAACTCCGATTCAAGCTGGGCTTCCGCGTCGATCCGAATCAACCCGAACTCATCTGTAAACACAAATAGAACACGCCCAAGGCGATTTCTCCGCACCACTCCATCTTGCGAGGTCGGTACACTCTACAAAGTCCCGGTACTCTACACAGGTCCTCCTCGGTGAGAAGATGAGCAGCGTCCTCCAGACTGGCTCCTCGGGTGTTTCGGCGGCTTCTTCGAATAGGGCTTGTGACTTGCGTCCTCGGTCGCCGACCTCTTGCCTCACGTCCTATCAAGAGCTTATCTCTCTTCCTTTGCAATCTCCGCACCTTTCTCCACAATCAAGGCACGGTCCACAACCTCCCGATATGTTTGGAGGTTTAGGGTCTGAATCGATCTGAAGATGGATGGTCTAAGGCCGTTCTCAAACATACGGGCCTTGTCCTCGTCATCCCTCACAATGTGCGGAATACAATTAAGTAGTCGCGTAAATTCCCACTCGTACTCCGCCACAGTCTTATCTCCTTGCCTCAAGTTGCAGAGATCTCTTTCCTTTTGCCTTTTTGCACTTGCCGGAAAATATTTCATTGCAAGCATCTTCTTGAATCGCGGGCAAGTGATTGCCGCCAAATCGGTCGTGGGGTCATCCCGGATGTCCGTCCACCACTGGTAAGCGTCGCCCTCGAGATGGTGTGTTGCCAACCACACCCGATCTCCTTCCGCCACGAAGGTATTGTGGAAAAGTTTTTCCATGTGTAGAATCCACTTCTCAAAATCCCAATAATCAGGTTTCTCTCCATCGTATGTCCGAGGCTTGGATTCCCGAAATTCCCTCAAACGAGCCATGAGTCGGTCCCGCTCCGCTCCTGCTACAATTATCGGTAAAACCGTCCTTGCCGGTGGAGTCTGAACCGGCGGTGACAACACAACCTCTTCTAGGCGCCCAGCGCTCGGGGTATGATGCGAAGACTCGGGCACCTCAGGTGGAAGTGCATCAGTCACTCCACTCCACCCACGTGCTCCCGTTGTTGCATGGGTGGGTGTGAAACTGCTGGGTCAAAAGGGCTTCCAGCCTCTGCATCCTTGCATCCTGCCGACGCGAGGCCTCAGCCTGCTCTCACGCCGCAGCAGACTGCCACTCCAAAACATCAGCTAGCATAGCCAACCGCTCTCTCAAATCTCGGACCTCACTCGATCCGGAAGTAGCGGACGTCTCCGCATCGGCCTCCTCGGCCGTCATGGAGCGAGTCGTAGGCATCACAAACTGTAACAGGCATAGAGAGCGTAGGTTAGGACATCCAACGCAAAACGCATCCCCACTCAAAACAAATCCCAATCATGCGAAAGCAAATGAAGTATGCCACGATTATTTTCCGATGTCAAGTTGTCGGCCGCCAACTTGACATTCCGACAAAAAAGAAGGTGCAATCACTTCGATCAACTCCAACTATTATGAAGTTATACTCATGACCCAATCATATACTTTCGCCAATTAATCATATAAGACCCCGTCTCTCACATTCTTATTCCTTATAGTCCAACCAGCCTAAGGTTTGCTAGGTCCACTAAGACTCAACCCTAGGCTCTGATACCAATATAATCTGTCACGCCCCGGGCCCGAGCGGAAGTCTACCCGGTACGTGCACAGACCCGTGTGCACAAGGTACCCCCCGGTACACACAAGGCGTCTACAATAACAAAGCGGAGAGTTAGCAACATACACATCCTACTAGTAATCAGAGCACAACACAGCTAAACTAAGCATAAAAGAGAAGAAGAGTAGATAACAACTGTCATACAAAAAGTTAAAATCCAATATACAAAAGTTGCTGGATGTATTCCTACGACTGCGCCGGGGCTCGAGGACATTCCTGTCATCCTCTAGTACCCGGATGTATTCCCTACCGAGTTATCGTTGATGCCGCCGGGTAGAGTTCGTTATTGATGTAGTTCCTAGAACTGCACCAATTTCCAAGGCACCCTATAGGATGGCTCCTGCTGAGCTAAGAGAATTAAAGGCGCAGTTGCAAGACTTGATGGATAAATGTTTTATTAGACCTAGTGTATCACCGTGGGGGGTTCCAATTCTGTTTGTGAAGAAGAAAGATGGTTCACTTAGGCTTTGTGTGGATTATAGAGAGTTGAATAAAGTGACCATCAAGAACAAATATCCATTGCCCCGGATTCATGACTTGTTTGACCAGCTACAGGGGGCTTCAGTGTTCTCGAAGATAGATCTTCAGTCAGGTTACCACCAGTTGAGGGTGAGGGCCGAGGACGTATCAAAGACTGCATTCAGAACACGGTATGGGCATTACGAGTTTACAGTGATGCCATTTGGACTAACTAATGCCGCTGCCGCCTTTATGGATTTCATGAACAGGAGATATTCCAACCTTATTTGGACCGGTTTGTAGTGGTATTCATTGATGATATCCTGATATACTCCCGAAGCGATATGGAGCACGAGGAGTACTTGAGGATAGTGCTACAACTTCTCAGAGAAAAGAAGTTGTATGCCAACTTAAAGAAGTGTGAATTCTAGCTTCTGGAGTTTGCATTTCTAGGCCATGTGATTTCAACCGCAGGAGTGGCAGTGGACCCGACGAAGATTGATGCAGTTCGGGATTGGCCTAGACCGACGACGGTGACAGAGGTTCGTAGCTTCTTGGGTTTTGCTAGCTACCGTCGCTTTTTGGAGGGCTTTGCGAAGCTCTCCACTCTTCTCACCAAATTGACTAGAAAGGGGATCAAATTTGTTTGGAATGAGCAATTCCAACAGAGCTTTGAGGAGTTGAAACTGAGGCTAATGTCAGCACCGATCCTTGCATTACCAGTGATGGGTGAGGGATTTGTTATTTACATTGATGCCTCCCACAGCGGACTAGGATGTGTTATGATGCAACATGGTAGGGTAATTGCTTATTCTTCGCGCCAATTAAAGGATTATCATAAGAATTACCCTACAAATGATTTGCAGCTAGCCGCTGTTGTTTTTTCTGGCGCCACTATCTCTATGGAGAGCACTGTGAAGTATTTATTGGCCACAAGAGTTTGAAATACTTGTTCACTCAAAAGGAGCTCAATTTGAGGCAGCGCCGGTGGCTGGAGTTGCTGAAGGATTATGATTTGAGTATACAGTATCATCCTGGTAAAGCTAATGTGGTCGTGGATGCTTTGAGTAGACGAGCAGTGCATTCCTTGAGCATGATGATCACCCAGCAGAGGCCACTATTAGAGCAGTTGAGGCGTCTTGATATTGAGGTTGTATCCCCTAGGGTTGCTGCAAGGCTTATGTCTTTGGTCTTGCAGCCCACTCTATTGGACAGGATGAGAGAGAAATAGAGTGAGGACCCCTACCTTGGGAGGATTCAAGATCTGGTTCAGTAGGGTCAGACTGGGGATTTTGCTATTGATGCATCGGGAGTACTCAGGTACATGGACTGTGCATGTGTGCCCATGGATTCAGAGATTAGAGAGCAGATATTGAAGGAGGCTAACTATAAACCTTATACCATTCACCCTAGTGGGACTAAGATGTATAGAGACCTCCGGGCACAGTTCTGGTGGACAGAGATGAAGAGAGACATTGGGAGGTTTGTTGCTCACTGTAAAACTTGTCAGCAAGTTAAGGCTGAACATCAGGTTCCAGCTGGCAAGTTGCAGAGCCTCCCAATCCTTGAATGGAAATGGGATCATGTGACTATGGACTTCATTGTGGGATTACCGAGGTCACAGAGTGGAGCTGATGCTATTTGGGTTATTGTGGATAGATTGACTAAATCAACCCACTTGCTCCCTATTCAGATGAGTTGGTCCTTGGAGCGATTAGCATAGCTGTACATGGATGATATTGTGAGATTACATGGTGTACCAGCTTCGATTATATCTGATAGAGACCCGAGGTTCACATCACAGTTTTGGAGGAGCCTTCAGACCCTTGGGTACTCAGCTTCGCATCAGTACAGCCTTTTATCCACAGACCGATGGACGGTCAGAGCGCACCATTTAGACTCTTGAGGATATGCTGAGAGCTTGTATCCTGAGCTTTAGTGGAGGTTGCGATCGACATCTACGACTGGCTGAGTTTGCGCACAACAATAGCTATCAAACGAGTATTCACATGGCGCCGTTTGAAACATTGTATGGACGTAAATGTCGATCCCATTATATTGGAGTGAAGTGGGTGAAAGAAAGACACTAGGACCAGAATTGCTTCAGGAAGCCGAGGAAAAAGTTAAGATGATTTGGCGACATCTAGGGACAGCTCAGAGCCGGCAGAGGAGTTATGTTGACAGGAGGCGACGAGACTTAGAGTTCCAGATTGG
Source organism: Tillandsia leiboldiana (assembly GCA_029204045.2). Taxonomy (NCBI): domain Eukaryota; kingdom Viridiplantae; phylum Streptophyta; class Magnoliopsida; order Poales; family Bromeliaceae; genus Tillandsia; species Tillandsia leiboldiana. The sequence goes on along the minus strand of CM055062.1, from coordinate 26,648,901 downwards.
TGATCATGTTTTCCTGAAAATCTCACCGTGTCGAGGGGTGCGCAGATTTGGAGTATGCGGAAAACTCAGCCCGCGGTTTATTGGCCCTTTTGAGATTTTGGAGCGCATTGGACGAGTTGCATATCGGCTTGCGCTACCGCCAGAGCTTGCAGGCACACACGACGTATTCCATGTATCCGTTTTGAGGAAGTATGTCTACGATCCCTCACATGTTATTGACTTCACTTCCTTGGAGCTAGAAGAGGATATAAGCTACCAGGAGTACCTGATGTGAATTCTTGCCCGTGAGACTAAAGAATTGTGCAATCGGGTCATACCTTTTGTGAAGATTCAGTGGAGTCATTACGACGAGAGGGAGGCTACATGGGAGCCAGAGGAAGACATGAGGACTTCTTTCCCCTACCTGTTTGAGACTTCATCCTGAGGTATGTTTAGTTTCGAGGACGAAACTCTTTGTAGTGGGCGAGGATGTGAGTACCTGTGTACTTGTAGAGCAATTTATTACTGGACCAATGGCTTGACGACAACTTTTCGGTATGTCGGAGTTCTCGGCGTGCAAAACGGACGCGAAAAATGGATCCAGCGCGAAAAACTGTGCAAAATACCCTATTTTTTTGTATTTTTGGTGAAAATTGGGATTTTTACCTTTTGCTGTGCTGTGGATCGGGTCCACGGACGAGGGGAGCGCGACCGGCACATGGCACCTGCACCAGCGCACGCTAGTGCGTTCCAGCGCAGCGCAATGCGTGGCGCGTATCCGAGCGGGCCGGGCCGCGCTGGAGCGCGCGCGATGGCACCGCGAGTCTAGGCCCTTGCGGGTTTCGGGCCTGCACAGTAGGGGGCGCCCGAATCCATTTAGAAGAGGATATTTTTGAGGTTTAGTTCGTATTTTGATCCGGAGGAGCTTGTTGGCACAGGTTTAGAGCTATTTAAGGGACCCTATTGACCTGAGATTATTCTTCTGGTTGTTCTTCATCATTTCCAGCTGAAGAGAGGTGTTCTTGAGGGATTTAGCATCTTCTTTCTCCCTCCAGTAACGCCATTGTTGAAGCTTGGAGCTTGCCATTTGGGTTGGTCACTTCCTCACCTTTTCTTCAAAAGGGTCCCTAGAGCTGTAGGAGTATAATTTCGAGGTGATCTTTGCGGGGAAATTTCCAGAACTTCGAGCTCTACAGCTTTCGTATTTGAAGGGAAATCTAGTTTGGGCTCTAAACCAGGTAAAATTTGTGATCTTTGAGACTCTATTCACAGCTTAAGATTTTGAGCAGTGTTCAATGTTTTTCCTTCCCTGGGCAGTACAAGGGGAATTTTGACCTGATTCTTGGTGGGAAATTTTCAGGATTCGAAGATCTACAACTTTCATATTTTCATGAACCTCCAATTTGGGCGCCAAGTCAAGTAACTTAAGCAATCTTTGGAACATTTGTGCACAGCTTGATGTTTTGAGTAGTACTCAGTCTTTTAACTCCCCTGGACTGTAGGATTGGAGTTTCGAGTTGATTTTTGTGGGAGAATCTTCAGGACTTGAAGCTCCACAACTTTGATATTGTTGAGATAAGCTAATTTCTGCATTTGACCAGGTAAATATACTCACCTTTGAACCCATGTTTATAGATTTCAGTTTTGGACAGCTTGTGGTAATTATGGAAATTCATTTCTTTCCTTTTTGAAATGGAGAAATTAAAAGTTGGGTGATCTTCTAGACTTCAAGAGGAACATTTTGACACCTTAAACTTGAAAATTGGATGATAATTGATATACCATCTTTAGTCCTCTTCTTAGACCAAGTTTTCCTGAAAATCTGCATGGTTGTTGGAACACCTTTTATTGTTAATTGAGGGATAGACCTTATTTCTTGGTTAATGATGGCATTATGGTTAATCCAAATGGTTGAATGCAATCATAGAAACATGATGAACAATTCCTCTTTTGGTTTCAACTTGTAATTATACTTAAATAGGGATGTATAGCAAGTTGAATTTCAGCTTGGGGTTTTATGTGGAAATTTTGGACAGCATTGATACTCTTAGTTGAGAGTTGAATGAAAGGATTTAAATTTAGCTTCTTGGAAATCTCTTGATGTTTTTAAGTTAATTAAGAACTTAAGAAACAAATTTGGGCTGTGGTATTAAAGCCTAATGAGACATATATCGCAGATTTTGAGTTATTTCGCCACTTGTTCGAATTTCAGAAATTTTGTGCACCCGGTAATGTTTTTGCTATAATTTTCAATCCGACAGGGATTTTGAGGCGATTTCAGGTTCGTGGCAAAGACATCGACAATAGGATTGTGGTCGACAAGAATAAGACCAATCAAATTGCAGAGCATTGAGCTAGCAGGTGGGTTATTGAGCACATCGAAACTTCGGCTTACTTGTTGACTCAACCAAAAAGTTAGCAATTGTGTGGTTGTTATGCTTACTCTCTATATTTGATCAAAGCATGTTACAAGTGAGACTTATGTTGGGAACTACATCTTTTATTGCCAGAACCATCCCATGCTTGTTTGGACATTTAGCTAATCCACATTTTCTTTATATCCTTTACTATCTTGTTGGATAAAGAACTTAGGAGAAAACCCTTTTTGCTTTTCTCTTATATCATTGTTGCTCGGGTTAGAGAGCGGGATGGGGATAGTATAGTTGTATTATCAAGTTAGGTGGGATAGCACCAGATCGATGACTCGGGAGTTGTCGGCAACCATGGATTTTGGGTGGTTGACCGATTAGGGTTATGCATTAGTTGGGGCAGGGTTTACATAGATGGTTGAGCTTTTCACCTTGGTCAGAGAGATGAGTTTCGCCTGCCATACACTCTATTGACATTCATTTACTCGAGTTGGGTCGCGCCCCTCGAGGGCCACTCCGGAGTAGGCGAGACCGGTTTGGTGTTCCGGTTGGTTAGTTGAACCGGGTTGGTGTACCGGCATAGAGTATTGTGATATTGAGAGCAGGTAGAGCCGGGTTGTTTTACCGGACAGTTAAATGGGTTATGCATTAGTAGTTATTTTAGCGATGCATATACATATATGTATTTGGACATCATAGATGTATCATTGGGCATAGTAGTTTAGCTTTCATTTCAGCTCTCATTTTCATACTTTATCATCTCCTACTTTTCCCTTTTCGGTAGACTCGGTGGGTAGGTCGGAGGTTCGATGATTTACCCACTGAGAACTACTGTTTAATAGTTCTCACACCCGTTGTTTAATAGAGACTTCTTCAGCAGCCGCGGCACGGGCAGATTGTGGCAAGGGTGTCACAGATTGCTAGAGCTTCTCCCCGACTACTACTAGAGGTGAACCAGTTATACTTTTATTTTCAATTTTTGAAGACACTCAGACTACTGTATATATTTGGTCTGGCTGGAGCCAGCTGTTTGTATTTACTTCATTTTGGGAGATGTGTCTTGTATCAGAGTTGTATGTTGGGTATTGTAGTAGACTTGTCTTACTTTGGTGCTGGTTTAGTGTAGTTTTATTCATTGTACTAATTGGAGTTGTATCTGGGTATTGTGGGGAGTTGTCTTGTTGGTGTTACTTTAGTAGCTGTGTACTTGGGGTTTGTATGTTGGAGTTGTACTTGATACTTTGTGGAGTTGTCTTGGTCTTTGTGTGGTCGTATTTTGTAGTTTAGTTTTTGTTATTGGAGTGGTTTCGGTTGTGAGTTGTTTAATTATATACAGTTAGTTTGTGATTTATTCCTCACTTTATTCCACTTGTTGTGGCTTTACTCACTCTTGTATACACATCACCTGCTGCTTGAGTTGTTTCATCGCTTCGTATACGTGGGAAATACTGCATATACGGCGGATATGTTGTCGAACTCGGGTTCTGGTTTACGCCCGGGGCATGACACCCAGCCACCTTCTTCATCTTCTAGAGACCACACCAGAGCCGCACCATCGCCGAAAAAGCCCTGCCAAGCCGTCGGTGCAAGCTTCTAGTTGGAAACCCTAGTTTTGACCGGATCTGCTCTAGCACCGCCGTCACCTTTTGTTGTTTGGTTAGGAGGGATTGGTGGTCTTCTACTTGACCTCAGGTGCCTCTTTGTCGCATTCCGAGCATCCCCGATCGAGTAGATCGCCGGAACTCCCTTGCCCTAGCTCTATCGGGTTGCTCCATGCCGATCTCCACCGTGCGCCGCTGCCGGCTCCTCCTACCGCTTGCAGTACACCCAGGTGCCTCCCCTCATCGGACTCTACTTCCCTGTACCCTTGGTCACGCCTCCCAGGCTCATTAAGGTTCCCCAAGGTACCGCCGCAGCCTTCCCTTCGATTAACCACCGCACCAGGCCACCGGCGCTACACCAGGGTGGGCCCATGGCATCTACCTTGACCCTCTCCTGCTCCTACTTGCGGCTCCAACCTTCTAGAACCCGAGCTCTGTGAAGTAGCCCATGCTGAGCACTAGTATTTTTGGTGGTTGGCTGTGGTCGCTCCGGAAACGTCTCCGGCGACTTCCTAACCTCAGGTAAGCAAGCCCTCGCATCCTTGGATCTTCCTGAGCATGATGCTCACCTCGGATCTTCTTATGATGGCAGCACTTTGAGGATCTTACAAGTTGGACTCTTTTCCAACTTGTGGGTTGGCCTGGCGCATTTCCTGGACTCTGAGAACACCCCGGAAAATGAGCACTGGTATTAGTGAGTCAAGGCCCATCTACTAGTGCACTTGGTTTAATCTAAAACCTTATGGATCGAGGTATTAACTCTCAACATGCTTATTATAGCATTTTATGCAATTATAAACAATACTAGGGGTCTAGTTGTAATTGTAGTCTCGTGGGCTGCCTCAGGCAACGTGCACGTGATCTCTGGACTGATCATCTGTGGTCCGGTGGCTTTTGTCGGATTAAATTACGTTCGCGAATCGTAAATCAGCAAAATCGCCGATTTATCGTTGTTTCGATGCGGGATCTGCATCTCGAGCAATGTTTGGAGCTTGCAACAAGGACTTGGAGGGAAGCAAGAGCTGGAAGAAAAAGGATACTTGGAGCCCTAGTTCCCTTTTCATAACATTTTCAAGGTCGGATTTTGGCTTAAGAGAGGTTGGAACACTTCTACTCCTTCTCTTTTGGGATTTCTTGTACGAAAACCTAGTTTTTGAAAAATAGGGTTTATTTTAGGGCTTTAGATTTAGAGCTTTTGGGGTAGAATTGATGGGTGTAGAACACTCTTATAGGTTGGTTTTAAAGCTTTCCTTGCTTTGATTTCAAGATCTTGCAAGATTTCTTGATCTAAGGTTTTTCCACCCATTTTCCTTATGATTTTTAAGAAATTTCGTGATTAGCTTTTTGAGTTGTTTTGACCCTTTGGAAATCTCTCTGAGGGCATAAGAGAACTTGTGGACAACTTGGTTTGGATCTTCCACAAGGGTTTGGCATCTATCCGGTGGGTTTCACCTCACCGAAATAGGTGAACTTTTAGGGCATAGTTGTTATGTTAAACATGCATCGTTCGATTTATCATGATTTTTAATCATGCATTTGAACCCCCTCATGTTTAGAAAATTTCATACTCTATATGTGTAGAAAACTTTTACGAGTTTGGATATGACTAGAGAACATCTATACATGCTATAGAATTATTGGAACATGTTATGCATATGGTCATGTACAATTGGACATTATGATATTAGTGCCATCTAGTGTAGAGAGATACAAGTAGAAAACTTCTAAACTTGTACAACCAAGAGGAAATTTTGAGATTCCATGTTTGAGACATGATGACAACTAGTGCATTATGATAAACTCTTTCATTATGACATTGCTTACATTATATACTTGACATTGACACTTGAGGTACTATACTCCGACCTAAAGGTCGATGATGCTATTTCGTCTTTTAGACACGATGATTACTATTCCGTGTTTTAGACACAATCATTGGGACTTGCTTGCTTGTCGTTTGTGCTCATTCGCACATGCTTGGAAGGGGCGCTCCCTGTCACGCCCCGACGTCGAAACTGCATCCCGGGCTCGCCAACAGATCCGCCACCCATACGTGAATCTCCGCATAGGCGAAGCGTCCAAACTACAAAAGGTATCAACTAGCAACTATATAGATATCAGAGTTGGAAATAACTGCTGTAATGAAAATCTGAAACCACTGTACAACTGAAATAAAGGTACAATATCGATCTCCCAAGATAATAATACAACAATCTGGTCCACCGAATCAAAGTGCAAGTAGAATCCTCCTATACAACATCTATGAATCCAAAAAGGGGAGGTAAACTAAAACCATAAATACAATAGTGTACAGTAAAACCCACAATCCGGGTTGGTACATCTTATAGAGCCCCAAATCCCCATGTAGCTTTTCCCCGTGAATCCATGATGTCAAACACCTATTATTGGTGTGTCGGGACCGTAACGCATCAAGTAGATGTGTTAGATAGACTCAGTAAGGTTTCTGGATCAAGCCTGTCTTTCGGCCGCTTTTGCCGAATTTTAGAAAAGGTTATAGGCTGATCGGAGGTCGGATTTGGATTCAGCGCGGAAAAACGCTCGAAAACGACTATTTGCTTGTATTTTTCTGAGTCCGGATGCCCAAAAACGGGCTCCTAGAAGTTTTTAGTGGATACGGGTGCATGGGGGAGGCCGTAGTCCGGCCGGGTGCCACGTGGCGGCCTATTATTGGCCGATTCATGATGCGCGGTCCACGGAGCGGCGCGGTGTGGCGTATGGACCAGGCGCGGGGACACGTGGCGCCCCAGGATAGGCCGGCGCGCGATGCGCGATCCACGGAACCCCGCGCGGGTACATAGACCGGGCGCGGGGACACGTGGCCGCCTGTGATAGGCGGGCTCTTGCAGCGCGGTCCACGGGAGTGTACACCGGCGCCTTGGGTCGCGTGCGCACGTGGGGGGCGGGCGACGCGACCGGCGTGGCGCGCGCGGGCGGTCGGCGAGTCGCGCGGGCGGGCCACGTGGCGCCCCGCCATTGGCGAGCGCCACCAACCCGTTTGACCAGGTGCGCGACACGTGGCAGCGCCCGAGCAGTCCTGCACTGGCTGTTCCTTGTTCGGGACACGTGTCAAGTGCAGGGCATTCCGGGCGTTGGTCGGACGGGGCTCGGGATCACATTTTGTCCGACTGTTGGATTCGGGCCCCGGAAAATGTGCGCCCGAATCCGAAAATGTGGGCTTTTTGGGCTGGGACTATAAATAGGTCCACTTCACTTGCTTTTTCTTATTTTTCTGGGCCTTTTCACAGTAGGATTTCTTCAGAGAAGTTGTTCACCCTTTTGTTCTACACTTTGTGGAGGAATTCCAGAATTTTTTGAGGACGCTACTTCAACGTCTATTGCGATTCGGCGCACTGCAACGCTCCTTCCTTGGTGGCATTTTACGTCGCGTTTCTGTCTGCGGACTCCCCTGGGCTACCCCAAAGGAGTTTTCGGGTGATTCTTGCGCCTACCTCTTCAAGACAGGTAGGGCTACGATTCTTATATTTACAATTTCCCTCCATTCGGAGCTTTTCTTGGGTCTTTTGGACTATCTTGTGATCAAATTTTCTGCGGTGAGATTTTGGACAGCATTGGAGTGATTGTGGGTTTTCTCAGCCCACGAGCATCGGAACGAGGAGTGTGAGTACTCGTTTTACATCTACTCTTCGCGATGAACGCCGTCGTGATTTTTCTGGAATTTTTGGAGATTGATTCGAATGTGATAATTTCACTTTTTCTGGACTGAAAGCTACAGATTTTTTATTGTCGAAGTTTTGGATGCGCAGCAGTGTTTTATTTATATCTAGGCCTACAGGTGTCGGAACGGGACGTGCGAGTACTCGATTCACACATGAGCGGAGCGCGCAAGGGCAACTCGCTCGGGCCCATTCAAATGGACTAAGTTGTGAGAACTTGTATTGTCCTGGATGTTTGCTTCGGAGGCAAAGGGACATTCGGTTAAGTAGCACTCTCAAGGAGAGTTTGTCCGGCTAGGCGGAATATACTCGGCTTGAAGGCCAACCTCGGTGGCGGGGTTGTTTGTTCGTAACTCGCGGAGTTCGACAAGGGGTTCGACGTAAGGCGCGGCGCCGGGCAGTCAGGCTCGTGGAGGAGCATGCTTAGTTAATGCTTGAGTTGTGATCCCGCTGTTTAAGTTCGAGGGCGTGTCCGTGGCAAGGGACTCGGGAAGGCTAGCTCGGGTGTGCGACACGCACGGGGTAATTTTAAGGCGAAAAAGCTGACCCCGTGACAAGTGGTATCAGAGCTAAGTTGAGCTCATGGGTTGAAGATTTGGCCGGAAGGTGCGACCTTGGCAGCGAAGTTGGTGTGAGTGGAGTCACTCCAACGAAGGTACTAGGCGTCGGTGAGACACTATGGCGGTATTACGCTTGTGGGAGATGCGGAGTCAGAGTGTGGCGGACACTAGTACAGTACTTGAGGAATTAGGCGGGTGCCTAAGGAACCTGAGCTCGTGAAGTGGCGTTCGTGGCTTGGGAAAAGAGAGGAACACATTGTGCGACAATGTGCTTCCGGGGTTGTGGTCTTGTAGCGAATGAATCTCTAGAAGGGAAGGATTGGGATGCAGCACACGCGGCAAAAGGGTTACTTCGTTGTGACTGAGTTTAAGTATTTCAGTAAAAGAAGATCGATGGGGAGGTCGATTACTCTTTGAGTGTGTACCCATGTATTGGATAGAGTTATCTCGATGCGAGAAAGAGATCACAATTGGACCTTTACTCTTCGGGTAAGGAGAAGAGTCTGTATCTGGACAGGGCAGTGACAGCGTCGATTGTTCGAAGCAGCATCCACGTGTACAATGGACGGATGACGTGGATCCCGCTGATGGGTGTAGTCAAGGTTGTGGTAGAACCGAAACTCGCGCAGCGGAAGTTGGCATTGCGAATGCCTGGATTTGGTCTGAGTGCGCTCGGCGGAGCTTGCGACTCAGGGTGGGGGAGCACATTTGAGCAGAATGTGTCCCAATGTTTGGTGACTCGATAAAGGGATCTTGTCTAAGGAAAGTGGCGGATAAAACACACATGACAGAAGAGTTCACTTCGTGGAGCACAAGTTGGGAACCAAGACTGGTCAGATCCGTGGCAGTAACAGCTAAGCTTTGGGCTAGGTTGTGAAGTGGGCCAAGGGTTGCTGGATGGTTTGGTGTTTCTCACTTGGGGCGAGAAGGACGATGGGGAGATCGGTTGCTCTCGATGGTGTGGCCACAGGTTGGACGAATGGGACCTATTCGAGCGGATCAAACGATGAGTTTGGATTTTTTCAGAGGAGCAAGTTAAGGAGCTATGTTCGGGAAAAGCAGTGACAGTGCTAAGGTCTCGAGATAGCGGGCACGCATCCGTGCGACGGATCGTGTGGGCTCTGCTGGCAGATTGCAAAGGTTGTGCGAGAACCTGAGCTTTTGGAGCGGAGAGACTTGGACTCGAGTGTAGACGAAGAGACAAGTCATGACACTCGGGTGGACCGTGGTCCAGGATCACTTAGTGACAGGTTGCTGGGAGGGGAAAGACCCAGTTGTCAACTCAAAGGGTCGAGGTATCGTAATTTGTGAGGGGGTGGACGTTGGATGGCGACATCACCGTTATCAGCAGTTGCGAGAAAGACTAGCAGATGGGTTAAGCTTGGGTTCCGTTCAGCGGCTATCGCGATGGTGATTGCTGGAGGTATGGAGGACGGCAAGTTTGAGCAATGGAAACGAGGTGTCGTTAGTCTCAAACTTGGCCGAGGACTTTGGTGGAGGAACCGAAGTCGGGTTTAGCGAAAGCCTAGAGGGAGTGGGCTTGAGCGACCGGGAGTACAGAAGCCGAAGGTGCTAAGCAGCAACGAGTAGCGAAAGTGCGGATCAGTCAGGAGGCACGACAAGAGTTCATGGTGGAGCAAGTAGAGGTGCGAAGTTGTGATGATCCGGATTTCCCCAGTAACTGTTGTAGCCTTAACAGTGACAATAGAAGGCTTATATGGTGTAATGGACCTTGTAGTGACGAAATTGGACCTCAGAAATGGATCCGGCGCGAAAAACAGAGCAAGTGGGCTTTTTCGGGGGCTTTCGGCAAAATTTCGGATGAGAATTTGAAGAATCGGACGGCGGATTTGGACTCAGCGCGCGAAAACGATCAAAATGGCATATTTACTTTATTTTTTCCACACTGGGTTACTGTTCATGCCGGAATTACTGTTCCGGCAGGCGGCAGACGGCGGCGCACGGCGGAGCAAGGCGGCGCAGGGGCGGAGCAGGGCCGCGGGCAGCGCGGGCAGGCGCGGGCAGGCGCGGGCAGCGCGCAGGCGCGGGGTCCACAGATTAGGCGTGCACCGGGTGCACCGAAGACTCAGAAGGCCACGTGGCAGCCTCTGATTGGTCCAGCGGCGTCAAGGGTGGCGGCTTGTCCCTGACACGTGGCGCGCTGTGATTGGCCGACAGGATCCGGAAGACCCGGCGCGTGGACCGGGCTCGTGCGCCCCGTGGACCACGTGGGACACGTGGCGGCTGTTCATTGGCGGGCGCACGGCCGCCCACGTGTGCCGGGCGCGTGAGAAACGTGGGCGGCGGGGGACACGTGGCGCAATTTCATTGGCCCGTACGGATGTTTCCTGTTTTGTGAGGTGTGGCGCTGTCTGATTGGCTGGTTTCGGTGTTTTGTGTTCGGGCCCGGATTCTTTGTGGAGCCCGAATAGTAAATTGGCCCATTATAAATACCCCTCCCTCTCTCTTTGCAAATTTCGAGTTTTAGAGAGAGAAAATGAGAGTGAGCCCTTAATGAAAGTTTTTCATTTCTCTGTCCTCTATCTACCATAGAAATTTCAGAATTTTTGAAGTTCCCGACAGAGAGATATCTCCGACGCATTACGCTCTGACGTTTCTCCTTTTTCGGCCCGTTATCGTCGGAGTTCAGTCGGAAAATTCCTGTGCGCTAACCAGGAGGAATTTTTGAATGATTTCTGCGACAGCGCGACCGTAAGCGGTAAGGCTTCATTTTCCGTGTTGATCGGTTCACCTCATTTCGCACTTTTGGCATGGTTCCCGAGGCATCTTTAACCCTCCTTTTTGTTGTGGTACTTTCTGGACAGCAGTAACTTCTCCGAATTATATCTGGAGCTAGGAGCATCGTATTAAGGCGTTTAAGTAGTCGATTTCGATCTACTCGTCGCGACGAACGCAACCGTAATTTTTCTGGATTTTTCAGAGCATTGTACAGAGGTGAAAATCCCTTCTTTTTGTGCTATTTGGAAAAACAGCAAAGGCTGTATTTTTGGGATTTGTGTTTACTCTGGGTGTGTTATTCTGTACCGTTGTGCACTGTTCTTGACGAGTTGCGGGTATAGAGGACTGTGGACAGTAAGGAGACCTTTCTGGGTGTGGATCACGCTTTTCGAGGTGGGTGGTTGTTGCTTACCTCACTTCTGACTATCTCACTAGGAGTATTAGAGATCCCCTATTTTAAACTGGTAATCGGTATTTTAATTGTGAATTGCATGAGTAAACCCCACAAATTATATGACGGCTTATTTATATTAAATTGGGACACTGTTGTTGGGACAAAGGCTATATCATAATCTCGCATGCAAAATGACTTACTATGTTGGGACATTTAAGCCATCCTTTTCTAAATAAATATCAAACACTTTTCTTCAGTTTTAAAAGAGGACAATTGCATGCTTGTATGGACATCTAGATAGGCCACTATTTATTGCTAGACTATTATTGGGACTTGACTTAGGAGAAACCATGTTTTATTATTCTCCTTTGCATTCAGATGCATGTTGCTCAAGTTTGAGCAGGGATTTGGGGTAGTGTAGTTGAGGCCATCGAGTCTGGGACAGGTTAGACTCGATTATGGGTTGTGGGGCATTGTGGTATCCGCGGACATCAGGCGGTTGGCCAGATGTTGATTACTTTATCAGGCTTTGGACTTATGGGGTATTGCGGCAACCGCGGACATTAGGCGGTTGACCGGATGTCGATCTTTGCATCAGATTGGGGATCGAGCTTTTTGCTAGTGGATGGAGTTTCCCACTTATTGAGTACTATTGCATCAGATTGGGGATTAGCTTTTCTTTAGTGGATGGGTTTTCCCACTTTGATCAGAGTCATGATCCAGTCCTGCTGTTTTATGATACTTATGATTACTGGTTACTGAGATACTTTACTCGTGTGGGTCGCTCCCCTCGAGTGCCACTCCGGAGTGCGCGACAGGTAGGCTTTGAGTCCTTGAGACTCCTTTTTACATCGGTGTTATGCGTGGGCTGGCATACCCGATACGGCAGGCACAGCAGGCAGTACCAGTTTTTGCTGGTGATTAGATTGGGTTTATCCAGGCAGGCAGGGTAGATACTGATGCATACTTACAGTCATTTCCTTCGGCATGGCATTTAGAGGCATAGTAGTGGTAGTTTCCTCTTTATAAGCAGCCTTTATAGCTTACCACTGTCCTTTCCTTTTGCCTCTAGTAGTCCTAGTGGGTGCGTCAGCATTTGAGGTTTTACCCACTAGGGGAGGCTACTGGTTTATCTAGTAGTTCTCACCCCCATTGTTGTTTCCTGTCTCTTCTTCTTTGTGTTGCAGAGTCGTCTGCAGGAGCTGCTAGGCCATCGGCAGCTGATCGAGGTAAGGGGATCGCTGAGTAGATAGATCTCCTGTGAGATTGAGTTGTTGTTAGACAGATGTTGTACCCTTTACTCAGACTGATGTATTTTTCTTATTTTGGGTCTGGCTTTGGCCAGCAGGTTGTACTATTTTGGTGAGTTGAGAGATTATTGTATTTATTACAGCTTTATTATTATTCCAGTCTGAGATACTATGTGGTTCTTCTATTTCAGCTCTGTATTATGCTCTTTTATTGTTTATATTATACCTGAGCAGGTTACCAGCACTTCGTGTACGCGGGAAATTCCGTGTGCACGGCGGATCTGTAGACGGACCCGGGTTCTGGTTTACACCCGGGGCGTGACAGAAGTAGCCGAGGACAAGTTTGTCTCGACGAAAGACTCGAAAACTCGTAGAGACCATGGGGATGGCTTGACGTTATGTGATTGCGGGGGCATTTGTGAGGCAAAAGTTGTGTGCGGGAATGGCACGAGATGGGCGTGAGTACTCATGGATATTGGAAGGGGTTGGATGTGATCTGGCCCGACCGCAGTTTGTGTCTAGGGTGTTCCAAGGTGGGGAGCCCTAGATTGACATTGCGATATTTCGAGGTGGAGAAGCGAAGCCGAGCTGCGAGCTGATTCGCGTTGGACGCACCAAGACGTTGGGACGTTTGGAGTTTGACCTCGGAGGGAGCGAGGGAGGGCCACTCTACTGATTTTCAAAGGAACTCGTGCACGCTTGGAGTAGGTGTATTAACGGAGTATACCGAGTGCACTGGTTGGTCCGGTAGCGTTCTGGGAAGAGATCGCTAGCTGGAAAGGGATTTCCCTGCGAGGGAGGCACAAGGTTGGCTACTAGCTGCAGGAAACTTGGGTTAAGTAGGGGCTAAAGGGACAGAAGGGCCGAGTAGCGCCTCGAGGACCGAGTTGCAGAGGAGTGCCAGTGCCATCTGGGTTGTCGTGAACAGACGACAAGGTTAACATTCTAGTTCCGTGGAGGAGTTTGGTGGTGCGGGGGAGGCATCCGGAGCTGGGGAGCTTCAACTCAAGGGGACAGAATGGTTTTTACAGTGTATTGGGTTAGTGTGGCATGCGATGCCAAGGCCGAGGGCGGCTCTGATCTGGTTTGGTCGAGAGGACCAAGGAGCTTCAGCAACGCATTGGGTAGCGGACATACTCAAGGGCGGGTCAGTGTGGCATGCGATGCCAAGGCCGATGGCGGCTCTGATCTGGAGTAATGGTTGGCAGCTATCAACAAAGCTTGAGAACGGATGGACATCGACGAGGACGTCGATAACTTGAGTGGGGGAGTCTGTCATGTGTCGATCGTGTTGGTTCGACCGTGACATCCTTGGGGGCCACTTTTGGAGGACTTTTGGTAGGCATTTGGGTTGACAGAGTTACGGGTTTGCGAAGTTGAGACAATCCGTCAGGGTTGAGCCGCGGGCGAACCAACGGAGGTAATTCCCTAGCAATGGCCCATGCCATGACCAGGAAAATGGTGCCGCATGCGGGGTTTCAAAACGTACCCCTTGGTGAGCACCTTTGTACCCCCGGGGTGCTAAAGGGGTGGATGCCTCGTGGGTTATATAGAGGAGGGGTTGGACACTTGCGAAGTGGCCCCGACTCCCCTATTGGCCTATAGGACATAGGCCATCCCTTGGCGAGCGGAGTCGCCAAGCCTAAGTTCGTGTGAGCGGGATTTGATGGTCGTTGAGCACACAGGCTTAGGGTAATGCCAAAGACACGAGGTCGAAGGCATTACGGAGCGGGGTAAGCCAAGAGGTTTCGCCTCTCGGTTCGCTTGCACTACCTTATGCCGTTTCGGATCTCTGTAGTGGAGCGAACGAGCGGATGAGGGACAGTCTTGCGAAGGTTGGTCCGCCTCAAGGGACAAGGCTTGCGAAGGCATGTGGGTGCCGAGCGGGGATTCGTGAGGCGCGAGGCCTACGAAGTTTGTAAGGCGAAGGAACGGTCGGTCCGCCGTAATGGTCAACGCTCGCAAAGGCAGCGGTGCCGAGCGGGGATTCATGCGGTGCGAGTCCCACGAAGGAAGAGGAGACAATCGATGCTGGTTTTCGTGAAGTGAGCCATGGAGAGGACCGAGTGTGTTGGCGGCCGAGCATGGCCGTGCAATGGAGGTGCCGAATGGCTAGCGAAGCGGAGCGAGGCTGATTCGATTGGGGGCGACATCCGTCAAGCAACCTTGGATGCTGGGCCGAGTGTGTTGGCGGCCAAGCATGGTCGTGCAATGGAGGTGCCAGGGGGTTGGCGACGCGGGGAGAATGCCGCTAGGTTGGCAAACCCTTGCGAAGGGAACACACGCGGGAACAAGTAGTGTGGGGTATTCGGGAAGCGGACCTTGGACCGAATCGGGAGCGATGACGAAACTAGGTGGCCGGCGGAACGGGTCATGCCCGACCTGACTATGGATCCTGTCGTGGGAATTGCGGGGCGCGCGGCGCCTTGGCAAGGCAATGGGCTGGCGAACGGGCGAGATGCGTGGGACGGGTCGCTCGGTTAAGCACACGAGCGGAGCGCGCAAGGGCAACTCGCTCGGGCCCATTCAAATGGACTAAGTTGTGAGAACTTGTATTGTCCTGGATGTTTGCTTCGGAG
This sequence comes from Tillandsia leiboldiana, assembly GCA_029204045.2. NCBI lineage: Eukaryota > Viridiplantae > Streptophyta > Magnoliopsida > Poales > Bromeliaceae > Tillandsia > Tillandsia leiboldiana. The sequence goes on along the minus strand of CM055062.1, from coordinate 26,633,735 downwards.
GCAAAGGGACATTCGATTAAGTAGCACTCTCGAGGAGAGTTTGTCCGGCTAGGCGGAATATACTCGGCTTGAAGGCCAACCTCGGTGGCGGGGTTGTTTGTTCGTAACTCACGGAGTTCGACAAGGGGTTCGACGTAAGGCGCGGCGCCGGGCAGTCAGGCTCGTGGAGGAGCATGCTTGGTTAATGCTTGAGTTGTGATCCCGCTGTTTAAGTTCGAGGGCGTGTCCGTGGCAAGGGACTCGGGAAGGCTGGCTCGGGTGTGCGACACTTGAGCACCGCACGGGGTAATTTTAAGGCGAAAAGGCTGACCCCGTGACAAGTGGTATCAGAGCTAAGTTGAGCTCATGGGTTGAAGATTTGGCCGGAAGGTGCGACCTTGGCGGCGAAGTTGCTATGAGTGGAGTCACTCCAACGAAGGTACTAGGCGTCGGCGAGACACTGTGGCGGTATTACGCTTGTGGGAGATGCGGAGTCAGAGTGTGGCGGACACTAGTACAGTACTTGTGGAATTAGGCGGGTGCCTAAGAAACCTGAGCTCGTGAAGTGGCGTTCGCTGCTTGGGAAAAGAGAGGAACACATTGTGCGACAATGTGCTTCCGGGGTTGTGGTCTTGCAGCGAATGAATCTCTAGAAGGGAAGGATTGGGATGCAGCACACGCGGCAAAAGGGTTACTTCGTTGTGACTGAGTTTAAGTATTTCAGTACAAGAAGATCGATGGGGAGGTCGATTACTCTTTGAGTGTGTACCCATGAATTGGATAGAGTTATCTCGATGCGAGAAAGAGATCACAATTGGACCTTTACTCTTCGGGTAAGGAGAAGAGTCTGTATCTGGACAGGGCGGTGACAGCGTCGATTGTTCGGAGCAGCGTCCACGTGTACAATGGACGGATGACGTGGATCCCGCTGATGGGTGTAGTCAAGGTTGTGGTAGAACCGAAACTCGCACAGCGGAAGTTGGCATTGCGAATGCCTGGATTTGGTCTGAGTTCGCTCGGCGGAGCTTGCGACTCAGGGTGGGGGAGCACATTTGAGCAGAATGTGTCCCGATGTTTGGTGACTCGATAAAGGGATCTTGTCTAAGGAAAGTGGCAGATAAAACACACATGACAGAAGAGTTCACTTCGTGGAGCACAAGTTGGGAACCAAGACTGGTCAGATCCGTGGCAGTAACAGCTAAGCATTGGGCTAGGTCGTGAAGTGGGCCAAGGGTTGCTGGATGGTTTGGTGTTTCTCACTTGGGGCGAGAAGGCCGATGTGGAGATCGGTTGCTCTCGATGGTGTGGCCACAGGTTGGACGAATGGGACCTATTTGAGTGGATCAAACGATGAGTTTGGACTTTGTTCAGAGGAGCAAGGTAAGGAGCTATGTTCGGGAAAAGCAGTGACAGTGCTAAGGTCTCGAGATAGCGGGCACGCATCCGTGCGACGGATCGTGTGGGCTCTGCTGGCATATTGCAAAGGTTGTGCGAGAACCTGAGCTTTTGGAGCGGAGAGACTTCGACTCGAGTGTAGACGAAGAGACAAGTCATGACACTCGGGTGGACCGTGGTCCAGGATCACTTAGTGACAGGTTGCTGGGAGGGGAAAGACCCAGTTGTCAACTCAAAGGGTCGAGGTATCGTAATTTGTGAGGGGGTGGACGTTGGATGGCGACATCACCGTTATCAGCAGTTGCGAGAAAGACTAGCAGATGGGTTAAGCTTGGGTTCCGTTCAGCGGCTATCGCGATGGTGATTGCTGGAGGTATGGAGGACGGCAAGTTTGAGCAATGGAAACGAGGTGTCGTTAGTCTCAAACTTGGCCGAGGACTTTGGTGGAGGAACCGAAGTCGGGTTTAGCGAAAGCCTAGAAGGAGTGGGCTTGAGCGACCGAGAGTACAGAAGCCGAAGGTGCTAAGCAGCAACGAGTAGCGAACGTGCGGAGCAGTCAGGAGGCATGACAAGAGTTCATGGTGGAGCAAGTAGAGGTGCGAAGTAGCCGAGGACAAGTTTGTCTCGACGAAAGACTCGAAAACTCGTAGAGACCATGGGGATGGCTTGACGTTATGTGATTGCGGGGGCATTTGTGAGGCAAAAGTTGTGTGCGGGAATGGCACGAGATGGGCGTGAGTACTCATGGATATTGGAAGGGGTTGGATGTGATTTGGCCCGACCGCAGTTTATGTCTAGGGTGTTCCAAGGTGGGGAGCCCTAGATTGACATTGCGATATTTCGAGGTGGAGAAGCGAAGCCGAGCTGCGAGCTGATTCGCGTTGGACGCACCAAGACGTTGGGACGTTAGGAGTTTGACCTCGGAGGGAGCGAGGGAGGGCCACTCTACTGATTTTCAAAGGAACTCGTGCACGCTTGGAGTAGGTGTATTCGCGGAGTATACCGAGTGCACTGGTTGGTCCAGTAGCGTTATGGGAAGAGATCGCTATCTGGAAAGGGATTTCCCTGCGAGGGAGGCACAAGGTTGGCTACTAGCTGCAGGAAACTTGGGTTAAGTAGGGGCGAAAGGGACAGAAGGGCCGAGTAGCGCCTCGAGGACCGAGTTGCAGAGGAGTTTTGTGGTGCGGGGGAGTCATCCGAAGCTGGGGAGCTTAAACTCAAGGGGACAGAATGGTTTTTACAGTGTATTGGGTCAGTGTGGCATGCGATGCCAAGGCCGAGGGCGGCTCTAATCTGGTTTGGTCGAGAGGACCAAGGAGCTTCAGCAACGCGTTGGGTAGCGGACATACTCAAGTGCGGGTCAGTGTGGCATGCGATGCCAAGGCCGATGGTGGCTCTAATCTGGAGTAATGGTTGGCAGCTATCAACAAAGCTGGAGAACGGATGGACATCGACGAGGACGTCGATAACTCGGGTGGGGGAGTCTGTCAAGTGTCGATCGTGTTGGTTCGTCCGTGACATCCTTGGGGGCAACTTTTGGAGGACTTTTGGTAGGCATTTGGGTTGACAGAGTTACGGGTTTGCGAAGTTGAGACAATCCGTCAGGGTTGAGCCGCGGGCGAACCAACGGAGGTAATTCCCTAGCAATGGCCCATGCCATGACCAGGAAAATGGTGCCGCATGCGGGGTTTCAAAACGTACCCCTCGGTGAGCACGTTTGTACCCCCTGGGTGCCAAAGGGGTGGATGCCTCGTGGGTTATATTGAGGAGGGGTTGGACACTTGCGAAGTGGCCCCGACTCCCCTATTGGCCTATAGGACATAGGCCATCCCTTGGCGAGCGGAGTCGCCAAGCCTAAGTTCGTGTGAGCGGGATTTGATGGTCGTTGAGCACACGGGCTTAGGGTAATGCCAAAGACACGATGTCGACGGCATTACGGAGCGGGGTAAGCCAGGTTTCACCTCTCGGTTCGCTTGCACTACCTTATGCCGTTTCGGATCTCTGTAGTGGAGCGAACGAGCGGATGAGGGACAGTCTTGCGAAGGTTGGTCCGCCTCAAGGGACAAGGCTTGCGAAGGCATGTGGGCGCCGAGCGGGGATTCGTGAGGCGTGAGGCCTACGAAGTTTGCAAGGCGAAGGAACGGTCGGTCCGCCGTAATGGTCAAGGCTCGCAAAGGCAGCGGTGCCGAGCGGGGATTCGTGCGGCGCGAGGCCCACGAAGGAAGAGGAGACAATCGATGCTGGTTTTCGTGAAGTGAGCCATGGAGAGGACCGAGTGTGTTGGCGGCCGAGCATGGTCGTGCAATGGAGGTGCCGAATGGCTAGCGAAGCGGAGCGAGGCTGATTCGATTATGGGCGACATCCGTCAAGCAACCTTGGATGCTGGGCCGAGTGTGTTGGCGGCCAAGCATGGTCGTGCAATGGAGGTGCTAGGGGGTTGGCGACGCGGGGAGAATGTCGCTAGGTTGGCAAACCCTTGCGAAGGGAACACACGCGGGAACAAGTAGTGTGGGGTATTCAGGAAGCGGACCTTGGACCGAATCGGGAGCGATGACGGAACTAGGTGGCCGGCGGAACGGGTCATGCCCGACCTGACTATGGATCCTGTCGTGGGAATTGCGGGGCGCGCGGCGCCTTGGCAAGGCAATGGGCTGGCGAACGGGCGAGATGCGTGGGACGGGTCGCTCGGTTAAGCACACGAGCGGAGCGCGCAATGGCAACTCGCTCGGGCCCATTCAAATGGACTAAGTTGTGAGAACTTGTATTGTCCTGGATGTTTGCTTCGAAGGCAAAGGGACATTCGGTTAAGTAGCACTCTCGAGGAGAGTTTGTCCGGCTAGGCGGAATATACTCGGCTTGAAGGCCAACCTCGGTGGCAGGGTTGTTTGTTCGTAACTCGCGGAGTTCGACAAGGGGTTCGACGTAAGGCGCGGCGCCGGGCAGTCAAGCTCGTGGAGGAGCATGCTTGGTTAATCCTTGAGTTGTGATCCCGCTGTTTAAGTTCGAGGGCGTGTCCGTGGCAAGGGACTCGGGAAGGCTGGCTCGGGTGTGCGACACTTGAGCGCCGCACGGGGTAATTTTAAGGCGAAAAAGCTGACCCCGTGACAGCGCGGTCCATGGGACGAGCGGCCTGGTGTATGGACCGGGCGGGGCCACATGGCGGCCACTGGTTGGCCGGTCCACGTGCTCTCGGTCCACGGAGCTGGTGTGGCGGCCCTGGGGCGCGTGCGTGCAGAGGGCGCAGGCGTGCACGTGGGCAGCGTTGACCGCGTTTCCCGCGCCCGGGCGAGCCACGCGTCGGCGTCCGCGGGTGGCCATGTGGCGGCTACTCGCTGGGCTTGGGCGTGTTCCATTTGGGTTTACAGATGAGTTCTGATTGTTCCGGATCGACGCAGAATCCTTTGGGAAGAAAAGTGAGTTAGCGGCGTCGAAACTTGGAAGCCCAGTTGAATCAGTGATTTCGGGGCATTGTGTACTTGTGGAGTATGGATTGGATCGAGAATCGACTCCGTCGTGGTGCACGGGGGAAATTGGAAAGTGTTGGAACGCGTGTATTTTCAGGTTACAGCGAATGTCGGGAGGTTTCAGGTTGATGTGGAGGCCCTGAAGACGAAAAGTGAGTTGGACTTGGCAAGTAAGGATTTTGTTGTAGGAAAGTCGGTTTTCTGGAATGAGCACACCGACTCCTTGGTTGAGCTTTCTGAGTGGGAAAAGCTTTGGTCATGTGTACCTTGTGTTTACAGTGGGATTTGGGAGATTTTAGAGTGATGCGAAAGCTTCCGGGACAGAAAGCGAGTTGACAGCGAGGGAACCAAAGCTTCAGACTTCGGATTTTGGCATTTGGAAGCAGAGTTCCAGAACAGGAGATTTGGTTCCGGAACTAAGCATGGTGTTCCGGAACCGAAGAGAGAGTTCCGGAACTAATGTGGTGGTACCGGTACCAAGCTTTGGGTACCGGTACCCAGTGTCCCAATTAGCCCGGAATTAGCAGAAATTGGATATTTTGGAGGGGCAAATGAGTCTTTTCACCTCCCCAGTTGTATGCCCCACGCCACCTTCTATAAGTACCCCTCCCTAGCCCTGCCTTCTTCTCAACGAAAGAAAGAGAGAGAGAGAAAGAAAAGAGTGAGAGCAAGGAAAAGGAAGAGAAGAAGGAGAGGGAAAAGAAAGAAGCATATTGATGGTGGCAGCTTGGTGTTTCCTGCTTCTTGGAGTTGAGTGGAGCCGCGTGCACGTCGACCGCACGTGAGGTAAGTGGCAGATTTTTGGTAGCTGGCTTTGGATTTATTCTATGGTTTTAGAATGGGATTTTTGAATGGAAATTGGTTGTTTCTTGCTCTCTTCCTTTTTGCACTTGTGCTGAGAGCTCGGATTTTTACTGCGCGGAGCCGTGGCATGCTTGCGCAGGTGGTGTGAGAGGGCACAGCGAGGGCCGGAGTGCGCGCATATTTCATTAGTGGACTCGAGAGGATTGTTCGAGCTTCCGTGGATATTTTCCGAGGATCGCGACAGAGCGCGCGCGTGCGGCGCTCCGGCAGAATTTTGACAGTGAGCGGTGCGGCGCTCCGGCAGAATTTTGGGCGTTCCGGCAGAATTTTGACAGTGAGCGGTGCGGCGCTTCACTGACTTCAGCGATTGCCTGCGGAATGCATTTGAGGTGGGTTGGAATTTCTTCAAGATGTATGGAATGCCTTCTAAAGCTATTGTATGCATGTTGATCATGTTTAGCTTATTATTTGCATAGCTGGTAAATCTGATAGTTGCCTAGAAAACCATAGAAAGACATTTATGAGTCCCAGGTATTTTTAGCATGATCTAGGGATGATTTGACACTAGACTGCATGATTAGTTGCATTCGATTGGCATCTAGACCGTTTTAAAAATCGGCGGACCGGTTTTAATGAAAACTGAGATCTAAAAATAGTTTGGAATTATTGTGAGCTTCCAGAGAGATTGAGTACGTTCCGGATGCATATATTCTCCTGCCGGGGGGCCGAGTTGATTTTTAGAACTCTGTGGGATGAGTTTCTAGTGTCATGTGAGTTGAGATCCCTTGTGGGATTATTCTTGATCATGGGTTTGTGTCTCTGATTGGTAGTGGAGATGGTTCTCCGACTTGGCTTAGAGAGTTTGGGCTCTGGCAGATTGAGTCGTGGAGGTTTCCCGACTTAGCCATGGGATGTGCATTATCAGATTGAGTCGTGGAGGGTTCTCCGACATAGCTGTGAGAGGGTTTGGGCATTCCCTGATCGAGTCGTGGAGGGTTCCCGACTGTGATGTGCTATTTGGGTTTTGGGTATCCGATCTGTTTGATCGTGGATCATAGCCTGCATGTGCCATTTACGAGACAGTTGAGACTGACGTGATACTAGAGCTCGGTGGGGTCGCTCCCCTCGAGTACGCTCCAGATGCGTGATGAGGATTGAGATAGACAGACTAGGATGTCCCACGGAGGTGGGCAGGTGCGTTCCTAGTGGTCAGTTTAGGACGCCCCACGGGGGTGGGCAGGTGCGTTCATAACAGTCAGTTTAGGACGCCCCACGTGGAGTGGGCAGGTGCGTTCATAGTAGTCAGTAGGACGCCCCACGTGGAGTGGGCAGGTACGTTCCTAGACGACAGGCACGGGCTTGACTGACCCAGTTTTGGGCAGTCATTGAGATTTGGGTTTTGAGAGCACCTCGGGTTCGAGTGGTGCATAGCTTGCTCTTAGATGGGTTTTCCTTTGAGCATGATACTTGAGGCATTTAGCAGTGAGGGCGTATGCATAGCAGGATCATAGTAGAGATTTCCTTGAGCATGATGTTATGACATTTTAGCTGTAGCTCATTTCCTGCTTTCATTTATATATCTATTTGCATACCTATCTGTTGTGCCTCCAGTGGACTTAGTGGGCATACCGTGGATATTGGTGACGGTACCCACTGAGATCTACCTTCTGCAGTAGATCTCACACCCGCTGCGGTGACAGGTCCTGAGGTAGCTGATCCGGCTTGGTTCGTGCGGAGACAGTTGTTCGAGGTGAGGACGTGGCCGAGTAGTTCCTTACCAGCATTGAGAGTCAGAGGTAGATGTACCCTGTATGGTTTTGATTACGCTTTTGTACTGGACAGTCTGAGAGTTGTATGTATTTGGATAGTGAGGGTGAAAGACTTTGTATTGAGGATTATTATTTTATTTATCAAATGCTCAGTGATTGATTTCTGTAGCTATTGGTTTTAGTTTCAGCTCTGATACATGTTTGGCTATAGATCTGACTTGCAAGGTAGACGCTTCGTCTGTGCGGCAGTTTCCGTACAAATGGCGGATCTGTTGGTGAGCCCGGGTCGCAGTTTCGACCCCGAGGCATGACAGGGCCGCACTGTGCGCGCCCGAAAACGAGTGGGCCGGGCCGTTGGGCCGCACTGTGCACGCCCGAAACCCGACCGGGCGCCCGAAACCGGGTAAAAAATCCGGTATTTCCGGATTTGTCTGGTTGGGCCTATAAATAGGGCCCAAAACCTGTTCTTTGGACTTTTTCTTCCTCTTCGAGCCCTCATCTCACAGTGCTCATTTTAGGGAAGTTGCTCCATTTTTGGTGCTGCATCTTCTGGAGGAGTTTTGGGATTTTTTGGTGGCACGCACTTCGAGGTTTGCGATTTTTCGGCGCTGTGCGACTTTCCTCCACCGGTGACTCCCTTCGTCGCGTTTCGGTGTGTAGACTCCCCTGGCCTATTCCGACCACTGTTTTCAACGATTCTTGTGCCGGTGTGTTCCTGAGAGGTAGGGCTTCGTTTTTCGTGTTCGTCGTTTCCGCGTATTCCGGACTTTTGGCTTGGTTCCCGAGGCACTTTTGACCCCCCTTTTAGCTGTGTGGTTTTTCGACAGCATCGGAGTATTTCATGGATATCTTCGCACTCGTACATCGGATTGAGGCGTGCTAATACTTGTTTTGCATCTACACATCACAAGGAACGTCCTCGTATTTTTTCTGGATTTTTCTGAGATTTTTCCTGAAGGTAAAAACTCCATTTTTCTGGGTATTACTGTACAGATTTTTGGTCCCTGGAATTTCGAGAGTGCCACCTTGACTATTTTGTAACTTGGCCTATGGGACTCGGTTTGGGACGTGTAGGTACTCGTTTTGGATCTACTCGTCGCAAGGATCGCAACCGTGATTTTTCTGGGATTTTTGGAGGACTATACGCAGGTAAAAATTCCCTCTCTTCTCTGCTGGTTTGTAAAACAGCATGTGCTGTTTTGGGTGTTTTAGGGTATTTGATTGTAGTGTGTGGTTGTGTTGTCGGTTGGAACAGAGGCTTGCGCGACTAAACACCGAGGGTGCGATTTTGGCAGATTTTGGATAGCGTGTGATTACGCACTTCACCGACTTCGGCTTTCCCTACGGAAAGCGTTTCAGGTGGGTTGCTTCATCCCCAGAACCGGTGGACGGTTCTCTAATTCTATATGTTAGAATGCATGCATGATTAAAGGTACAACTAATAGCATTGAGATGTAAGCATGGAAAGTGGCCTAGATCTTGTGGATTAATGCTTACCTAATTATTGTACATGTTATTTAATCATTGGCCTTTTCTTGTGGGTTTGACATTTTGTAGTAGCGGGTTTTTAGCATGCCATGTTAGCACATAGTATTTTACGAGGATTGATCATTCGAGGGGACAAGATATTATATCTATGTGGGGGTTTTACTCTGAGGAGTTATTATGGATTATGGACCATGGATTTTGGGCAGGTGTAGTCCATAGATGATTTTGGCATGAGGACAAATGCATGCTTGTACAGACAAATGCATGCTTTCTTGATTTATGTGAAGCTAATATCGATTATACTCCCTTTTATCTTTCTTGAGGATAAATGCATGCTTGTATGGACATATAGTTAGGCCATCTTTTACTGCTACACTACTTATTAGAACTTGACTTAGGAGAAACCATGTTATTCCTTTCTCCTTCTTTGTTAGTCAGGCGGTCTGTGTTGCTCGGGTGCGAGCGGGGGTTTGTGGTAGTGTAGCCGGGACATTGGTGTCAGGGACGGGTTGTGCTGGATTGTGGTTGACAGGGTTTGGCGGTGACCGCGGACTTTGGGAGGTTGACCGGAGGTCGGTTTTAGATTATGGTCTGTGGGACATTGTTGCACTCGTGCCTGGGGGCTGAGTGGAGTCTGGTAGCTGAGTTTAGATTGTGCTAGTGTCGTGGGGAGCCGTTTGGGTAGACGGTGGTCCCGGGCCGTCGAGTATCTTCCGGTCAGTGTTGTTGGGAACCGTTGGGGTTGACGGTGGTCCCGAGTCGTTGAGTGTTGTCCGACCGATTTTATTTGCCCTGAGTTGTGGGTCGATCCCGACTGTGGAGTATCTCCAGCCAGTGTATTTTGTGCCACGAGTTGGTGGAGTTTGCTAGTGTCTCGAGATTCGAGAGAGCTGATCAGCTGAGTCGTCGAGAGTACTCCGACCGTTGTGCGAGATGTTTGAGGATCTTGGGTCTTTCCATTTTGTGGGTGAGCGTGGATTTTGACTATAGCCTGCAGGAGCCACATTGAGCTCGACAGAGTGCGCGGATACCTTTTTCCTCGGTGGGGTTGCGCCCCTCGAGTGCCCCGTCCGGAGTGGGCCTGTTACTTTTGTATCGCGACTTGTCGATGCTGTCCCTCTAGCTGGGCCTTTTTTTAGGCAGTCACGGATGTAGTCCCTCTGGCTGGGCCAGTTTTGGCAGTCACGGACGCCCTACGTAAGTCCCGTCCTCTTGTGGATGTGTGGCAGTAGGTAGGCGCAGGCTTGACTGGACCCTATGAGGCAGTCAGTTCGATTGGGTCGATTGAGCACCTTGGGTGCGAGTTGTTGCATATATCTCCATCTGTACCACCCATTGAGCATTTAGATAGAGGCATGATAGCTGTTGAGTGTCTCCGGCTTTCTTGTTCAGTTTTACTGCATTGGTTATCTTGTGCCTCTAGTGGCTTTAGTGGGCAGATCGTCGGACCTGGCGGTGGTACCCACTGAGAACTCCCTTTTTGGTGTAGTTCTCACACCCGTTGGGGGTTTTCCCCCTCCCTTTCTTTTCTCTCCTTTGTTTTGCAGAGTCTTAGCGAGTGTTGCTGATTCTGCGGTTGTTGATCGAGGCGAGGGAGTCGCGAGCTAGATCCCTACCCGTCGTTGGAGAGTAGCGGTACCCCTTTAGAGGAGATCTTCAGTAGATTAGTTATTTTATTTCCTCTTTTGAGAGACTGATGTAGTGAGGATATGTTATGTATTGAGAGCCTGTACACTGATGTATTTATTGGAGATACCTCCCTGTTGAGTTCTGGGTTTTGTATTTGAGGATATTGTATGATTATCATTTTTGGGAGATGGACATTATTGTATTATTTCCAGTTGTACAGTGGTTGATTTTAGTTTTACAGCAGATTTTTATTTATAGCTCTGATATCTGTTAGCTGTAGTACCTTTTTTTGCAGGTTGGATGCCTCGCCAGTGCGGGGTTTTGCATAGGCGGCGGATCTGTTGGCGAGCCCGGGTCGCAGTTTTGACCCCGGGGAGTGACAGATTAGAGTGGTATCAGAGCCTAGGTTGTAGGTCATTGTGGACTTAGAAACCCTAGGCTTGTGGTTGGACATTAGGATGACTTCGTGAGAGTCGTGATTTATAGCGAGAGTCCTGATTGAGTTTTATACCTCTCCCAAGGGACGGGAGGAATGATCGGCATGTTTATTCTCCTAAGTGATTATGTTGGCTGCAGACAACATAATGCTGTGGAACGGGTGACATGCCTTAGACTTTCGCTGGATTGGGTCGAGTGTTGTTGTGTGCTGCTTTGCAGTTTTGTCGTGGTGAGCTGTGTCTCCCCGACGCTGGGTTTTGACCCGTGTGCTGTCACAGCAGTTGAGCTTGAGCGGTTGGTTTTGTGCCGGATACCCGGATTGAGGTCAGAGAGCTCCGGACCCAGATGGCAGGATTGTCAGAGACATATCAATGACTGAGTGAGCAGCTGGTCTTGGTGACATAGTTGTCGGAGCACTAAGTAACCCCCTCTGTGCCAATGTTTAGTGTCGAGGCACCGAGGCAGGGTGGATAGTTGACAGCTGGTGAGCTGAGGGGACGTGATCGATCTATCGAACCAGTTTTGGCAGATGAAGCACCCCGATTCATAGGATTGAGCTTGGAGCCTTTGGAGGCAGAATCGTGGTTGGTGGTATTGGAGAGACTATTTGAGAGCCTCCTTGTGCCGAGGGTTACGCAGTTGCTTAACTGCGCGCTCCATGTAGAGGGACGAGGCGCATAGGATATGTGTGTTTGGGAGTGGATTGCGCCAGGATACCTTTCAGTTTATTAAGTCCCTCTGTTATGGGTTTTGACGCCTCGATGGTGTAGCCGTTGTGTATGGAGCGTGGCGCTGCAGTTCCTTTGGATAGGGATCTGCCGCCAGAGGCGAGTCCTGGATATTGGTGCTTGGCGCCGGGTGATGGAGGACAGATCGGCTGGCAGAGGCATTTCTGATTTCTTTTTCCAAGATAGCGGATTCCTGAGACGCCAGAGATCGGGTGGACCCCAATGGCAGCATCAGCATCTACATCAGAGTGGCGCGGTGGCAGCATGGATTGGTTATCTGCGGAGGACAGCATTTGTCACCCCTGTGTGAGCAGAGACAGAGGTGGCGCTCCCTGTGTGGATAGTCTTGATATTTTTCTAGCAGACTGAGCGACGACCACTTGCATCGAGCGAATACGTCTGTGCCACCCGGTTGGAGGGCACCACGACAGTGGATCGAGTTGTCGCAGGTGTGATTTCATCACAGCAGTCAGAGTTAGAGCATTTTGCATGGACTAGAGGCAGAGTTGTTACCACGTGCACTAGAGGTACAGATTCCTGTTGGTGTTGTGCATGTGGAGGAGGCCTGTGGATTATGTCCAATGCAGTTGTGGCCGCGAGTTATACCGGCAGACTTATTGGTATTTATGGCAGTTCGGTGTTTTGACCCAGTGCTTGGGATTGGTTGGCACAGTGCCACATAATGGTTGACCGCGGAGAGAGGCTTGACTGGACCCTAGGAGGCAGTCAGTTCGATTGGGTCGATTGAGCACCTTGGGTGCGAGTTGTTGCATATATCTCCATCTGTACCACCTATTGAGCATTTAGATAGAGGCATGATAGCTGTTGAGTGTCTCCAGCTTTCTTGTTCAGTTTTTACTGCATTGGTTATCTTGTGCCTCTAGTGAACTTAGTGGGCAAATCGTCGGACCTGGCGGTGGTACCCACTGAGAACTCCCTTTTTGGTGTAATTCTCACACCCGTTGGGGGTTTTCCCCCTCCCTTTCTTTTCTCTCCTTTGTTTTGCAGAGTCTTAGCGAGTGTTGCTGATTCTGCGGTTGTTGATCGAGGCGAGGGAGTTGCGAGCTAGATCCCTACCCGTCGTTGGAGAGTAGCGGTACCCCTTCAGAGGAGATCTTCAGTAGATTAGTTATTTTATTTCCTCTTTTGAGAGATTGATGTAGTGAGGATATGTTATGTATTGAGAGCCTGTACACTGATGTATTTATTAGAGATACCTCCTTGTTGAGTTCTGGGTTTTGTATCTGAGGATATTGTATGATTATCATTTTTGAGAGATGGACATTATTGTATTATTTCCAGTTGTACAGTGGTTGATTTTAGTTTTACAGCAGATTTTTATTTATAGCTCTGATATCTGTTAGCTGTAGTGTCACGCCCCGGCGTCGAAACTGCGACCCGGGCTCGCCAACAGATCCGCCGCCCAAATGGGAAGCCCCGTATAGACGAAGCGACTAACCTGCAAAAGAAAGATACTATACTACGCAGATATCAGAGCTGAAAAGTACACTGCTAGAAATAAATAAAATACAACTCAAGTCCTCACATAAATACATAAGTCTCTCAGCAAAAAAAAGTAAAGTACAACTCTATACCTCACTACAAGGGTCACTCAACAGTAACTCTCTCAAAATACAAAAAAAGTGGGTACATCTACTCTCTCTGGAGGATGACTGGTAGGGATCTATCTCGCGACTCCCTTACCTCGATCAGCAGGATCAGCAACTGGTGCGGCAGGAACAGAAGCAGAAGTCCCTGGGGAAGAAATACACCACGGCGGGTGTGAGAACTACATCCCACAGTAGTTCTCAGTGGGTGCCGCCAACAAGCCCGACGGTCTGCCCACTAAGTCTACTAGAGGTATAAAGTAACAAGAACAGTGCAGAAAGGAAAGAGCTGGAAAAATAAACTCTACAGCTACTATGCCTCTATCTAGATGCTCAAAAAGTGGAACAGATGGAAACATGATGCATATACTAATACTCAAGTATAGTCACCCAATCTACAATGACTGCCTCAAGGGTCCAGTCAAGCCTGCGCCAAACCTACTGCCACCTCATCCACACTGGGACGGGACTTATGTAGGGTGTCCCACACGGACTATCTCAATCTCATGCGAACTCTAGTGTATCAACTAGTCGCATCAACAACACGCACCCGGGGCGTAGCTCGAGGGGAGCGACCCCATCGAACACAAGTATCTCATCAGTCTCAACTGTCTCATAAGCGGCACATGCAGGCTATAATCCATGATCAAACAAATCGGCAACTCGAACACCCAAATAACCATCACTAAAAGAAAGTACACAACCACTGGGACCGCCGTCAGCCCAAACGGCTCCCAAAACGACACCCCACTCATAGACGAGAAGAACCGTCTGACGCAGCAAGGGTCCGAGAATCTCGTTAGGCCGGTGCCTAGAACCCCAATCAAACAAGAACAGACTCTAGGCTTAGCCTATCGAAGTTCTCGATCCCTTACCGTTCAGGGATTCGGCTGCCTCGGTTAAAGTGGGAAACCAACACAACATGCTAAACTCACGGGCTGGAGATGCTCTACAGCCAAATAGCGGAGGGTCCGAAAACCCCGGGAGACTAATACCTACGACCCCAATCAAACAAGAACAGGCTATAGGCGTAGCCTCCCGTTGTTTTCGACCCCAGAATGAAATCAGCCCTTAGAACCCACACCACTTGAATCATCTCGAGTGGGTAAGTTTATAAGAAACCGTGACATTTATTACAGAAAACCATTTGATCTGAGAGAAATCCATTTTTAATGATTTTTAGTCTTTTCAGGAAAACAATTTGAAAACAAGTTTTATGTCCAAACCTCGAATAGCTAATGCCCTCGTCCTATCAAACAAGAACAGACTCAGGCGACCCTGCGAGGCTTGGAAGAAAACATTGGCTGACTAAAATCATGTGTGCGTCCAAAAAGGTTCTGGGTTCAAGGTCCTGCTGTCACTAGTACACTACTGCCACTACCACTGTAGTGACAACCAACTCGAAGAACACAACATCTCGGGACCACCGTCTACCCAAACGGCTCCCGCCAGAACTAAACGAATAGCTCTATCTACCAGACTCCACTCGGCCCCCAAGCACAAGTGTAATATGCATCCCACACTAAAAGAACCCAACCACTCAGCCCACTAACCGGGTGAGGAAGAAACTATGTCCAGGAATAGAAGAACAGTGTGGATGTCTAAGCATAAGTAAACCTAGCCCAGATGAGGGTTTTCTACTAGTCTGGTTACACATGCAACATATGGCGGGGGTGCTAGGTCAAGTGCCAAGATAACTATAATTTAACAGATAGTAGGAAGCAAAGGTCACATGCTAAACAAATAACACTAGGAGTATCAACTCTCACATCCTAGCATGCTACAAAGGACTATCATGCATGATCCTACATCAATAGAATTACTGAACAGTCCAAAGGTCTTGAAGTCGAGGCCACCCACCTGAAGGCGCTATCTGTCCAAACTCCCACAGCTGATAATACCCCAAAATCAATATATCCAGATCCAACGGGTCCAGCAATACCCGCAAACTCTCCTGGGTACAACACAAGGCTTACAGTTACACTTAAATCCCAAAATTAACCAAGTACACGCAATCTGAAAATCAGTCCCGAAGATGTGCAATTTTCAGCTGCAGAACGGACTCTGAAATATCCGATAAAAATACCACAGCGATCCTCGCGTCGAGATCTTCGAAACGGGTACCTACACGTCCAATTCCGAGCCCCGTAGGCCGAGTTACAAATTCCACAGTACAGGTGCGCAAAATCTCACAACCACACAACTGTAAACCCATGCACAGATAAAGGGGAAAAAGCATACCTTCGGGCAAGTCTCAGAAAAATCCCCAAAAAATACGAAAATAATCCTTGCGACACGTAGATGCAAAAAGTGTATAGGCACGTCCCGATCCGATGCCCGAGTGCGGAGATATCGCCGAAAAACCACGCCGCTGTCCAAGCCTCCATCACAGAAATAGTGTCACAGTAAACTCGGAAAAACACCTCGAAAAGAGCGAAATGAGGGGAAACAGGAAATACCAAGGTCGTAGCTATGCCTGTCGCTGTTCCAATGGCGCAAGAATCGCCTGAAAAGGTGGTCGGAGTAGGTCGGGGGAGCTCGCGCACCGAAACGCGACGAAAGGGAACACCGCCGAAGGAGCGTCGCAACGCGCCGAAGAAAATGGTATCTTGAAAAGCGTGCCCCATAAAATGCCCGAAATCCACAGGTGGATGCAGAACCCAAAGGGGAGCAACTTTGCTGAAGACGTCGTGGCGAGAAGAGGCTCGGAAATGGCGGAAAAGGGGAGAAAGAAGCAGCTCGGATCGCTTAAATAGGGCCAGAAAACAAATCCAAAAATGACATCTGTGTCCCCAGAACCGGGCGCCCGAATTTTTTGGGCGCCGAAAACCGGGCGCATGCACCCGACCAACCAGCGCCCGAAACATGGAGGGTGCACCACGTCAGCGCCAGAACAGGAAACAGCCAACACCACCACTCCCCGCTTGACACGTGGCCCGACCGGAAGGCGACGCGTGGCACGGCCAGCGGTCAACGCGCGCATGTGCGCGCGCCAGTGCCGCCTGCGCACCTCTGCCAGGCACGCGCCCCGAGGTGCCCCGGCCTGCTCCGTGGTCCCGGTCCACTGCACCAGCCACCCACAGCCCGCCACGTGTCCACAGCAACCCAAAGAGATGATGCCACGTGGCAAGGCATTGCCGTGCGCCGCGCGCCTGCCCGCGCGCCCGCGCGCCTGCCCGCGCCCGCGCGCCGCCGCGCTCCGCCGCTACCCGCCGCTGCCCGCCGCCGCCGCCGCTGCCGCTGCCCGCCGGCAGCGGGAACAGTACCATTTGCCTCGAAAAACATGCGCGTCATCCGGGCTTCGAAAAATACAAGTGAATAGTCCATTCTCATCGTTTTCGCGCGCTGAATCCAAATCCGAAGTCCGTTTTGCCAAATTCCAAACCTCAATTTTCCCGAAGGCATCCGGAAAGGTGATCTTTTGTCCAAACTTCGCACTGAGTCCTATTTTAATCTCCGTTTCACGCGAAACCACTTCTAAACACTCGACGGGTCCTCCAATTACCCACGTGATCCCTTTTTAAGCCCGAAGTCCACTTGTGTCCAAATTGCGCACTAACTCCATCGAGACACCACGCAGGCCACCAAAAGCTGCCAAACAACCAGAAAACTCAACGCGGGGATCCGGGTCCTCACATGTAGTACCTTTTCTTGCAGGTTGGACGCTTCGCCTGTGCGGGGTTTTGCATAGGCGGCGGATCTGTTGGCGAGCCCGGGTCGCAGTTTCGACCTCGGGGCGTGACAGTTGTGGTTTCCGCTTTTCGAGGTGGGTAGTTGTTGTGGACCTCATCTTTTGATTCACTCACTAGGAATATTAGAGTGAGCCCCATTGTTGATTGTTGAGTAGTACATTGTGGGTAACATGCATGCTTGTATAGATTAGACATCTGCTATGTTAGTACTTAGTGTTCTTATGAGATCTATTATTATCCTGGATTAGCATGCTCTAATTAATGTGAGAACAACGATATATGTTTTTCTTTTATCAACATGAGGACACTTGCATGCTTGTATGGACATCTAGATAGGCCACCTTTTACTGCTACACTATCATTGGAATTTGACTTAGGAGAAACCATGTTGGCACCTCTTCTCCTTTTATTGAGATACATGTGGTATTGCTCGGGTTGAGCAGGGTTGTAGGATAGTGTAGCTGGGTTTATTGAGTCGGGATTTGTCATACCAGATTGTGGGTTGTGGCGACCGCGGACATTGGGCGGTTGACCGGATGTTTACTTGTGCATCAGATTGGGGATCGGATTTCTCTAGTGGATGGAGTTTCCCACTTAATGAGTATTATTGCATTAGATTGGGGGATCGGGTTATCTTTAGTGGAGGGGTTTTCCCACTTCTATCATTGTCATGATCCAGTCATGCTATTTCATGATACTTGTGACATGGTTACTTTACTCGTGTTGGTCGCTCCCCTCGAGTGCCACTCCGGAGTAGGCGATTGACACATCAGCCAATGAGTGCCAGTGTCACGCCCCGGGGTTGAAACTGCGATCCGGGCTCGCCAACAGATCCGCCGCCTATACAAAACCCCGCATAGACAAAGCGTCCAACTTGCAAGAAAAGGTGCTACGGCTAACAGATATCAGAGCTATAAAATAGTAGTGCTGTAAAACTAAAAACAACTTCTGTACAACTGGAAATAATAATAACAATGTCCATCTCCCAAAAATGATAATCATACAATATCCTCAAATACAAAACCCAGAACTCAACAGGGAGGTATCTCCAATAAAACATCAGTGTACAGGCTCTCAATACATAACATATCCTCACTACATCAGTCTCTCAAAAGAGGAAATAAAATAACTAATCTACTGAAGGACTCCTCTGAAGGGGTACCGCTACTCTCCAACGACGGGTAGGGATCTAGCTTGCGACTCCCTCGCCTCGATCAACAACCGCAGAATCAGCAACACCCGCTAAGGCTCTGCAAAACAAAGGAGAGAAAAGAAAAAGGAGGGGGAAAACCCCCAATGGGTGTGAGAACTACACCAAAAAGGGAGTTCTCAGTGGGTACCTCCGCCAGGCCCGACGATCTGGCCACTAAGTCCACTAGAGGCATAAGATAACAATGCAGTAAAAACTGAACAAGAAAGCTGGAGGTACTCAACAGCTACCATGCCTCTATCTAAATGCTCAAAAGGGGAGAACCAAAGAATGGTATGCAACCACTAGCACATGAAGTGCACAATCGACCCAATCGAGCTGACTGCCACGTCTGGTCCAGTCAAACCTACAACCACCTCCCACTGACGGGTAGGAATTACGTAGGGTGTCCATACGAACTAACTCGCTATCGAATAGTGGCACATGCAGGCTATAGTCGAAATCCACGCTCTCTCTCAGAACGGATAGACTCAAGGTCCACAACCTCACACACAACGGTCAAAGTACTCTCAACGACACGGGACCACCATCAAACCAACCGGCTCCCAACAACACTAGCACTGGTCTAAACTCTGCAACCAGACTCCACTCAGCCCCTAGGCACGAGTGCAACAATAAAAGTATCTGACCGAATAAGCCCAATCAGATGGACCAGTAAGAACTGGTACTGCCTGCTGTGCCTTGCCGTATCGTGTATGCTGGCCGACGCATAGCACCGATGAGAAGGAGTCTCAAGGACTCAAAGCATGTCTATCGCACACTCCGGAGTGGCACTCGAGGGGAGCGACCCACACGAGTAAAGTATCTCAGTAACAAGTAACATAAGTATCATAAATCAGCAGGACTGGATCATGACTCTGATCAAAGGGGGAAAACCCATCCACTAAAGGAAACCCCGGTCCTCAAACAGATGCAATAGTACTCAAATAGTGAGAAACTCCGTCCACTAGAGAAATCCGATACCCAATCTGATGCATAAGTAAATATCCGGTCAACCGCCCAAAAGCCGCGGTTGCTGCCAAACCCTGCCAACCAGAATCAAGTCCCATAACCGATCTCCGGTCAACCGCCCAAAGTCCGCGGTTGCCGCAAAACCCTGCCAACCACAATCCGGTACCACAACCTGGTACCACAACACGTCCCTGACACCAAGGTCCCAGCTACACTATCCCAAACCCCTGCTCGAACCCGAGCAACACTGACCGCCTGACTAACAAAGAAGGAGAAAGGAAAAGCATGGTTTCTCCTAAGTCAAGTTCCAATATGATAGTGTAGCGATAAAAGATGGCCTATCTAGATGTCCATACAAGCATGCATTTGTCCTCAAGAAAGATAAATGGGAGTAAATCACATAATAGCTCCACAAAGGTATAAACAAATGCTAGAATCCCTAATGAACTACACCTGTCCATAATCCAGGGTCCATCAAAAGAATGATCAGAATAATACTCGCACATAGATATAGCCTCCTACTCCATCGAGTAATCATAACATAAAAGACAATGTGCAACACGGCATGCTAAAAGATCGCTACTATAGTATATCAATCTGCCTGATCTAGGCCATTCCACAAGCTTCCATCTCGATGCTAAATGTTGTACAATTAAACATGCATGCTGACAATCACATAGGGTAAATCCCTTTAGGTAAGCTTTTACTATTTATTTTCATGGATATTCAAATCTAGCAAGTCCTCAATAATATTTAACATGAATATTCACTTGCAATTCCTTGTACAACTGTCATCCCTAAGCTTACCCCTTAATCACAAGTATTGTACCCTAAACATGCATGCATTCAAACATACATAATTAGATAACCGTCCACTGGTTCTGGAGATGAAGCGACCCACCTGAAATGCTTTCCGCAGCAAAGCTGCAGTCGGTGAAGAGCGTGGCCACTTGCTAACAAAATCTACTGAACCCGCATTCTCGGTACATGTCGCGCAAGCCTCGGCTCCAAACAACATCACAACACAACCAATACCCCAAACACACACCAAACAGCATTGCTGCTTTTCCAAAACAGCACAAAGAAAGGCATTTCTCACCTGCATTCTGTCCTCCAAAAATCCCAGAAAAATCACGGTTGTGATCCTCGCGACGAGTATCCCCAAAACGAGTATTTATACACCTCGTTCCGACACCTGTAGGCCAAGATACAAATTAAACAATACAGTGCGCCGACAATCCACAACACTGCAAAAACTGCGGGGTACAACCCCAAAGAAGCTTAAATCTCACCTTCGAAGAATCCTCAGAAAAATCTAACAAAAATACGGGCGCGTTCCTCTTGAAGCGCAGATGCCGATAGAGTCCTCATACGCCCCGATCCGATGCCCGTAGGCCGAGAAATCCCAACATTACTCCACCGCTGTCCCGTACCTCGCAGCAGTACAGGGTCACAAAAACATCTCGGGAACTGTGCCAAAAACTCGAAATGAGGAGAAGAGATCAACACGGAAATCGAAGCCTTACCTCTCGTGAACGCGATGCCGTGAAAATCGTCTCAAAACTCCATCGTGGTGATCCGGTGTGTCTCGCGTAATGAAGAGCGACGGTAAAAGCCAAAAATCTAAGGTGCGTCGATGTGCACCGTGTCGCAGAAAACGTCGATGCCGCGGCCTCCAAAAATCCCGAAAATCCATCAATTTGTGGGGAAGAGGGAGGGGAGGAACTTTGCTGTAGAGGTCCCACAGAGAAGAGGCCCGAAAAATCTGAAAAAATGAGGAACGGAGAGGGAGGGGAGCTATTTATAGGCTCACCGAACAATTGCCAAAATACCAACCATGTCCCTGGTTTCGGGGGCCCGAAACTTTCGAGCGCCGAAACTAGGTCGAACGAGACCCGTCCGACGGCGCCCGGATCAACCTGGTGGCGCCACGTCTCCGCAGAACAGCGGACAGCCGAGTCCGCCACCAGCCACGTGCAGCGTGGCCCACTGCGGACGTTGACGCGTGGAGCGCACGAGCGCGGGAAACGCCGTCAACGCACCCACGTGCGCGCCTGCGCCCGCCGCCTGCGCCCTCTGCACGCACGCTTCCCGAGGCACTCCCCATGCACCCCATGGACCACGACCACTGAACCATCAAATCGCCAGCTGCCACGTGTCCACTGCGAACCACTAAGAAGACGCCCCGTGGCATGCCTGTCCCCGTAGCACCACGGCTGCCTGCGCACTGCCCGCCCCTGCGCCCGTGCGCTGCCCGTGCATGCTCCGCCGCCTGCCCGAGCCCGCGCCGCCGCGCTCCGCCGTCGCCGGCACTGCCCCAGCCGTCGGAACAGTGCCCCGTGCCTCGAAATTCGTTCTCGGGCATCTGGCCTCCGAAAAATACAAGTGAATAGTCCATTTTCATCGTTTTCGCGCGCTGAATCCAAATCCGCTGTCCGTTTTGCCAAATTCCAATCCTCAAATTTTTTGAAGGCATCCAGATAAGTAAACTTAATCCAAACTTCGCGCTGAGTCTAATTCTTGGGTCCAATATGCGCACAAACACTTCCAACACTCAACATAAGCCTCCAGAAGCTTCCGATCAAGCAAAAATCCTAACGCGGGAATTTCGGGTCCTCACAGCCAGACAGTGAGTATCGGTCAGTGAGTACCGATTTGTGAGCAGATACTTGAGACAGTTTGAGCAGGCAGTGCCAGTGGTTACTGGTCCATCGATTGGGTCTATTCAGGCAGATAGTTTTACTGATGCATGCATTCGGTTATTCTTTTCGGTACTGCATTTAGAGGCATAGTAGTGGTAGCTTTCCTTTATCAGCAGTTTTTATAGCTTACCACCTTTCTTCTTCTTTTGCCTCTGGTAGACCTAGTGGGTGCGTCGGAGTTTGAGTCTTTACCCACTAGGGGAGGCTACTGATTTTATAGTAGTTCTCACCCCCATTCTTGTTGTCTTTTCTTCCCCCTTTGTTTCGCAGAGTCTGCGGGAGCCGCTGGGCCATCAGCGGCAGATCGAGGTAAGAGGATAGCGAACTAGATAGATCGTCCACCCGACAGTATGCTAGCTAGACTTTTGTTGTACCCTATCTTCTCAGACAGTGTATTTGTACCTTTATTTTTTTGGTCTGGCTTTAGCCAGCTGTTTGTATATTTGTGGTGAGCTGGAAGAAACACTTGTATTTATTTACAGTTGTACTTTATTTTATTTCTAGCTTCAGTCTGAGATGTAGTAGTTTTAGTTCAGCTCTATTTTTTTGCTCTTTTATTATATCTCCTATAACTGAGCAGGTTACCGGCGTTTCGTGTACGCGGAAAATACCGTGTGCACAGCGGATCTGTAGACGGGCCCGGGTTCTGGTTTACACCCGGGGCGTGACACATCTATCTCACCAAAAAGACAACACTGGTAAGGGATCTATCACGCGACTCCCTCACCAGGATCCGTCGAGCCAACCGAAGCAGGGGCGGAAAAGAAAATCTCTGCAAAACTGTCACCAACAGAGGGTGTGAGAACTACATCTAATAGTAGTTCTCACTGGGCACCGTCTCCAACCCAACGGTCTGCCCACTAAGTCTACTAGAGGCATAAGATAACAGGAAATACTGTAAATAAGAATGATCAGCTGGAAAGAAATCTACAGCTATCATGTCACGCCCCCGGGGGTTTTTGAGTCTATCAAAGCGGAAAATTCGTGTGTATCTTTTTTTTTTTTTTTCTGAACACAGTACATTAAACCTCATCCCCGGTGCGTGCCAGACCACCACATACACAAAATTCTCCCTGTCCGCGGACAGAGTCTCCTTTGTATATGCACGGCGTCTCATTTACAACAACATACAACAATCATCAACCATCAACCATACAATAGACATTCAACATCAAGCGGAATATTAAAGCGGCGTCAATGTTTAGAAAGGATAAAGCCAGCAATTGCAAAACCCGTGCCCACACGGCACTTCGTTTTGAGAAAACCCTTTTCGAAATCATTTGGTTCATCATGAAAACATGCCGCATAAGAAACATCATCAGAAGAACCAAACTATAAAAGTACAACTCATCCACAGTGCCAAGTAATACATGTCCACGAATATTTCTACTCACAAGCAAATTAACTAACATGCGTAAAAGAGATGAGATAATGATAATAACCAAGCGTTCTGACTACAGTCCTCGCGACGCAGTCTCAACAATCTCCCGGGTAACGCCCCTCGTAGCGCCTGTCACGGAGTGGGTAAAGTCAGTGACAAACAAAGTAGATGTCTAACAACAATAAGGAATAAGGAGCAAACCGGAAACACCGTAACCATTTCGCTAAAAACCCTGCACATATTCAGCTAGGCCCCGACCCCAGATTTATCAATTTAATTGGGCACCAACCCCAGAATATTTATCGGAGAGACCAAAGTCTCCCCTCGTGCGCAAGCACTCCTTTGATGCGTTTAACCCCTTCCACGGTGCTGGTGTGATATTCCCAGCGGGCGCGAAGGGGTCCTCACGGCTCCCACCCCTTTGTGAGGAACACGGGTCATACAAGACAACTCTTCCGGAAAAGTACACCCATGCGGAGGCCAATCCGCCTGTGTACGTGCAGCATCCCAAAACGGTTTTTGCCGAGATCGGCGTGTCATGAACATTGCGACCGCAACCGCTTCAATTGTTAGATAATAACACAATTATGCGAAAGGTTAAACTGTCCATCTACTTTGTTAGATAAATTGAGAGCACTTTAATGACGATAGATGCACTTACTGCACTGGTTGTATTTACATCAACCGTACCCACCTATTTGGAGAGAGATCGGAACACTCGAATCTTTCGCGCACCCCCGCTGCGCGTCTGGACCTAAAGAAAGTCCGCAAGGATAACTATAGTTAAAAGCGTGTACTTACATCCGAAAACATAAGACCCAATTTACTCCTTTGTTTTTCACGGAAAAGTCCAACATTGTCCGGTTGACGAAACGGAATTCCCGAGCCGCCCTCGCCGTCTGCCGGAGCCCCGCGCGGTTCAGAACCGCGCGGCGTATCTCCGCGGACGATGCCCTCGCGGCGCGGTGCCCCGCGCGGGTTGCCCGTGCGACGGTCGCACGGTGCCTGCGCGGGTGCGGCCCGGCACGGCGCCCGCGCGGTTGCGGGTCCGTGCGGGTGCCGCCCGCGCAGCAGCCGCGCGGCGCCCGCGCGGTGCCCGCACAGGTGCGGGCCCGCGCGGGTGCCTCCCGCGCGGCAGCCGTGCGGGGCCCGCGCGGTGCCCGCACGGGTGCGGGCCCGCGCGGGGGCCGCCCGTGCGGCAGCCGCGCGGCGCCCGCGCGGTGCCCGCACGGGTGCGGGCCCACGCGGGGGCCGCCCGTGCGGCAGCCGCGCGGCGCCCGCGCGGTGCCCGCACGGGTGCGGGCCCGCGCGGGTGCCTCCCGCGCGGCGGCCGCGCGGCGCCCGCGCGGTGCCCGCATGGATGCGGGCCCGCGCGGGGGCCTCCCGCGCGGCGGCCGTGCGGCGCCCGCGCGGTGCCCGCATGGATGCGGGCCCGCGCGGGGGCCGCCCGCGCGGCAGCCGCACGGCGCCCGCACGGTGCCCGCAAGATTGCGGGCCCGCGCGGGTGCCTCCCGTGCGGCAGCCGCGCGGCGTCCGCGCGGTGCCCGTGCGGTGCCGTCCGTGACCCTCCTCCGCGCGATGCCCTAGCGGCATCGCGCGCCTCCGCCTTCCGTTCCGCGCCTTTTCAAGGAGACTACGTCGGCGACGGTGACGGATACGACGGAGAAAGCAAGAAACCAAGAACTCAACGAAAAATACAACGAACAAAATCCCAAATAATTTAAATAAATTTTTTTACTAACCGAAGATCGACGGAAAGGCTGTCCGGTCGTGTTCTTGTCTTCGGTTCGGCGTCCTGGAAGATCGGGCTCCTTCTCTTTCTCCTTTCCCTTTCTTCCGGCTAGGGTTTCGTCTTTTCCTTTTTTCCCTTCTCTCCGATTAGGGTTTTTATTTTCTTTTCTTTTCCTTTCCGATATTCGGGATCCCTTATATAGTCGTACTTTACCTTTAATTAATTCCTCTTTAATTCGTACGTAAGAGAATTAATTAATTTTTCATCTGGGTAATTAATTAACTAATTAATTATCCCCCACGAGATAAACCACCTTATCTCTAACGGGTGCAAGATATTTTGTGATGACCTGGATCTCTGCAGAGCTGTGGTAGAGTCATTGGTGACATCTGGGGAGCTTGTATTGTGTGTTGGAGGTGTTTGTGCACCAATTGGACAGTTGTGGCGGACTTCGAGCTTACTGGATCACGTGGGTGATCAATGGACTCCGTCGGATCGTTAGAAGTGGTTTTGCGCGATACGGATATTAAAAATGGACTCAGCGCGAAGTTTGGACCAAGGAATACCTTTCCGGATGCCATCGGCAAATTTTGGGGTTGGAATTTGGCAAAATGGACATCAAATTCGGATTCAGCGCGCGAAAACGGTCAAAACGGACTACCCACTTGTTATTTTTGTGCATCGGGTACTGTTCATGCCGGAACAGTGTTTCCGGCCGCCGGCGGGCAGCGGCGGCGGCGGCGGGCAACGGCGGAGCACGGCGGACGGGCTCGGGCAGGCGGCGGGGCGGCCGCGGGCAGCGCGTGGGCGCGGGCAGCGCGCGGGCAGGCGCGCGGGTGCGCGGGCAGGCGCGCGGTCCACGGGCCGTCGTGCACCAGGGGTTGGACACGTGGCTTCTTTGGATTGGTCGGCTAGTGGACTTGGACCACGGAGCAGGCGGGCGCGGTGCATGGACCGGCAGGACACGTGGCGGTTTCTTGTTGGCGGGCTCACGCAGGCAGGGACCACGGAGCGTGGGCCGCCTCGGAACAGTGCGCGGCAGGGGGGGGACAGGCGGCTGGCCAGGGTTGGTCGGAGAGGTTAGTGCGGGCCAGGTGGCGCCCTGTGATTCGCGGGCGCCACCCACCCGCGTTGACCAGGCGGGCCACGCGGCGCTACGCGGGCGGCGGGGAAGGCTGTTGCCTGTTCGGGGGCGACGTGGAGGCCCGTGGCGATTTCGGGCGCGCACAGTGTTGGGCCGGGCCCAACACTGTAGCCGCCCGAAAACCGGGAGCGCCCGAAAGTGGGGACCCATTGGTCATTTCCCCAATTGTTTTTCCTGGCCTATAAATAGGCCGAGTTCTGCAGTGAAGAACTCTTTCCCTGTTCCTCCTTTCACAGTGCCACCTTCACGAGATTTCTTCATCTCCCAGAGCCGGATCCATCTGCAGATTCCAGGATTTTTCTGCGGCACGCATCCCAAGGTTTCTATTTTTATGGCGCGGCGCGACGCTCGTTCGTTTGTGATCTTCTTCGTCGCATTTTGGTGCGAGGACTCCCCCGGCTTACTCCGACCTCCGAATGAGGCGATTCTTGTGCCGTTGGACTCACAACAGGTAGGGCTACGTTTCCCATGTGTACTGGTTTTTCCAATTCCGAGCTTTTCATGAGTTTTTCGGATCATTTTGTGACCTCATTTTCTGGGGCGGAGTTTTGGACAGTGTTGCAGTATTTTGATGATATCTTCGCGCACAGGCATCGGATTGGAGCGATTCAAAAGGCGTTTTGCATCTACACATCACGAGGAATGTCCCCAATTTTTCTTGGAATTTTCTGAATATTTTTCAAAGGTGAGAAATCTCTGGTTACAGGAATTAGTGCTACAGTTTTTGAGAGCAGATTATTTTGGGGTGGTCCCCTTGTCGGATTTATTTCTCAGTGTGGGGAACTCGGATTTGAGCGTGCAAGTACTCGTTTCGACGGGTTCGTCGCGAGGATCGTGAGAGTATTTTTCTTGGATTTTTCCGGGCAATCCTCGCAGGTAAAAACAGGGCATCTTTGGACTGTTAGCTTTTGGACAGCATGTGTTGAATTTAATTGTATGTTTTGGGGTAATTCTTGTTCAGTGATCGCGGCGGTTTAGCTTTTGGCCTGGAGCACTTTTCGGACTTGGAATTAGCGATCGAGGTGGGTGGTTGTTATACTCCTCAATTTTCTGACATGCCCCTAGGAATATTGGAGAGATCCTCCAATTGGTTTATTGAATGATTAATTATGGACATGCATGCTTAAAGTAAATGATTGTGAGCCTATCATATGAAAATTACTATTGTGGAACTTTGATAGTGGTTGTGACTTATACATGTTGTTATGGATGGAATGTTAGCGATTAACCTTGCATGTGGATTGGGTTATTTATTTTGGGCTTTATGATTATCCTGTTAGTGGTTGGTGCTATTGAGGATTTTATGACATGCATAGGTGGATAGTGATGCCTTATTATGGAACGTGGATTTTAGACATGTGTGGTTGGATAATGTTTTAGCATGATGGTTATATCTATGCGGATCTATTAATTGTTACACATGTGGAACCACTATTGGTCGCCTTTTCTTTATTTCCTTGAGAACACTTGCATGCTTGTTTGGACAGCTAGGTAGGCCATCTTTTATTGCTACACTTTCATGCTGGAACTTGACTTAGGAGAAACCTTGTTTGCTTCTTTCTCCTTTTCGTTGGTCAGGTGGGTTTGCTCGGGTTTGAGCAGGGGTTTGGGATAGTGTAGCCGGGGCCTGGATTATGGATCATGGGTTTTGGCGGTGACCGCGGATATTGGGCGATTGACCGGATGTCGGTTATAGGACATCGGTGATAGGGCATGATTATGGATTAGAGGGTTTTGTGGCAACCGTGGATAGTAGGCGGTTGGCCAGATGTCGGATGTGGGACATGTTTGTGATTGTGGGTTATTCCGGCGACCGCGGGTTTTGGGCGGTTGACCGGAGGTCGGTTGTGAGACCTGTTCGTGGATTGTGGAGTATTGCGGCAATCGCGGATATTGGGCGATTGACCAGATGGTTACTTTTGCATCTGATTGGGGAATCAGTTTTCTTTTAGTGGAGGGTTGTGTTCCACTGGGGGCTTTATAGTTGTGATCCAATCCTGCTTTTATCACCGGCGCGGTTATTGCCCGGTGAGGCTTTTATCACACCGGCGCGGTTATTGCCCGGTGGTGCTTTACTCGTGTGGGTAGCTCCCCTCGAGATCCCCTTCGGAGGCCGGGGCCGGACAGTTATGGACAGTTTTGCTATCACATCGGCGCGGCTTATTTGCCCGATGATGAGGGCGGCAGCAGGAGTTTTGCTATCACATTGGCGCGGCTTATTTGCCCGATGATGAGGGCAGTACAGATTGGGTTTATCTGGGACGGTTGGTTACTGTTGCATACGGTTGTTCCAGACTAGGACTGTGTTTTTGAGGCATAGTAGTGGTAGATTTCCCTTTTGCAGCGGTTTCTTTTCTTACCACTCTTCTTTCCTTTTGCCTCTGGTAGACCTAGTGGGTGTGTTAGAGTTTGAGGTTTTACCCACTAGGGGAGGCTACTGGTTTACTAGTAGTTCTCACCCCCATTCTTCTTTTTCTTTTCTTCTCCTTTGTTTTGCAGAGCCTTCTGCGGGTGCTGCTGGACATACAGCGGCGGGTCGAGGAGAGAGGACGGCTGAGTAGCTAGACAGTGGGCCGACAGTGAGTAGCTAGACTGGTACCTCTTATGTATCCTATCTCAGACGGTTGTACTTTTACTTTTGGGGTCTGGCTCTAGCCAGCTGGTTGTATTTTGTGGTGAGCTGGGAGAGAAACTTGTACTTTATTCTACAGTCTTTTTGTATTTTTACTTCCAGTTCAGTCTGAGATGTAGTATTTTTCAGTTCAGCTCTGTTTTATTGCTCTATTTTGTATCTTTATTATTTGAGCAGGTTACCGGCGCTTCGTGTATGCGGAAAATTCCGTGTGCACGGCGGATCTGTAGACGAGCCCGAGTTCTGGTTTACACTCGGGGCGTGACAGATTAGGCGGTATCAGAGCTTAGGGATAGGTCAGTTGGGACTTAGGAAACCCTAGGCTTTTGGTTAGCCCTAGGATGATAGGGCGTGAGGGACGTGACAAATTGCGAAAGTCGGTGATTTAGTTTTTGACTCTTCCAGAGAGCGAAGAGGGATCGACATACCCTATTTTCTGTGGGACCGTTATGTTGGCTGCAGACAACATAAAGTTACAGAAATAGGGGGATGTCCTTGACTTTCGCTAGATTGGGTTGTGTGTGGTTGTGTGGCTGACTTGTGGTTTCTTGTGGCAGATGCCTCCCCGACGTCGGATTCCTACCAGGGGTGCCCCTACACCCCCTGTTGAGCCAGGACAGGCTGGACCTTCTGAGATTGCTGAGTTGAGGGCCTTGGTGGCCCAACTGGCTGAGACCAACCACCGGCAGGAGCAGCGGATTGAGCAGCTACTGGCGCAGAGAGAGGCGCCGCCTCCGACAGTTCTTGAGGCCCCGGCACCACCTGTGGTACCACTGGTGCCGACGGCACCATCATCGAGTAGCGGGGCTCGGGGAGTGGCCCAGACTTTGACCCCGGCCGAGGAGCAGGATATTGCTGACAAACTTGTTAAGTTTTGTAAGCGCGAACCGCCTAGATTCTCAGGGCGGGACATGCAGCCGTGGGAGGTTGGGACATGGCTATCAGCGATGGAGAAGATTTTCAGGGATTTCTTCATCGACCCGAGGTACAGAGTTCATCTGGCGGTACACTGCCTGGATGGAGATGCAGATGTTTGGTGGCGTCGAGTGGAGCCACGGGATTTCCAGATTTCTCGACAGTTACCCTGGTCTGAGTTTCGGCGTATGGTATTGGATACCTATTTTCCGACGAGCGTGAAGAGAAAACTGGAGGATGATTTGAAGAACCTTCAGCAGGGCGATCGGCCGGTTCAGGATTACTATCAGGAGTTCATACAGTTGCTTAACTGCGTGCCCTTTGTCGCCCGTGATGGACCACACCAGGTCGAGTTATTCGAGGCAGGCCTCCGCAGCGAGATTTATACCCTAGTGCATGCACAGCGACTCCAGACTCTTAAGGAGGCCGTCGAGCATGCCGAATGGGTGGAGAGAGGCGACACAGTGGTGGCGAGGCGAGGCGGGATGGTCGCACAGAGTTCCGTTAGGAAACGACCAGTACCCGAGGACGAGGGATCGGCTAGCGTGTGGAGACCGCCACGGTCTCAGTTACCTAGCCATGGGCGTGCGGATCAGCGAGAGCCTAGTGGATCTCAGAGGCCATCGCGGCAGCAGCCGGAGTCTCAGCATTAGGCACAGGGACAGCATCAGCCGGGACAGCCACGGCTTCGCGACAGAGACAGATGTATATTCTGCGGGGGATCTCATTTGTCGCACACCTGTGATCAGAGGTGGGGTCGTTGTTACAGGTGTGGACAGCCAGGCCACATTCGGGCTTCGTGCCCCTTTTCGACTCCAGCGGCACCTTCTTCGGCATCGGCTCCTTTTCCGCCTCAGCAGCAGCTGTCAGCTCAGCGGCCTTATGCTCCAGCGAGCGGGTCACCTTCTTTTTACCCGGCGGATCACCGGCCACCGGCTCAGAGCGGTCGGGTCTACGCCGCTCAGGTGGAGGATTTTACGGCAGCCGACCTTGTGGTGACAGGTATTATTTTTGTTATTATATTTTATTTACCGGCATTGGTTTTGCATTGTCTAGCACTGGAGCATCCTAGTCTTTGGTTAGGGGTAGGACGGTTACCTTGGGTTCGGGAGGTTTATATTCTCGATCCTCGGCATGTAGGGGAGTGTTGTTGGTCCTGCCCGGTGTAGTTGAGTCCTTGATAGTACCGGTAGACCTGATGATCTTATGCTAGTTTTGGGTTTTGGATTTGGTACTTAGGACGGTTTGGCCGGCTCGGTTCTCTTCTTTTCGCGGCGGTTGATTTGTGCCGCGAGGACGGTCCCCTTAGGAGGGGCTAGGCCAGGGGTAGATGGTGTGCTGGGGTTGCTCGGGGGCTATCTTTGCCTCTATGGTTTCGATTTTGTGAGCGGGGCGGGTGTCACGCTATGGGTGCGCAGCCTTTTTGGCTAGCTTGGTTGTGGGATACCCCGGGAGTGCGGAGGTACTCGCGTTGAGCTTTGCTTTGGACTTGGTAGCTCGAGCGGTTAGCCCTGCCGTACTTGATCGAGGTGGTGCGGTTTTCTGGGGTGCCCGCCTCTTTTCTGTTCTTGTAAGAGACCCGAGGTTTGCGTCGCGTCTCTGGAGGAGGTACTTGACAGCTTTGGGAGCTTGAGTGGTGGATGATTGGATTTTTACTCCCTCTATTTGGTTGAGGATTGATTTCAGTTTCGAGGACGAAACTTTCTTTTAGTGGGGGAGGATGTGATGACCTGGATCTCTGCAGAGCTGTGGTAGAGTCATTGGTGACATCTGGGGAGCTTGTATTGTGTGTTGGAGGTGTTTGTGCACCAATTGGACAGTTGTGGCGGACTTCGGGCTTACTGGATCACGTGGGTGATCAATGGACTCCGTCGGATCGTTAGAAGTGGTTTTGCGCGATGCGGATATTAAAAATGGACTCAGCGCGAAGTTTGGACCAAGGAATACCTTTCCGGATGCCATCGGCAAATTTTGGGGTTGGAATTTGGCAAAATGGACATCAAATTCGGATTCAGCGCGCGAAAACGGTCAAAACGGACTACCCACTTGTTATTTTTGTGCATCGGGTACTGTTCATGCCGGAACAGTGTTTCCGGCCGCCGGCGGGCAGCGGCGGCGGCGGCGGGCAACGGCGGAGCACGGCGGACGGGCTCGGGCAGGCGGCGGGGCGGCCGCGGGCAGCGCGTGGGCGCGGGCAGCGCGCGGGCAGGCGCGCGGGTGCGCGGGCAGGCGCGCGGTCCACGGGCCGTCGTGCACCAGGGGTTGGACACGTGGCTTCTTTGGATTGGTCGGCGCAGTGGACTTGGACCACGGAGCAGGCAGGCGCGGTGCATGGACCGGCGGGACACGTGGCGGTTTCTTGTTGGCGGGCTCACGCAGGCAGGGACCACGGAGCGTGGGCCGCCTCGGAACAGTGCGCGGCAGGGGGGGGACAGGCGGCGCGCCAGGGTTGGTCGGAGAGGTTAGTGCGGGCCAGGTGGCGCCCTGTGATTCGCGGGCGCCACCCACCCGCGTTGACCAGGCGGGCCACGCGGCGCTACGCGGGCGGCGGGAAGGCTGTTGCCTGTTCGGGGGCGACGTGGAGGCCCGTGGCGATTTCGGGCGCGCACAGTGTTGGGCCGGGCCCAACACTGTAGCCGCCCGAAAACCGGGAGCGCCCGAAAGTGGGGACCCATTGGTCATTTCCCCAATTGTTTTTTCCTGGCCTATAAATAGGCCGAGATCTGCAGTGAAGAACTCTTTCGCTGTTCCTCCTTTCACAGTGCCACCTTCACGAGATTTCTTCATCTCCCAGAGCCGGATCCATCTGCAGATTCTAGGATTTTTCTGCGGCACGCATCCCAAGGTTTCTATTTTTACGGCGCGGCGCGACGCTCGTTCGTTTGTGATCTTCTTCGTCGCATTTTGGTGCGAGGACTCCCCCGGCTTACTCCGACCTCCGAATGAGGCGATTCTTGCGCCGTTGGACTCACGACAGGTAGGGCTACGTTTCCCATGTGTACTGGTTTTTCCAATTCTCAGCTTTTCATGGGTTTTTTCGGATCATTTTGTGACCTCATTTTCTGGGGCGGAGTTTTGGACAGTGTTGCAGTATTTTGATGATATCTTCGTGCACAGGCATCGAATTGTAGCGATTCAAAAGGTGTTTTGAATCTACACATCACGAGGAATGTCCCCAATTTTCATGGAATTTTCTGAATATTTTTCGAAGGTGAGAAATCTCTGGTTACAGGAATTAGTGCTACAGTTTTTGAGAGCAGATTATTTTGGGGTGGTCCCCTTGTCGGATTATTTCTCAGTGTGGGGAACTCGGATTTGAGCGTGCAGGTACTCGTTTCGACGGGTTCGTCGCGAGGATCGTGAGAGTATTTTTCTTGGATTTTTCCGGGCACTCCTCGCAGGTAAAAACAGGGCATCTTTGGACTGTTAGCTTTGGGACAGCATGTGTTGAATTTAATTGTATGTTTTGGGGTAATTCTTGTTCAGTGATCGCGGCGGTTTAGCTTTTGGCCTGGAGCACTTTTCGGACTTGGAATTAGCGATCGAGGTGGGTGGTTGTTATACTCCTCAATTTTCTGACATGCCCCTAGGAATATTGGAGAGATCCTCCAATTGGTTTATGAATGATTAATTATGGACATGCATGCTTAAAGTAAATGATTGTGAGCCTATCATATGAAAATTACTATTGTGGAACTTTGATAGTGGTTGTGACTTATACATGTTGTTATGGATGGAATGTTAGCGATTACCTTGCATGTGGATTGGTTATTTATTTTGGGCTTTATGATTATCCTGTTAGTGGTTGGCTATTGAGGTTTTATGACATGCATAGGTGTATGTGATGCCTTATTATGGAACGTGGATTATAGACATGTGTGGTTGGATAATGTTTTAGCATGATGGTTATATCTATGCGGATCGCTTAATTGTTACACATGTGAACCACTTTGGTGCGCCTTTTCTTTATTTCTTGAGAACACTTGCATGCGTTTGGACATCTAGGTAGGCCATCTTTTATCGCTACACTTTCATGCTGGAACTTGACTTAGGAGAAACCTGTTTGCTTCTTTCTCCTTTCGTTGGTCAGGTGGGTTTGCTCGGGTGTGAGCAGGGGTTTGGGATAGTGGCTCGGGGCCTGGATTAAGGATCATGGTTGTTTGGCGTGACCGCGGATATTGGGCGGTTGACCGGAATGTCGGTATAGGACATCGGTGATAGGCATGATTATGGATTAGAGGGTTTTGGTGGCAACCCGCGGATAATAGGCGGTTGCCAGATGTCGGATGGGGACAATGTTTGTGATTGGTGGTTATTCGGCGAACCGCGGGTTTT
>CM055062.1:26458663-26599640 GCA_029204045.2 Tillandsia leiboldiana | reverse complement strand
GGAATATTGGAGAGATCCTCCAATTGGTTTATTGAATGATTAATTATGGACATGCATGCTTAAGTAATATTGTGGCCTATCAATGAAAAATGACTATTGTGGAACTGTGATAGTGGTTGTGACTTATACATGTTGTTATGGATGGAATGTTGCGATTAACCTTGCGCATGTGGAGTTGGTTATTTATTTTGGGCTTTATGTTATCCTGTGTGGGTTGGTGCTATGAGGTATTTTATGACTGCATAGGTGGATAGTGATGCTTTATTATGGAACGTGGATTTTAGACATGTGTGGTTTGGATAATGTTTTAGCATGATGGTTATATCTATGCGGATCTTTAATTGTTACACATGTGGAACCACTATTGGTCGCCTTTTCTTTATTTCCTCCTTGAGAACACTTGCATGCTTGTTTGGACAGACTAGGTAGGCCATCTTTTATCGCTACACTTTCATGCTGGAACTTGACTTAGGAAACCTTGTTTGCTTCTTTCTCCTTTCGTTGGTCAGGTGGGTTGCTCTCGGGTTTGAGGCAAGGGTTTGGGATGTGTAGCCGGGCCGGATTATGGATCATGGGTTTGGCGGTGAACCGCGGAGATTGGGCGTTGACCGGATGTCGGTTATAGGACATCGGTGATAGGGCTGATTATGGATTAGAGGGTTTTGTGGCAACGCGTGGATATAGGGGCTGCCGGTTGCCAGATGTCGGGATGTGGGACAAATGTTTGTGTGTTGTGGGTTTATGCCGTCGACCGCGGTTTTGGGCGGTTGACGGAGGGTCGGTTGTGAGACCTGTCGTGGATGTGTGGTATTGCGGCATCGCGGATATTGGGCGATTGACCAATGGTTACTTTTGCATCTGATTGGGGAATCATTTTTCTTTTAGTGGAGGGTTTGTGTGTCCACTGGGGGCTTTATAGTTGTGATCCAATCCTGCTTTTATCCACCGGCGCGGTATTGCCCGGTGGGCCTTTTAATCACACCGGCGCGGTTATTGCCGGTGTGCTTTACTTCGTGGGGGTAGCTCCCCCGAGATCCCCTTCGGAGGCCGGGGCAGGACAGTTATGACCATTTTGCTATCACATCGGAGCGGCTTATTGCCCGATGATGAGGGGCGGCAGCGGAGTTTTGCTATCACATGGGCGCGGCTTATTTTCCCGATGATGAGCACACTATTGGGTTTATCTGGGACGGTTGTGTACGTTGCATACGGGTTGTTCCAGACTAGGACTTGTATTTTAGGGGGAGGCATAGTAGTGGTAGATTTCCCTTTTGCAGCGGTTTCTTTTCTTTACCACTCTTCTTTCTTTTGCCTCTTGTGGTAACCTAGTGGTGTGTTAGAGTTTGAGGTTATTACCCACTAGGGGAGGCTACTGGTTTACTAGTAGTTCTCACCCCCATTCTTCTTTTTCTTTTCTTCTCCTTTGTTTTGCAGAGCCTTCTTCGGTGTCTGCTGGACATACAGCGGCGGTCGAGGAGAGAGGACGGCTGAGTACTTACAGGGGCCGGACAGTGAGTAGCTGACTGGTACCGGATCTATGTATCCTAATCTCCATACGGTTTGTGATATTTTACTTTTGGGGTCTGGGCTAGCCATCTGTTTGTATTTTGTGGTGAGCCTGGGGCGGGAACTTGTAGCCTTTTATTCTAACAGTCTTTTTGTATTTTTCAACTTCCAGTTCAAGTCCTGAGATGTAGTATTTTTCAGTTCCACACTCTGTTTGATTGCTCTATTTTGTACTTTATATTGAGCATGTTATACCAGGCGCTTCGTGTATGCGGAAAATTCCGTGTGCCCGGAGCTTAGACGAGGCCCGAGTTCTGGTTTACACTCGGGGCGTGACAGATTAGGTGGTATCAGAGCTTAGGGATAGGTCAGTTGGGACTTAGGAAACCCTAGGCTTTTGGTTAGCCCTAGGATGATAGGGGGCGTGAGGGACGTGACAATTGCAAAAGTCGGGTGATTTAGTTTTTGACCTCTCCAGAGAGCGAAGAGGGATCGACATACCCTATTTTCTGTGGGACCGTTATTGGCTGCAGACAAACATAAGTTACGAAATAGGGGGATTGTCCTTGACTTTCGCTAGATTGGGTTGTGTGGGTTGTGTGGCTGACTTGTGGTTTCTTGTGGAGATCCTCCCCGACGTCGGATTCCTACCAGGGGTGCCCCTACACCCCCTTTTGACCAGGACAGGCTGGACCTCTGAGATTGCTGATTGAGGGCCTTGTTGCCCAACTGGCTGAGACCAACCACCGGCAGGAGCAGCGGATTGAGCAGCTAACGCGCAGAGAGAGCGCGCCGGCTCCGACAGTTCTTGAGGCCCGGCCCACCTGTGGTACCACTGGTGCGACGGCACCATCATCGAGTAGCGGGGCTCGGGGAGTGGCCCAGACTTTGACCCCGCCGAGGAGCAGATATTGCTGACAAACTTGTTAAGTTTTGTAAGCGCGAACCGCCTAGATTCTCAGGGCTGACATGCAGCGTGGGAGGTTGGGGACAATGGCTATCAGCGATGGAGAAGATTTTCAGGGATTTCTTCATCGACCGAGGTACAAGTTCATCTGGCGGTACACTGCCTGGATGGAGATGCAGATGTTTGGGTCGAGTGGAC
Organism: Tillandsia leiboldiana; assembly: GCA_029204045.2. Lineage (NCBI taxonomy): Eukaryota > Viridiplantae > Streptophyta > Magnoliopsida > Poales > Bromeliaceae > Tillandsia > Tillandsia leiboldiana. The sequence continues at coordinate 26,597,029 of CM055062.1, read as the reverse complement.
CACGGGATTTTCAGATTTCTCGACAGTTACCCTGGTCTGAGTTTCGGCGTAATGGTATTGGATACCTATTTTTCGACGAGCGTGAAGAGAAAACTGGAGGATGATTGAAGAACCTTCAGCAGGGCGATCGGCCGGTTTCAGATTACTATCAGGAGTTCATACAGTGCTAACTGCGTGCCTTTGTCGCCCGTGATGGACCACACCAGGTCGGTTATTCGAGGCAGGCCTCCGCAGCGAGATTTTATACCTAGTGCATGCACAGCGACTCAGACTCTAAGGAGCGCCGTCGAGCAGCCGAGCTGTTGTGAGAGAGGCGACACAGTGGTGGCGAGGCGAGGCGGGATGGTCGCACAGAGTTCCGTTAGGAAACGACCAGTACCCGAGGTACGAGGGATCGGCTAGCGTGTGGAGACCGCCACGTCTCAGTTACCTAGCCATGGGCGTGCGGATCAGCGAGAGCCTAGTGGATCTCAGAGGCCATCGCCATTTCGGCAGCAGCCGGAAGTCTCAGCATAGGCACAGGGGACAGCATCAGCCGGGACAGCCACGGCTTCGCGACAGAGACAGATGTATATTCTGCGGGGGATCTCATTTGTCGCACACCTGTGATCAGAGGTGGGGTCGTTGTTACAGTGTGGACAGCCAGGCCACATTCGGGCTTCGTGCCCCTTTTCGGACTCCAGCGGCACCTTTTCTTCGGCATCGGCTCCTTTTCCGCCTCAGCAGCAGCTGTCAGCTCAGCGGCCTTATGCTCCAGCGAGCGGGGTCACCTTCTTTTTACCCGGCGGATCACCGGCCACCGGCTCAGAGCGGTCGGGTCTACGCCGCTCAGGTGGAGGATTTTACGGCAGCCGACCTTGTGGTGACAGGTATTATTTTGTTATTATATTTTATTTACCGGCATTGGTTTTGCATTGTCTAGCACTGGAGCATCCTAGTCTTTGGTTAGGGGTAGGACGGTTACCTTGGGTTCGGGAGGTTATATTCTCGATCCTCGGCATGTAGGGGAGTGTTGTTGGTCCTGCCCGGTGTAGTTGAGTCCTTGATAGTACCGGTAGACCTGATGATCTTATGCTAGTTTTGGGTTTTGGATTTGGTACTTAGGACGGTTTGGCCGGCTCGGTTCTCTTCTTTTCGCGGCGGTTGATTTGTGCCGCGAGGACGGTCCCCTTAGGAGGGGCTAGGCCAGGGGTAGATGGTGTGCTGGGGTTGCTCGGGGGGCTATCTTTGCCTCTATGGTTTCGATTTTGTGAGCGGGGCGGGTGTCACGCTATGGGTGCGCAGCCTTTTTGGCTAGCTTGGTTGTGGGATACCCCGGGAGTGCGGAGGTACTCGCGTTGAGCTTGCTTTTGGACTTGGTAGCTCGAGCGGTTAGCCCTGCCGTACTTGATCGAGGTGGTGCGGTTTTCTGGGGTGCCCGCCTCTTTTCTGTTCTTGTAAGAGACCCGAGGTTTGCGTCGCGTCTCTGGAGGAGGTACTTGACAGCTTTGGGAGCTTGAGTGGTGGATGATTGGATTTTTACTCCCTCTATTTGGTTGAGGATTGATTTCAGTTTCGAGGACGAAACTTTCTTTTAGTGGGGAGGATGTGATGACCTGGATCTCTGCAGAGCTGTGGTAGAGTCATTGGTGACATCTGGGGAGCTTGTATTGTGTGTTGGAGGTGTTTGTGCACCAATTGGACAGTTGTGGCGGACTTCGGGCTTACTGGATCACGTGGGTGATCAATGGACTCCGTCGGATCGTTAGAAGTGGTTTTGCGCGATGCGGATATTAAAAATGGACTCAGCGCGAAGTTTGGACCAAGGAATACCTTTCCGGATGCCATCGGCAAATTTTGGGGTTGGAATTTGGCAAAATGGACATCAAATTCGGATTCAGCGCGCGAAAACGGTCAAAACGGACTACCCACTTGTTATTTTTGTGCATCGGGTACTGTTCATGCCGGAACAGTGTTTCCGGCCGCCGGCGGGCAGCGGCGGCGGCGGCGGGCAACGGCGGAGCACGGCGGACGGGCTCGGGCAGGCGGCGGGGCGGCCGCGGGCAGCGCGTGGGCGCGGGCAGCGCGCGGGCAGGCGCGCGGGTGCGCGGGCAGGCGCGCGGTCCACGGGCCGTCGTGCACCAGGGGTTGGACACGTGGCTTCTTTGGATTGGTCGGCGCAGTGGACTTGGACCACGGAGCAGGCAGGCGCGGTGCATGGACCGGCGGGACACGTGGCGGTTTCTTGTTGGCGGGCTCACGCAGGCAGGGACCACGGAGCGTGGGCCGCCTCGGAACAGTGCGCGGCAGGGGGGGGACAGGCGGCGCGCCAGGGTTGGTCGGAGAGGTTAGTGCGGGCCAGGTGGCGCCCTGTGATTCGCGGGCGCCACCCACCCGCGTTGACCAGGCGGGCCACGCGGCGCTACGCGGGCGGCGGGGAAGGCTGTTGCCTGTTCGGGGGCGACGTGGAGGCCCGTGGCGATTTCGGGCGCGCACAGTGTTGGGCCGGGCCCAACACTGTAGCCGCCCGAAAACCGGGAGCGCCCGAAAGTGGGGACCCATTGGTCATTTCCCCAATTGTTTTTCCTGGCCTATAAATAGGCCGAGATCTGCAGTGAAGAACTCTTTCGCTGTTCCTCCTTTCACAGTGCCACCTTCACGAGATTTCTTCATCTCCCAGAGCCGGATCCATCTGCAGATTCTAGGATTTTTCTGCGGCACGCATCCCAAGGTTTCTATTTTTACGGCGCGGCGCGACGCTCGTTCGTTTGTGATCTTCTTCGTCGCATTTTGGTGCGAGGACTCCCCCGGCTTACTCCGACCTCCGAATGAGGCGATTCTTGCGCCGTTGGACTCACGACAGGTAGGGCTACGTTTCCCATGTGTACTGGTTTTTCCAATTCTCAGCTTTTCATGGGTTTTTCGGATCATTTTGTGACCTCATTTTCTGGGGCGGAGTTTTGGACAGTGTTGCAGTATTTTGATGATATCTTCGTGCACAGGCATCGAATTGTAGCGATTCAAAAGGTGTTTTGAATCTACACATCACGAGGAATGTCCCCAATTTTTCATGGAATTTTCTGAATATTTTTCGAAGGTGAGAAATCTCTGGTTACAGGAATTAGTGCTACAGTTTTTGAGAGCAGATTATTTTGGGGTGGTCCCCTTGTCGGATTTATTTCTCAGTGTGGGGAACTCGGATTTGAGCGTGCAGGTACTCGTTTCGACGGGTTCGTCGCGAGGATCGTGAGAGTATTTTTCTTGGATTTTTCCGGGCACTCCTCGCAGGTAAAAACAGGGCATCTTTGGACTGTTAGCTTTGGGACAGCATGTGTTGAATTTAATTGTATGTTTTGGGGTAATTCTTGTTCAGTGATCGCGGCGGTTTAGCTTTTGGCCTGGAGCACTTTTCGGACTTGGAATTAGCGATCGAGGTGGGTGGTTGTTATACTCCTCAATTTTCTGACATGCCCCTAGGAATATTGGAGAGATCCTCCAATTGGTTTATTGAATGATTAATTATGGACATGCATGCTTAAAGTAAATGATTGTGAGCCTATCATATGAAAATTACTATTGTGGAACTTTGATAGTGGTTGTGACTTATACATGTTGTTATGGATGGAATGTTAGCGATTAACCTTGCATGTGGATTGGGTTATTTATTTTGGGCTTTATGATTATCCTGTTAGTGGTTGGTGCTATTGAGGATTTTATGACATGCATAGGTGGATAGTGATGCCTTATTATGGAACGTGGATTTTAGACATGTGTGGTTGGATAATGTTTTAGCATGATGGTTATATCTATGCGGATCTATTAATTGTTACACATGTGGAACCACTATTGGTCGCCTTTTCTTTATTTCCTTGAGAACACTTGCATGCTTGTTTGGACATCTAGGTAGGCCATCTTTTATCGCTACACTTTCATGCTGGAACTTGACTTAGGAGAAACCTTGTTTGCTTCTTTCTCCTTTTCGTTGGTCAGGTGGGTTTGCTCGGGTTTGAGCAGGGGTTTGGGATAGTGTAGCCGGGGCCTGGATTATGGATCATGGGTTTTGGCGGTGACCGCGGATATTGGGCGGTTGACCGGATGTCGGTTATAGGACATCGGTGATAGGGCATGATTATGGATTAGAGGGTTTTGTGGCAACCGCGGATAGTAGGCGGTTGGCCAGATGTCGGATGTGGGACATGTTTGTGATTGTGGGTTATTCCGGCGACCGCGGGTTTTGGGCGGTTGACCGGAGGTCGGTTGTAAGACCTGGTCGTGGATTGTGGGGTATTGCGGCAATCGCGGATATTGGGCGATTGACCGGATGGTTACTTTTGCATCTGATTGGGGAATCAGTTTTCTTTTAGTGGAGGGTTGTGTTCCACTGGGGGCTTTATAGTTGTGATCCAATCCTGCTTTTATCACCGGCGCGGTTATTGCCCGGTGAGGCTTTTATCACACCGGCGCGGTTATTGCCCGGTGGTGCTTTACTCGTGTGGGTAGCTCCCCTCGAGATCCCCTTCGGAGGACGGGGCCGGACAGTTATGGACAGTTTTGCTATCACATCGGCGCGGCTTATTTGCCCGATGATGAGGGCGGCAGCAGGAGTTTTGCTATCACATCGGCGCGGCTTATTTGCCCGATGATGAGGGCGGTACAGATTGGGTTTATCTGGGATGGTTGGTTACTGTTGCATACGGTTGTTCCAGACTAGGACTGTGTTTTTGAGGCATAGTAGTGGTAGATTTTCCTTTTGCAGCGGTTTCTTTTCTTACCACTTTTCTTTCCTTTTGCCTCTGGTAGACCTAGTGGGTGTGTTAGAGTTTGAGGTTTTACCCACTAGGGGAGGCTACTGGTTTACTAGTAGTTCTCACCCCCATTCTTCTTTTTCTTTTCTTCTCCTTTGCTTTGCAGAGCCTTCTGCGGGTGCTGCTGGACATACAGCGGCGGGTCGAGGAGAGAGGACGGCTGAGTAGCTAGACAGTGGGCCGACAGTGAGTAGCTTGACTGGTACCTCTTATGTATCCTATCTCAGACGGTTGTACTTTTACTTTTGGGGTCTGGCTCTAGCCAGCTGGTTGTATTTTGTGGTGAGCTGGGAGAGAAACTTGTACTTTATTCTACAGTCTTTTTGTATTTTTACTTCCAGTTCAGTCTGAGATGTAGTATTTTTCAGTTCAGCTCTGTTTTATTGCTCTATTTTGTATCTTTATTATTTGAGCAGGTTACCGGCGCTTCGTGTATTCGGAAAATTCCGTGTGCACGGCGGATCTGTAGACGAGCCCGAGTTCTGGTTTACACTCGGGGCGTGACATATTTAGCACGGATTCCGATGCACGACTAATTACCGTATCACTTTGAATCCCGTTCAGGGGGTTCCCGATATCGGATTTCAGATCCGATCGCACCGTCGGCTTTCTTTTTCCGCGCACAATCGCGGAAAAATACTAGCGTCCCACAATGGCCAACTTCAAGAATTGAATAATTCTATTTCACTATAAGGCTTAAATGACTACACGTAAGTCAAAAATACCCCGAAAGACCGGATCACTACATATCATGCCTCTATCTACGATGCTCAAAGGGTGAAATAGATGATGATATGCAACCACTCTAACTCGAGGTGCCCAAACCAACCGAATCGTAATGACTGCTAAAAAGGCCAGTCGAGCCTGCGCTCACCTACAACAACCTCCCACTCATTGGTCAGGATTTTACGTAGGCGACCCAACGGACTAATATACGCTCACCTACAACCACCTCCCACTCATTGGGCAGGATTTACGTAGGGTGTTCCTCGAATCAATATACCATCGCATCCGGAGCGGCACTCAAGGGGAGCGACCCCACTGAGGAAAAGAATAATGCAGAGATCGAGAAACAGAATTGTAGCACATGCAGGCTGTAATCAAGAACCTCGATCGAACAGATGGGAAAAACTCGCCGACCCCAAAACAACTAACCACGCCCAACATCGGACCCAAGCGAAGATGGTCTTGATCTTCCAATCTTGAAGAAAATCCCCTAAAACATGGGTTAAAAACCATAAGAGATCATAAAAAACCTCTTTGGAGCTAAAAACTCAAAACCCCCAAAAACCCAAAAAACTCACCTCTTGATTTCTTGCTCAAGAGTGGTTGAGAGAGGTTCTTCTTCCTCCCAAGGTGTTCTCATAGAGACCCTCCTCCGTTCCGTAGCTTTGAAGGAGATCAAAACCCCCAAAATCCCCTTTCTTGAAGCTAAAGCTTCATCTCTTCTAGAGAGAGAAAAAAAGTAGAGAGAAAGTGAGAGAGGGTGAGAGAGGTGGTCTGAGGTTGGTTGTAGGGCCCCTAAACTCCTTACAGCTTTTTCCCATGAATCCACTGTGCAAACACCTGTTGATGGTGTATCTGGCCCATGGTGCATCAAAGGGATGCCACAGATGGACCCGGTGAGCTTTGGTTGGCTATTTTGGCCTTCGGCTACTTTTGCCGAATTTTAGAAAAAGGAATTTGACCAAACAGAGGGTGGATTTGGATTCAGCGCGGAAAAACGCTTGAGAATGGTTTTTTGTTTGCTTAATTCTGAGTCCGGATGCCCAAAAGCGGGCTCCCGGAAGTTTTGGCAGTTTTTGGTGTTTGCGGGAGCCTCCGGCAAATTTTGGAGGTGGATTTTGGCGAAATGGACGTCGTTTTTGGAATCAGCGTGCGAAAACGGTCAAGATGGGCTTTTTACTTGATGTTTTTGGGCTGCGGTTACTGTTCACGCCGGAACAGTGTTTCCGGCGATCGTCGGCGGCGGCGGGCAGCGCCGGCGGGCGGCGGCGCAGCCTCGGGCAGGCGGCAGGCGGCGGCACAGGGCGCGGGCAGGGCGCGGGCAGGCGCCCGGGAGCGCAGGCGGGCGCGCGGTCCACCGCGGAGGTCGTGCGCCGGGGGCTGGCCACGTGGCGCTTTCCGGTTGGCCGGCGCTGCAGATGCGGTCCACGGAATTTGGTCCGGGTGCACGGTGGACCGGGTGGACACGTGGCGTGAGGTGATTGGTCCGGCGTTGTGCTCCCGGTCCACGCGATTGGTGGAGTCGGTGACCGGGGCAGGTGGCCGTACGGCAGGGCAGGTGGCCGTACGGCCCGGGTCAGCCGCGACGTGCGTGGTGCACGGGGCCACGTGCGCGGTGCACGGGTTGCCGGGGCCACGTGGCGCGACGCCATTGGCTGGCGCAGGTGCGCCGGGTGCAGCGGGGCCCGGGGAAGCACAGTGCTGGGCTACGTGGCGGGCCCGAGTGGTTTCGGGCTTGCACAGTAATGGGCCGGGCCCATTACTGTAGCAGCCCGAAACCCCCCCAGCGCCCGGAAGTGGGGACACATAGGGTATTTCTGCAATTGTTTTCTTCAGCCTATTTAAAGGCAACCCGAGCCCCCTTCCTTTGCCTTTTTCTCTCAACCCTCTCACTCTCTGCCCGAGCCCCCTCAAGGAAAGTTGTTCACCTCTTCACCCTCGATCTTCCTGCCAAGTTTCAAGATTTTTGGAGGCTCGAATCCCGAGGTTCCCCATTTTACGGCGCGGCGCGACGTTGCATTCCTGGGTTCTTCTTCAGCGCAGCGACAGTGTTTTAGCTCCCCTGGGCTACCCCGAGATCATTTTGCTGTGATTCTTGCGCCGGCAGACTCCTAAGAGGTAGGACTTCATCTTTCGTTTTGGTCGCGCTTTCTCGTTTCGAGGTTTTGGCACGGATCCCGAGGCAAACAGTGACCCCTTTTTCTGTGTGGACTTCCTTGACAGCAGCGGGGTATTTTGGCCATATCATCACGCACGAGCATCAGACGGAAACGAGCTTATACAACTTTTTCATCTACGGATCGCAAGGAACACGCTCGTATTTTTCTTGGATTTTCCTGAGGTTTATTTCGAGGTGAAAATTACTGTTTTCTCAGTGAACAGTGCACAGTTTTTAGCACAGATTTTTTGTATGAGTGTACCCCCTTGCCGAATTTTTATCTTGACTTACCGAACACGGATTTGGGCGTGCAAGGTACCGTTGCGAAGCTATCGACGCGAGGATCTCTGTGGTATTTTTCTTGGAATTTTCTGGGCACTTTCTGCAGGTGATAATTTAACAGTTTTGAATCCGAGGTTGTAGGTGGTTATAAGAGCAATAATTGGGAGCCTAAGTGTAATTAGTGAGCTTTGTATTGTACCAGGAATATTTCGGGTGTGCTAAAATTGTGGGAGCAAGGATTTGGAGTTTTGGTATTTTCTTGCTGTACGGATCCGGACAGTTAGCACTTCAGGTGGGTGGTTGTTGTACTCCTCTCCTTTGGTATGCCCACTAGGAACATCAGAGTGTTCCCTCATTTTTGAGGCCCAAAGTATTATTAGTAACCTTGCATGCTCTAGGGAATTAATTATGGGTTGATTGATCGTTGATAAATTGTTATTTGATCCATATGGAAATTGTTGGACTGCATGTATAGGGTTAAAATAATAGTTGAGGATTATAAAATTGCTAAATATTCCATGAGACTGTCACTTTAGCTTATGTCACTCTGAACTGATTACTCTTGGAAAATGGACAACATATTGAGACAATGCATGATTAAACGGGTCACTTAAATATTGACATCTTTTATTGCTACACTATCTTTTGGGACTTGACTTAGGAGAAACCATGCATTTATTCTTTTCTTCTCCTAGTATTGATAGACTTGCGGCATAGTCGCTCGGGTTCGAGCGGGTGTTGGACAGTGTAGCCAGGTATTGGGGATTTGGGACAGGTTGGGCTTTTGACAGGGTGTTGCGGCGACCACGGATCTTGGGTGGTTGACCGGGTTGTTACTGTTGCATCAGATTGGGGGTTTTGGGGATCGGGCTTTCTTTAGTGGATGGAGTTTTCCACTTTGATCATATTCATGATCCAGTCCTGCTATTATGAGACAGTGGTTACAGAGATGCTTGTTACAGTGATTTCCTTACTCGTGTGGGTCGCTCCCCTCGAGGGCCACTCCGGAGTGTGCGACCGGACGGATCGAGGCCGGTCTGTTATTACTTTAGAGCTTGATCGGATGGGCCGAGGCCGATCTGTTACTTACGTTGGGGACATGACCGTATCAGGCAGTAGTCGGTCAGTATCCCCACAGATGAGATTAGCAGGCAGTGCCAGTGTCCATTGGCGTTAGATTGGGTCGTTTTGACAGGCTTCTTGATACTGACGCATACTTTCCCATACTTATTGGTTTATCATGTAGAGGCATATTAGGGGTAGCACTTCATCAGTTGTCATTCATAGCTTCACCCCCCTTTCTCTTCTTCCCCTTTTGCCTCTGATTACCTGGTGGGCATATTTGAGCTGAGGCTTTACCCACTAGGGGAGGCTACTGTTTATAGTAGTACTTACCCCCATTGTCTTTTCTTGTTTCTTTCTTCCCCTTTGTTTTGCAGAGTTCTCTGCGGGAGTTGCTGGGCCGTCAGCAACTGATCGAGGTAAGCGGATTGCAGACTAGATAGAGAGCCATCCGAGGGTTGTAGCACGTAGCTGGAGCTTTTGGGTACCTGGTCTTCTCAGACAGCTTTTGTTTATTTCTTTTTGGGTCTGGCTTTTGCCAGCTGTTTGTATTTAGTGGTGAGCTGGGAGAGACATCTGTATTTTATTCCACTGTTGTACTCTTTTACTTCCAGCTTCTGTCTGAGATACAGTAGTTTTAGTTTAGCTCTGATTATTATGCTCTTTTATTATTATTTCTTATCTGAGCAGGTTACTGACGCTTCGTGTATGTGGGAAATACCGCATGCACGGCGGATCTGTAGACGGGCCCGGGTTCTGGTTTACACCCGGGGCGTGACATTGGTGGAGGGTCCCCCAGCCTTTTATACCCAAGCCCTAACAAAAAATTACAAAACTGCCACTTTCTAGACCTTTCAGCTTGCGACAGTCCGGACTATTTTCGAAACGGTCCGGACTCCGAACGTAGGTTTTCAGCGCACCAAAACAGTCCGGACTTTTTTCCCATGGTCCGGACTTTTCTGCAATGACAGCATTTTCTGCACCTTATTTTTCCTCTCAATTTTTCTCTGGAACTTCGATTTTCATTCTATTTTCTCTCCAAATCAAATCCTATAAAACCGAAACTCCTCCTACACATTTCCAACACTTCCAAAAACCTTTCATATCAAAATTTTATGATTATTCCTCCTCAAATAATCAAATCCTCAAAACACGACTATTCTTCAAATTTTTCGTTTTTGCTCACGAGGCCCTAAACCCCACGGAATCATTCCAACATGCTCGGAATTCGTTCTTTAACATGTCTACAGCCTCCGGGGCCCAGTTGCTCCATATATGGAGCCAAGTTCATTTCTCTATGAATGAAGCAGTAGCATGCTGCCTTTTCCTCAAAAAAGACATGTCTACAACCATTTTGACTGCTCCATGGTCAATTTTCACCCAATTTCCATTTTGGAACTTATTTTAAATTTCGGTTTCAACTCATTTTTAGCCCGAATGTTTTTTGCTTCGAACCTAACTCACTCTAACTCTTTTTAAATGTATTTTTAAACATGTTCAAGGCGTCTTATCCGCGCTTTGCCATTTTAGCAAAAGTCGGGGCACCACACCAATGGTCCAACTTCTTACCATCAAATGTTCGGGGCTTAGATTCTCGAAACACCCTTAAGCGAGGCATGAGACGATCCCGCTCGGCCCCCAACACCGTACTCAATAAAACTATTCTCGACGGTGAAGCCCGAACTGATTTTGCCATGCTGTCAACTGCTAGATTAGAAGATCCTTTGTCCATTTCATCCTTCCTCTTTGCCTCTTGCCGGCGCAAAGCCTTAGCTTGCTTTTGCGACGCAGACGATTGTCGCTCCACCACTTTGGCTAACATAGCAAGCTGCTCTCTTAGTTCACGGACCTCACTAGATTTCTAGAGTGAAGTCTCCACCTCGGCCGTCATGGAAAGAGTCGTCGGCGTCACAAACTGCAAAAATCAAAACATGCGTAGGGTCAGTACAACCCACGCCTAGCATATTCCCGCTTAATAAAAAGTAAATCCCAATCATGCAAAAGTGAGTGAAGTGTGCGTCAATTATTTCCCGATGTGACGTTGTGGGCCGCCAACTTGACCATCCAAGGAAATAGGAGATATAGCCACTTCGATCAAACCCCAACTCTATCGAGTTATAAAGATAAGCCATCATGATACTTTCTCCAATAGTCGTAAAACATCCCTTCTCTAATGTTCTTAGTCCTAATAATCCAACCGGCCTAAGGTTTGGTAGACTCAACCCTAGTGTCACGCCCCCGGCCCCAGCGGAAGCCTACCTGGCACGTGCATAGACCCGCTGTGTGCACAAGGCACCCCTCGGTACACACAAGGCGTCAACAACAACAAAGCGGAAAGAAAGCTATATACACATCCTACTAGTAATCAGCGCACAAGTACAACTAGACTATGCATAAAAGAAGAGTATATAACTACTATCATACAAGAAGTAAAACCAATATACAGAAGTAGTCCAGTCAAATATATCCTACCAAAATATATGGTGGTTTCTATAACAAAATACAACAACACCTCTCCAACTAAAACAAAAGAAAATGTGTCCTGTAACCACCTAGCAAGGCCCAGGAGATAACTCTAAATACACGAAATCCCCTTGCCACGATCCCGAGCCTCTCGCACTTTGGATGGATCTGAAATAAAAAAACAACAAACCAATGGGGATGAGAACTATTAGTCAATAGTTCCCAGTGGGTAAGCCGCCGAGAGAAGCGAAATACACCACTAGGTCAACTAAGGCAAAAGATAGTATTACTGCTAAAATGAAATGCAGATAAATAACAACTGAAGTAAAGTAGCTCTACAACTATCATGCCTCTATGCTCAAGTACAAGGTAATAACAATATGAAACTACCATACTATCATGAATGTCCAACTACTATGAATGCATCATCTATGTGATGTTCAATGTCAAGTTTAGTTAACTTTAATCATTTTCTCTTGAAGACTTTCTTTGAGTCTTAGCTTGAGCCACGCCTCATGGTCCGGTGGTGGCACCCCCCAACGGAGCTACGCCTATCCAACGGCGGCACAATCGGCACCCAATCCCGCACGGCGAACATGATGTGGCAAATGGCCAACTCCGCAGTGCCGGCTTGGAGGGAGCGACCCTACCAAGCATGTGCGAATGAGCACAAACAGCAAGCAAGCAAGTCCCAATCATCGTGTCTAAAACACGGAATAGCAATCATCATGTCTAAAACACAGAATAGCATCATCGACCTTTAGGTATAGTATCTCATAATGTCAATGTCATGTATACAAAGTAAGCAATGTCATAATGAAAGAGTTTATTATGCACTATTTATCATCATGTCTCAAACATGGAATCCCACAATTTCCTCTTGGTTGTACAAGTTTAGAAGTTTTCTACTTGTATCTCACTACACTAGATGGCACGAATGTCATAATGTCCATTTGTACATGATCATATGCATAACATGCTCAAATAATTCTATAGCAAGAATAGATGTTTTCTACTCATATCCAAACTCGTAAAATTACGATAATGACTATCCAATCCCCTTATATAGTGCCCATGCATGATTAAAAATCATAATAAATCAAACGATGCATGTTTAACATAACAACTATGCCCTAAAAGTCTATAGAAGACATAGGGGGAGTTCACCCATTTCGGTGAGGTCAAACCCACCGGATAGATGTCAAATCCTTGTGTACAAATTCTCTTATGCCCTAAGAGAGATTTCCAAAGGGTCAAAACAACTCAAAAAGCTAATCACGAAATTTCTTAAAAATCATAAGGAAAATGGGTGAAAAATACCTTAGGTTATCTTGCAAGATCTTGAAATCAAAGTAAGGAAAGCTTCAAAACCAACCTACAAGAGTGTTCTACTTCCATCAATTCCACCCCAAAAGGTCTAAATCAAAAAGGCCCAAAATAAACCCTAGTTTTCAAAAACTAGGTTTTCTTACAAGAAATCCCAAAAGAGAAGAAGAAAAGAGTCTCTAAATTCGAATTCCTCGGAAAGAGAAATTCACTTAATTCTTTCTACTTCTCGAGGTATAATAACAGATCGAGAAGCTCGACTAGAAAGAATTGGAGGAGCAATTTTGTGTTATATATGGTAATCTTCCACCTCTGGTATCCGAATTTGATCTCTAACTTCCTCTTAAGCCTGGGCTCTCCAAACCAAAAAGGTTCGGACCTTCTCCACGAAAAAGTCCGAACCCTGAAGGGTCCCCATCAGCTTCGCCGATAAAGTCCGGACTTTTTGCAAAAAAGTTCGGACCCCGAAGCTAGGATCCACAATTACATGCGAAAGGTCCGGACTTTCTCCCCAAGGTCCAGAGACCCCGATGCCAAAACTTCAATTTTTCAGATTTTTCTGAAAATTCCCGATTCGCACCAAAACTCTCCAGAAACCTTCTATAACCTTCCGGAAGCTTACCAAAACATCCGAAGGGCATAAAAACCGCTTCCACTCACTAGAACTCTGCAATTTACTAAAGTTCAGTGAACTACAACTAGGCTCCGATACCAACAAAAGCCATCACGCCCCTAGCCTCAACGAAAGCCCACCCGGCACTGACCCGTTTGAACTAGGTACCCCCGGTACCTACATGGCGTCTATAACAAATAATGTGGAAAAGAAGATATATACATTCTAAACAAGGTGATCAGAGCATATAAACATAAGCTAAACTAAAATATGAATAATATTAACTACAATAATCAAACTGAAACCAAACAAAAAGGTGTACAACAAATATAACCTCCCAAAATAATACATCTCAACAACCCACAAGGTCTAACTAGTACATACAAAAACCTCTCACATCCAAATACCCAAATCTATGAAAAGTACCTCAGGTTCACGTCTAAAACGACTCGGTCGAGTCAGCACTGGCTAGTCGAGACCCTTTTGCCATGATCCCGAGCCTCTCCTGTAGAGTACCGGGATTTCGTATAGTGTACCGACCTCGCAAGATGGCGTGGTGCGGAGAAATTGCTTTGGACGTGTTCTATTTATGTTTACAGATGAGTTCGGGTTGAGTCAGATCGACGCGGAAGCCCCAGCTTGAATTAGAATTTTTCGGACATTGTGCGTCGTTAGAAGACTGGTTTGTTAGAGCATCGGCTCCGCAGTGGGGCATAGAAAAAAAAAATTGGGAATACTTGGAACAGGTGTACTTTATGATTTCAGCGGAGTTCGGGAGGTTCCGGACTGACGTGGAGAACCCGAAGGTAAAAAGTGAGTTGGAACTAGCAATTATGGGAGCCGGTTTTTGGATTGGGCACATCGACTCTATAGTTGAGCTTTTCGAGTGGGGAAGGCCTTGGACGTGTGTATTTTCCTGTTACATCGGGTTCGAGAGGTTTCGGACTGGTGCGGAGGCCCCGAGGGCAAAAAGTGAGTTGGAGTTGGCTTAAAAAGGGATTAATTAATTAATTTAATTAATTAAGTAATTTTAGCCTGTGAAGAAATTAGAGAAAGAAAGAAAGAGAAGAAAGGAATTAAGAATGAGTTTTTTTAAAGTAAATGGATTGAGATATTTTAAGTGGAGGACTAATCGGGTTTTTTTTAATTGACTTGGTTAGCTGTCGAGCACCCAGCCCACCTTAATTAAGCAACACTTAATTAAGTGCCACGTCATTGTTTCTCCTACACCCTGAAGCAGAGGAAATGGGGGTGAAGCAGAGGAAAGGGAGGAAGAGGAAGAGTGAGAAGAAGAAGATGAGAAGGGAAGAAAAAATTGGATTTTTTGGATGGCTTTGGTGTGGACCTCCTGTGGAAGCCGATCGGAGCATGCGCGTCGACCTCCTTACAAGGTAAGCTTTGTAGCTGTTTTTTTAGAGAGAGAGAGAGAAAGCATGGATTGGCTTTGTTTTGGGTTGTGTTGGGTGGATTGTTGCCCACTGGTTGGAGGCTGCTGTTTTGGTGAGGTGTACCTTAGAGGGCTGCAGCAGAGCGAGCAGCGCGGGCGGCGCTTGGCTGCTGCGCGGGTGCTGCGCAGCGTGCGCCGCGCAGCAGGGTGCTGCGCAGCCAAGCGCTGCGCAGCG
The DNA here is from genome assembly GCA_029204045.2 of Tillandsia leiboldiana. NCBI lineage: Eukaryota > Viridiplantae > Streptophyta > Magnoliopsida > Poales > Bromeliaceae > Tillandsia > Tillandsia leiboldiana. The sequence goes on along the minus strand of CM055062.1, from coordinate 26,581,993 downwards.
GGCGCCGCGCAGCAGAGCGCTGCGCAGCGGGCGCGCGGCAAGCCCAAGCGGCGCGCGGCTGGCCCATGCGGGCGCGCGGCAGGCCAAGCGGCACGCGGCTGGCCCAAGCGCAGCGCGGCATGCGCCTAGGCAGCGCGCAGGCTCCGCGCGGCTGGCAGCAGCGCGTTGGCGCCGCGCGGCTAGCGACAAGCGCGGGCGCCGTGCGGGCAGCGGCAGCGGCAGCTGCGCGTGTGGCTAGGCGCGGCTGCTGCGTGCGGTTGGAGCGCGAGCCCGGGCAGTGTGTTGGGAAGCTGTCTGAGCGCACGGCTTGGGCTGGTGGTTGCCCAGGTGTCGCGATTGCTTTTTGTGGACCGAGTTTGACGCGGTTTTTCCCCTTTTTCTCTCTCAGGTTGCCGTCATCGTGGCAGTTTTCGGCGGGGTGCCGTGCGGAGCCCGGATCGAGTGCGCGGCATGCGGTGTTATCTGTGCAGAGGGTGTGTGTGGAGTTGTGTATTATAGGTGTGTTGTGGATTTTTGTGAATAAATTAGAGGTTGAATTAGTTTATGCTGTTGAAGCCTGTGGGGTGTGTTTTGGGTTTTGTACTGTGCCGGTAGCCTATTGTGATTTGTGTAGCTGCTGTGGACTTATGGGTGTGTGTGCTGTGGGTGTGTGTGAAGTGTTATGCTGGGAGATTTTGGCGGTGTATTTGAGGTGTGCTTGAGCCTTCGTTTGCACCATGAGTTGGCCGTGGAGCGACCCGGTGTGTGCGCATATTTTGTAGAGGACTCGTGAGAACTATTTGAACTTCCAGGTTTATTTTTCTGTGGTTCACGGCAGTGTGCGCGCACGCGGCGCGTTTTTCGGATTTTCTTCAGTTTGAGGGTTCGGCGCTTCACCGACTTCAGCGTTGCCTACGGAAAGCGTTTCAGGTGGGTTGGAATTTCTTCCAAAATGTATGGAATGCCCTTTAATTCTTCTGAATGCAATTTGAGCATGTCTAGTGTAATATTTTCACTGTTGGTAAATCTGATAGTTGCCTAGAAAATTACAAAAAATTCTTTGGAACCCCAGATTATTTTTAGTGTACTCCTGGTACAGTATGACACTAGATTGCATGATTAGAGAGCATTACTTTTGCACCGGGATCATTTTTAAAATCATGAAACCCGTTTTAAGGAAAAATCGACTTTTTTTAAAGGTGGTTTTTAAACTGCGAGATTGCCAGTGAGATGACAGGGTCCCAGGGTGCATGTAACCTCGTGCCTGGGGGCCGAGGAGATTTTATTTTACTTATGGATGTTTTTACTAGTGTCTCGGGGGTTGGTGAGGGCATATCTGATCGAGTCGTGGAAGGTTTCCCGACTGAGTTGTGCTTTTGAGCATTGAGTTTCCGATCTGTCTGATCGTGGATTATAGCCTGCATGTGCCGCTTGTTGACACAGATGAGTCAGTAGAGAGCCTTTACTTGGGCTAGGTTCCTTTATGTATTAGACATCCCACACTTTGCATCTTTCCTGGACAGTGTTGCCTCGCCCGGGTAGTGGGCCGAGGGGTCAGGTTTCTGTGGGGCATTGTTGCACTCGTGCCTGGGGGCTGAGTGGAGTCCGGTAGCTGAGTTTAGATTGTGCTAGTGTCGTTGGGAACCGTTGGGGTTGACGGTGGTCCCGGGTCGTTGTGTGTTGTCCGACCAGTTTTATTAGCCCTGAGTTGTGGGTCGATCCCGGCTGTGGAGTATCTCCAGCCAGTGTGTTTTGTGCCACGAGTTGGTAGAGTTTGCTAGTGTCTCGTGATTCGAGAGAGCTGATCAGCTGAGTCGTCGAGAGTGCTCCGACCGTTGTGCGAGATGTTTGAGGATCCTGAGTCTTTCCGTTCTGGGAGTGAGCGTGGATTTTGGACTATAGCTGCAGTGCCACATTGAGCTCGACAGAGTGCACGGATACCTTTTCCTCGGTGGGGTCGCGCCCCTCGAGTGCCACGTCCGGAGTGGAGCTGTTACTTTTGTATCGCGACATGTCGACGCAGTCCCTCTGGCTGGGCCAGTTTTGGCAGTCACGGACGCCCTACGTAAGTTCGGTCCTCCGTGGATGTAACGGCAGTAGGTAGGCGCAGGTTTGACTTGACCCGAGGAGGCAGTCAGTTCGATTGGGTCGATTGGGCACCTCGTGTGCGAGTGGTGTATGCATATTATGTTCTTAGATGAGTTTTTTCCTTTGAGCATTGATACTGAGGCATTTTAGCAGTAGCGAGGGTATGCATAGCATGTTCATAGTAGAGTTTCCTTGAGCATGATGGTTGAGACATTTTAGCTGTGGTTTTCATTCAGCTTACCTTTTATCTATCTATCTATCTGCATACCTATCTGTTTGCCTCCAGTAGACTTAGTGGGCATACCTTGGATATTGGCGACGGTACCCACTGGGATCTACCTTCTGCAGTAGATCTCACACCCGCTGCGATGACAGGTTACTGAGGTTGCTACTCCGACTTAGCACACGCGGAGACAGCTGATCGAGGTGAGGACGTGGCCGATTAGTTCCTTACCAGCATTGAGAGTCAGAGGTAGATGTGCACTGTATATTTTTTTTTATGATTCCACTTTTGTACTGGACAGTCTGAGAGATCTGTGAGGGTTGTACTTGTATCTTCCTAGTTGAGAGACTTGTATTGAGGATTTGTTTTTATTCAGATGTTCAGTGTTTTGATTCTGTAGCTATTAGTTCTTTTCAGCTCTGATACATGTTTAGCTATAGATCTTTTGCAGGGTAGACGCTTCGTCTGTGTGGCAGTTTCCGTACATATGGCAGATTTGTTGGCGAGCCCGGGTCGCAGTTTCGACCCCGGGGCGTGACAGACAGATTAGGGTGGTATCAGAGCCTAGGAATATAGGTCGTTGAGGACTTAGTGACCCTAGGCTATTGGTTGGACAGTAGGATGACTGTCGTGAGAGACGTGACTTTAGCGAGAGTCCTGATTGAGTCTGTACCTCCCCCAGAGGATTGGGGCGAGTGATCTTACATGTTATTTCTCTAAAGATGATTATGTTGGCTGCAGACAACATAATGCTTTAGTATGGGTAACATGTTCTAGACTTTCGCTTGATTGGGTCGAGAGAGTTCTTGGTCCTAATGTTTGTTTTGTTGTAGTGGTTTTCGATGCTCCCGAGACGCCGTGCAGCAGCGATTGCGTGTTTGACCTTGGATGAGGAGCCCGAACAGCGGGAGGCTGAATGGACAGAGCAGAGTGAGGTCAGAGAATTACGGGCCCAGGTTGCCTAGATATTTGAGGCGATGCGGCGCCAGGAAGAGAACATGGAATGCGTGATGTGCATACTTGAGCAGAGAGCATCTCCCGGGGTATCGCCAGTAGTACCTCCGGCCGCGACATCGTCGACTTCGACCCAGATCGCACTGTGGATAGTGCAGGAGCAGCAAGTGATTGCCGACCAGTTGTGTACTTCGTCCAGTTCCATCCCCTGTAGATTTCGGGATCGAGTTTGGGGCCTTGGGAGGCCGAGAACTGGATTGCTGCTATGGAAAAGCTATTTGAAGAGTTGTTCATCCAGGAGAAGTATCCGGTGCACTTGGTTATGCACTTTTGGATAAGGACACCGAGAGTTGGTGGCGTCGAGTTCGTCCTGTTGGACCACCGGGAGCATAGTTGATGACCTGGAGCGAGTTTCTGCGATTGTTGATCAGTGTACCCCATGTTGCCCACGATGAGGCCTAGAAGGTTGATCTTGTTTGTGAGGGGACTGCATTAGGATATCTATCACTTCGGGGGCATTCTCGGCGAGCGCCGACTTTTGATGCAGCGTTGTTACATACTCGATGGATTGACCGGGATCAGCGATCAGGTCCGAGAGGGACGGAGAGCGAGGGACTAGCTCCAGAGAGAGATGTCCTACATCGCCTGATTTTTGGGATAGTAGAGTGGATCGAGGTTGCCATGATCCCAGTTTAGGGTCATGGGTCTCAGAGGAGACAGAGACCAGGAGGGTCTCGACAGTCGAGGCACCAGCGGTAGTGTCAGGATGAGTGGGTTTTATGCGGTGGGCCGCATTCATCGCCATAGTGTGACCTCAGAAAGGGGCGATGCCCTTCATGTGGATAGTCAGGACATATTCAGGCAGAGTGTCCCAGAGTAGTGCTCTTGGTCTTGCCACTTGCGACGGCACCCCCACTACCCCCCTTCAGGATGAAGAGGTTCATCCGACTTACCGGTAGACAGATAGAGTGATGGCCACTGGCATCTAGTGGATGAGTATGTGCAGCTGGTTAGAGGGCACCAGGATAGTGGATTGTATCTTACCTGAGGTGGTCTTCCTTTTAGTCATTGGATTTAGAGCTTGTTGATGCCGACACAGCTTGTGCATGTTTCAGTGAAGCAGGGGTAGCTTCGTGTGATCCAGAATTGAGACTGTTGGCTTGTGCACGTGAGGATCAGGTTCCAGATCGCGTGTAGCACATGGATGAATGTTGCCAGTCCTGCCCAGTGCAGGTAGGACATTGGATTTGATTCTTTGAGTTTTTAGTCCTACATCATCTCCGAGATGTGGATATGAAGTTAGCTAGGTTTTGGTTACCCCAATGTTATGCTATCTTGGTTTGTCGAGAGAGGACTTTAACCCTCCGTGGACCTGGTCAGGAGGGGTACACTTGTAGAGGAAGCCGGAGCACGTCAGAGGTTGAGTCGTGGTCGTATCGCCTTGCTAGCGACATGTTAAGGAGGTGCCTACGGCGGCACCGGGATTAAAGGATATCCTTACCGCCCGTGTGATCCCGGGTGTGAGTCAATCTGAGCTAATATTGAAGCCGCCGTTAGGGAGATTGAGATCAAGATAGGGATTGACGAGGTTTTGGAAACCGCGCCGACTTCGGCAGCACCTCTCGGAGTATCACTATGAGACAGTGAGTGAGAGCTGATAGTGCAGCTGCGGGATCTGATGGATCGAGAGGCCTGTGTGACCCAGTGCCACGTTGCGAGTACACAACGGTGAGGGTTCTATGATGGTTCGAGCACAGACGGGTTTGGACTATTTTTCAGCAGATGCCCCTTTGTGAGATAGATTGCTTTATGGAACCACACAACCGAGGGTTGTGCCCTGATGGTGTTCAGGACCCGGTAGGGGCATTTTGAGCTGCAGCGCGGTCAAATGGATTGACTAATGCCCTGCCGCCTTTATGAGTTGAGGAATTGGGTATATTCCAGCTGTGTTCGGACGGGTTAGTAGTAGTACCCGTCGTGGATATTTGGATTTATTTCCAAGGTGACATAGAGCATGAGGAGCACTTGGGGATAGTGCTGCAACTTCTGAGAGAGAAGAAGTCGGATGTCAAGTTGAGAGAGTATGCTTTTGACTTCGAAAGGTTCTGTGGATTGGCCATGTGTTTTCAGCTGCAAGAGTAACAGTAGATCCAACGAAGAGTGATGCCGTTGAGGATTTGCCTTAGCCTATGTGGTGACAGAGGTCAGAAGCTTTTTGACTATGCAAGGCCAGTGTAACCGGGAAGAGTTAAAGCCAAGGAGGATACCAGTATGGATGTAGATGTTTGCCAGTGATAGAGAGAGAGAATTGAGTTATTCATGGATCCTCGAACCTTAAGTACTTGGATACTCAGGAAGAGTTTGGTTTGAGGTAACGCCGGCGGATAGAGTTTTCAAAGATGTATGATTGATATAGTATAGCAATATCCCTGCAAGGACATTATGATCAGTTACGCCTTGTCTAGGCGAGCAGTGTAACCTTGGAATGAGGTGATCGATTAGTGGGTGCCACATTTGGAACTTGGAATTTGAGAGTCAGAAATTTGGGAAAATGTTTCCCGAAGTTGAATTTGTTTCCCCTGTAGAGGGATATGAGAGTGCATTTGTGGAACTTGAGCATTTTAGTTGCTAAGGAGCAACGGAGGTGATATGCTATTAGAGGCTTGGAGTTTGGATTTGGAGACCATGAATTTGTGGAAGCCTCTATCCGCGGGGATATTTAGATTTGAGTTTACGCGGGGAGTTTGGTCCGCGAGTATTTATCTGACTGGAAGAAGTATATTTGATCACTCGCATGTTTTTTATTTCGCTTCCTTGGAGTCGGACGAGGATTGGAGCTTAGGACCGATGCAAATTCTTGCTCGTGAAGTTAAGGAATTGTGCAATCGGGTTATACCTTGAGTGAAGGTTCAGTGCAGCCATTATGATGAGTGAGGGCAATCACCTGAGAGCCTGAGGATGAGTTGAGGATCTCCTATCCCCATTTGATTGAGACACCCTCCGGAGTTATGGATTATTCTGGTTTCGAGGACGAAACCTTTTTAAGGAGGAGAGAGTGTAGAGTACCGGGATTTCGTATAGTATACCGACCTCGCAAGATGGCGTGGTGCGGAGAAATTGCTTTGGACGTGTTCTATTTATGTTTACAGATGAGTTCGGGTTGAGTCAGATCGACGCGGAAGCCCCAGCTTGAATCGGAATTTTCCGGGCATTGTGCATCGTTAGAAGACTGGTTTGTTAGAGCATCGGCCCCGCAGTGGGGCACAGAAAAAAAAAATTGGGAATACTTGGAACATGTGTACTTTATGATTTCAGCGGAGTTGGGGAGGTTCCGGACTGACGCGGAAAACCTGAAGGTAAAAAGTGAGTTGGAACTGGCAATTATGGGAGCCGGTTTTTGGATTGGGCACATCGACTCTACAGTTGAGCTTTTCGAGTGGGGAAGGCCATGGACGTGTGTATTTTCCTGTTACAGTGGGGTTCGAGAGGTTTCGGACTAGTGCGGAGGCCCCGAGGGCAAAAAGTGAGTTGGAGTTGGTTTAAAAAGGGATTAATTAATTAATTTAATTAATTAAGTAATTTTAGCCTGTGAAGAAATTAGAGAAAGAAAGAAAGAGAAGAAAGGAATTAAGAATGAGTTTTTTTAAAGTAAATGGATTGAGATATTTTAAGTGGAGGACTAATCGGGTTTTTTCTAATTGACTTGATTAGCTGTCGAGCACCCAGCCCACCTTAATTAAGCAACACTTAATTAAGTGCCACGTCATCGTTTCTCCTACATCCTGAAGCAGAGGAAATGGGGGTGAAGCAGAGGAAAGGGAGGAAGAGGAAGAGTGAGAAGAAGAAGATGAGAAGGGAAGAAAAAATTGGATTTTTTGGATGGCTTTGGTGTGGAAGCCGATCGGAGCGTGCGCGTCGAGCTCCTTACAAGGTAAGCTTTGTAGCTATTTTTTTAGAGAGAGAGAGAGAAAGCATGGATTGGCTTTGTTTTGGGTTGTGTTGGGTGGATTGTTGCCCACTGGTTGGATGCTGCTGTTTTGGTGAGGTGTACCTTGGAGGGTTGCAGCAGAGGGAGCAGCGCGGGCGGCGCTTGGCTGTTGCGCGGGCGCTGCGCAGCGGGTGCCGCGCAGCAGAGCGCTGCGCAACGGGCGCGCGGTAGGCCCAAGCGGACGCGCGGCAGGCCCAAGCGGTCGCGCGGCTGGCCTATGCGGGCGCGCGGCAGGCCAAGCGGCGCGCGGCTGGCCCAAGCGCCACGCGGCATGCGCCTGGGCAGCGCGCAGCGCGCGGGCTCTGCGCGGCTGGCAGCAGAGCGCTGGCGCCGCGCGGCTGGCGACAAGCGCGGGCGCCGCGCGGGCAGCGGCAGCGGCAGCTGCGCATGTGGCTAGGCGCGGCTGCTGCGTGCTGTCACGCCCCGGGGTCGAAACTGCGACCCGGGCTCGCTAACAGATCCGCCATCTGTACGGAAACTGCCGTACAGACGAAGCGTCTAACCTGCAGAAAGAATCAACTACAGTATACAGATATCAGAGCTGAAAGTAAACTACTAAAAACTGAAATCCAAACACTGTACAACTGAAAATAAATACAATATTATCATCTCCCAAATACGATTGTATAAAAAGTCCTCTAATACAAAACTCAAAAGGGAGATATCTCCAATAAAATACGTCAGTGTACAAGCTCTCAAATACAAAAGTATCCTCACTACATCAGTCTCTCAAACTGTAAAATAAAGTACAACTCTATACCTCACAACAAAGGTCTCTCAACAGAGGAAAAAAAGGTAAACTAATCTACTAAAGCTCTCCTCTGAAGGGGTACCGCTACACTCCAACGACGGGTAGGGAACTAGCTCGCGACTCCCTCGCCTCGGTCAGAAGGATCAGCAACTGGAGCAACAGGAACAGGAGAAGAAGTTCCTGGGGAAAAAGACACCACGACGGGTGTGAGAACTACTTCCCACAGTAGTTCTCAGTGGGTGCCGTCAACAAGCCCAACGGTCTGCCCACCAAGTCTACTAGAGGCAAAAGATAACAGTGCAATGAAATCTGAACAAAGAAAAGCTGGAGCTACTCTACAGCTACCATGCCTCTATCTAGATGCTCAAAAAGTGGAACAGATAAAAGTAAAAGTGACCACACGCACCCAAGGTGCTCAATCGACCCAATCGAACTGACTGCCTCAAAGGGTCCAGTAAAGCCTGCGCCTGTCGACTAGGAACGCACCTGCCCACTACCACACATCCACATGAGGACGGGATTTACGTGGGGCGTCCTGTCCGACTAACTCACCCCTCGCGCAAACTGCCTCAACAGGCCCATCGTTGCATCCACTGCGGAAAACAGCCTCAACAGGCCAACCATCGTATCCACAGCGGCATCTCAGGGACGCGACTCCAACTGAGGAAAACGACGCGGCATAGAGTATCAAACATTGGCATAAGCAGGCTATAGTCAAGATCCACGCTCACTCCCAGAACGGTAGGACTCAAGATCCCCAAATATCTTGCACAACAGTCGGAGCACTCTCGACGACTCAACAGATCAGCTAACACGAAACACGAGACACTAGCCTCTCCAATAGCTCGCAGCACAAAGCACACTGGCTGGAGGTACTCCACAGCCAGGAACGACCCATAACTCAGGCCAACAGTACTGGTCGGACAACACTCAACGACCTGGGACCACCGTTAACCCCAACGGTTCCCAACATCACTGACCGGAAGATACTCGACGGCCCGGGACCACCGTCTGCTCAACGGCTCCCTCCCACGAGAGCACAACAGGGATACAAGACCTCCCGGAACTACGGTTTACCCAAACGGCTCCCGGCACAGATAAGCAACCCACTACAACTACCAGACTGCACTCTGCTCCCAAGCAAGAGTGCAAAAGCATCCAACACTAAAAGAAAGTCCCAACCTCTCGGCCCACTACCCGGGCGAGGAATAACACTATGTCCAGGAATAGAAAAACAGTGTGGGTGTCTAAACATAAATAACCCTAGCCCAAGTGAGGGTTTTCTACTGGTCTGGTTACACATGCAACATATGACGGGGGTGCTAGGTCAAGTTCCAACATAACTAATTTAACATATGATAAAAGGAATAACAATTCCTACAATATAGCATGCTATACCCGAAATAAACTATCATGCAAAGTCCTACATCAGTAGAATTACTGTACAGTCCATAAAACTTGGAGACAAGGCCACCCACCTCTATTTGCCACCAATTGCTCGTAGACACTTGCAATTGGCCTCCACGCGATCCGCACGCAAAACGGAGCACGGTGCCGGAGTCCGCACGCAAAACGGTGCACGATGCCGGAGTCCGCACGCAAAACGGTGCACGGTGCCGGAATCCACACCCAAAACGGAGTCCGCACGCAAAACGGTGCACGGTGCCGGAGTCCGCACGGAAAACGGTGCACGGTGCCGGAATCCACACGCAAAACGGAGTCCGCACGCAAAATGGAGCACGCCGTCGGGGACCGCACGCAAAACGATGCAGAAAAACACAGTCCCTAACACAGATAAGAACAAGGGGTTAATTACAGTTCAAACGAACGCCCCAAAACTGTGCCAAAAACACCGTAAAATTAACACACGGGACCCACCCGACAGCGCCGCCGCCGCCGAAACGCTCTCATCGGAACCCCGCGCACGCTCCACGAGGTCCACAACGCCACGCCGCAACACCTCCCCAACCTCCTCCCTCACTCTCCCTCACTCACGGTTGGAGAAGAAAGGAAAGAGGAGAAAAAATGGAGTTGCGGGGGAGAAAGAAGAAGAAAAGGGAGGGAGAGAAGAAAGATGGTCCACGGCCCGGGGGTCGACGGTGCACCCGCCGGTCCACAGCACCCGCGCGGGTGCACCCGGTCCAGGCAAAGCAAAAGGCGGCCACATGGCCGCGCTCTCTGTGCGCCACGCGGCCGCACAGCCCGGGGGCCGCATGCGCGGCGTTACACCGCGCACCCCCCAGGCGCGGGACACGCGCCCGTGACACGGGCGTGCGCCCCCGCGCCCGCGCGGGCGCCAACGGGGGCCCGCCACGTGGCGGCCCCCGCGTGGCCCGCGCTGAAGGCGCGCCTCCCCGCGCACCTAATGCGCCTGCCGCGCGTGCCTCGAGCCCCGTGCCGGCACCTCGGGATCCGCGCCGCGCCAACGTCTCGGTTTGCGTGCCGCGTAGTCTCGAAAAATGCGCACACCTACCGGACTCCAAAACCAACAAATAAATAGTCCATTCTTAGCGATTTCGCGCGCTGAATCCAAAAACGATGTCCGTTTCTCCAAATTCTCGCCCGAAAATTTGCCGAATGCCCACTCGATCCGATTTCCGCGCCGGGTCCATTTTTAAAGTCCGATTTGCCAAATTCCAACTCTAAAAATTTCCGAAGGCGACCGGAGAGGTAAACTTTTATCCAAACTTCGCCCGGAGTCCAATCTTGACATCTGAATCGCGCGAAACCACTTCCAAACACCCGACGGGTCTTCCAAATTCCCACGGGAACTCCTTTTAAGCCCGAAGTCCACCATTTGTGTCCTAATTGCGTGCAAACATCACTGACACACCACGCAGGCCTGCAGTGATGCAACTAAATTCCAAATTGCATCACAAATCCATTTCTCGGGCCCGACATGCGCACAACCACTCCCAACGGCCACTAAAAGCTGCCCAACAACCAGCGACCCTACGCGGGGGGATTCCGGGACCTCACACGTGCGGTTGGAGCGCGAGCCCGGGCAGTGTGTCGGGAAGCTGTGTGAGCGCACGGCAAGGGCTGGTGGTTGCCCGGGTGTCGCGATTGCTTTTTGTGGACCGAGTTTGATGCGGTTTTTTCCCCTTTTTCTCTCTTAGGTTGCCGTCATCGTGGCAGTTTTCGGCGGGGTGCCGTGCGGAGCCCGAATCGAGTGCGCGGCACGCGGTGTTATCTCTGCAGAGGGTGTGTGAGTGGTGTTTGCATATTATGCTCTTAGATGAGTTTTTTCCTTTGAGCATTGACACTGAGGCATTTTAGCAGTAGCGAGGGTATGCATAGCATGTTCATAGTAGAGTTTCCTTGAGCATGATGGTTGAGATATTTTAGCTGTGGTTTTCATTCTGCTTACCTTTTATCTATCTATCTATCTACATACACTTAGTGGGCATACCGTGGATATTGGCGACGGTACCCACTGGGATCTACCTTCTGCAGTAAATCTCACACCTGCTGCGGTGACAGGTTACTGAGGTTGCTACTCCGACTTAGCTCACGCGGAGACAGCTGATCGAGGTGAGGACGTGGCCGATTAGTTCCTTACCAGCATTGAGAGTCAGAGGTAGATGTACCCTGTATATTTTTTTTTTATGATTCCACTTTTGTACTCGACAGTCTGAGAGATTTGTGAGGGTTGTACTTGTATCTTCCTAGTTGAGAGACTTGTATTGAGGATTTGTTTTTATTCAGATGTTCAGTGTTTTGATTCTGTAGCTATTAGTTCTTTTCAGCTCTGATACATGTTTAGCTATAGATCTTTTGCAGGGTAGACGCTTCGTCTGTGCGGCAGTTTCCGTACAGATGGCAGATCTGTTGGCGAGCCCGGGTCGCAGTTTCGACCCCGAGGCGTGACATCTCCAGTTGTGGAAGGCTCTGAAATAAAAAAAAACAACGAACCAATGGGGGTGAAACCATTAAACAATAGTTCCCAATGGATAAGCCACCGAGAGAAGCGAAATACACCACTAGGTCAACTGAGGCATAAGATAATATAACTGCTGAAATGAAAGAGCAGAAAAGAAATACTAAAATAAAATTATCTCTGCTACTCTCATGCCTCTATGCTCATAACCCGTAGCGAGGATTTCATTATGCACATTGAAGGTCCATATCTTCTCCCATGGTCTGGGCCCCGAAGCCCAAAACTCCAAAATTTCAAATTTTTTTGAAATTTCAGATTTCACACTAATTTGTCTCGGAAACCTTCTAGAACCTTCTAGAATCTTCCAGAACCTCACCAAAACATCCGAAGGGTATCGAATGCCCTTCCACACACTGGAACTCCGCAATTTGCCCAAGTCTAGTGTACTACAGATAAACTCACGCAATAGGAGTTATATGGCAAGTATATCCCAACTATACTATAGCATGTATAGGAGATAACTACAAATATCACATCCAAACTAGATGTATATCTAACAAGAACTCAAGTACTATGCCATGTATGTACTCTACCACATATGTGGTGCCCCTGCTTTTGCTAAAATGGCAAAGTGAGGATAAGACACCCTAAGCGTGTTTAAAAGTACGAATGAAGAGAGCAAGTTTGGTTCGAAACAAAGGGCATCTGGACCAAAAGTTAGTTGGAAAACAGGATTCAAAAGAAGTTATGTATTGAAAATATGCTTAAAAGAGACCCCGAAACAACCAAAATGGTTGTTGGTATGATAGAAATGAGTTCTGAGCATGTCGGAATTATCACATAGGATTTAGAGCCTTGTAGAGTGAAAATACGTTTTCCGAGGTGAAGAGAAAGTGGGAATTTGACCTTCGGGGTCCGGACCTTTTTGGGAAAGTCCGGACCACTGCAGAAAGGTCCTCACCGTAGAGGAAAGGACTGTGTGTGCGTGCACTATGCTGGGCAGAGGCAGAGGCTGTGTGGGTGGGGCTGTGAGACTGAGCTGGTTGACTGGGTTGTGGTTCTTGTGTTGTGCTTCTGGCAGAGGGTTGAGGATTTCTAGTTTCGGCAGCGCAAGGATCCCCCCTGACAGTGGGTTTTGCCGTATTGCGCGCTTTGGTTTCTTCCCTAGTTGGATTTGCCATGTGGGTTGGAATTCTTCCAAAAGCAGTGAACTCCCTTCTACGACTATCAGATAATTACTGCATGCTAGATGTAGTTGTTTAATTATCTGATAGTATTTAATAAACTGTGGAACTTTGATTGGCACCCCTGCCATATGTTGCATGTTGAGACCCTGGACCCTAGAAAACTCTTAACAATGGTTTGTTAGCATGTTCTAGACTCTTTACTCTATTGTTGCATTTATCTTGACTTAGTGGTTTTACCCTCGCCCCGGGTAGTGGGTTGAGTGATTGGGGTAGTGTAGGATGCATGTTATACTCATGCCTGGGGGCCGAGTAGAGTCCGGTAGTAGTGGTCAGGGTGTTCTAGTATCGGGAGCCGTTTGGGTTGACGGTGGTCCCGGGCCGTTGAGTGTTTCCGGCCTGTGTTGTGAGCTTGTTGTGAGTTGTGAGCTTGTCGATCTGGTTGATCATAGGATCGGACTATAGCCTGCATGAGCCATATTGAGCTCGACTGTGATGCTTTGATTCCTCGGTAGGGTAGCTCCCCTCGAGTGCCGCTACGGAGCTGGGCCTTTTACTTTGTGTTCACGCGATATCGATGCAGACAGTGTGGGATGCCCTACGTAAATCCCGTCCTCGGTGGATGTGTGGTAGTTCGTGGGCGCAGGTTTGACTGGACCCTATGTGGTAGTCATTGTGATTGGGTTGATTTAGCACCTCGAGAGCGAGTGGTTGCAGTTCTTTCATCTCATCATTTATTGAGCATAGTAGATAGAGGCATGGTAGCTGTAGATTTTATTCCGGCTTACTTGCTTTCTAACTTCATAGTGTTATCTTGCCTCTAGTAGACTTAGTGGGTAGATCGTTGGTCTTGGAGACGGTACCTACTGAGAACTACTTGTTTATGTAGTTCTCACACCCGCTGCTGGTGTTCTTCTTGCAGAGGCTTCTGTTTCAGTCCCTGCACCTGCTGGTTCGTCGGATCAAGGTAAGGGAGTCGCGAGTTAGATCCCTACCCGTACTTATATTTTGGTGAGATAGATGTACCTACCCGGATTGTGGGTTATTATCCTGTACACTAGATTGTATTATTTTAGTTTACTTTTTTATTAGTTGTTGGATGTTGTATTTGGATGTATACAGTTGTGCAGTGGATTTCAGGTTTCTTTTGGCAGCTTTTGTTTCAGTTTTGATATATGTTAATCATTTCTATCTTTTGCAGGTTTGACGCTTCACCTATGCGGGGCTTCCCGTATAGGCGGCGAATCTGTTAGCGAGCCCGGGTCACAATTTTGACCCCTGGACGTGATAGATTAGAGTGGTATCAGAGCCTAGGATGTAGGTCATTGAGGATTTAGAAACCCTAGGCTTGTGGTTGGACCCTAGGGATGACCGACGTGAGAGTCGTGTTTGGTAGCGAGAGCCCTCATTGAGTTTGCAACTCCCCCAAGGGAACAGGGTGAGTGATCGACATGCCTTCTCCTGCTAAGCGACTATGTTGGCTGCATACAACACAGTGCTACAGGCAAGGGGGACATGCCTTAGACTCTCGCTAGATTGGGTAGAGCGTTTTATTACTGACTTTCTTTCTTTGGTTGTAGGTGAGCAGGATGCCTCCGAGACGCCAAGTACTGACACGCGCGCACCCCGTCTCTTCAGATGAGCCCGAGTAGACAGATTCCGAGCCGGATACACAGAGTGAGGCTCGGGAGCTCCGGGCCCAGGTGGCAGGACTATCCGAGGAATACCAGCTACAGAGTGAGACGCTTGATAGGATGATGTAGCTGTTGGAGCAGAGGGCACCTCAAACAGCGCTTCCAGCCAAGACCACCCTAGTAGCAGCATCCTCAGTGGCAACGATCCCGCTAGTGCCGACAGAGCAATAGCCCCCTTCGTGCCGACGACCAGTGCTGTGGCACCGAGGCAGGGTGGACAGTTGACAACGGATGAGCAGAGGGATATTACTGATCGGTTGAGCCGCTTTCGACAGTTCGACCCACCCTGATTCTCTGGATTGAGCTTAGAACCTTGGGAGGCGAAGTCGTGGGTGGCCGTTTTAGAGACATTGTTTGAGAACCTCTTCATACCCGAGAGATATCAGGTATTTCTAGCCACTCATTTCCTGGAGCGCCTGGCACCGGATGATGGGGGACAGACCAGCAGATAGAGGCCTCCAAGACCTCCACGATTCCGTCCTCAGGGTCATGGGTTTCCGAGGCGCTGGAGGTCTGGTGGACCCCGGCAGCAGCAGCAGTAGCGATAGCAGCAGTATCAGCAGCGACGACAGGACAGATCAATTACATCGACACCTCATTTACCCCTCTAGATTGCAGGAGCTCCTCCGACATACAACCAGGCAGATCGGTCTACCACGTCGAGGCAAACAGAGTGGCGACCACCAGCACCGAGTGCAGACCACGTCGTTGCAGGTATTATTCTGATTTCCAGTGTCCGAGCTAGAGCACTTTTTGATACCGGCGCATCTCATTCATTCATTAGTAGAGCATTTGCATCCCTATATGGACTAGAGATAGGGTCGTTGCCACATGCACTTGAGGTGCATATTCCTGATCATATTTTGCATGTGGAGAGTGTTGTGGATCTTGTCCAGTGCAATTGGGGGTGTGGATTATGCCGGCAGACATGCTGGTCTTACGGCAACTCCAGGATTTCGATGTAGTGCGTGGTATGGATTGGCTAGCGCGGTATTGTGCGACGATCGACTGCGGAGAGAGGACGGTGACCTTTCGCGAGCCCGGACAGGAGGAGTACATTTATAGAGGCTGTCGGAGGACACTGTTTGCAGCGACGATCTCATCGGCGAGGGCCAGATAGATGATAAGCCGAGGATGTCACTTTTCTAGCGACTGTTGTAGGGTGCCTACGGCAGCACCAGGACTCGAGGATATTTCCATTGTTCGCGAGTTTTTGGATGTGTTTCCACCCGAGTTGACGACGATGCCGCCGGATAAGGAGATTGAGTTTGTGATTGACGTGGTTCCGGAAACCACCCCAGTCTCGGAGGCACCTTACAGGATGGCGCCAGCAGAACTGAGGGAGCTGAAGGCGTAGTTGCAGGATTTGATGGATCGAGGGTTTGTCAGACCGAGTGTATCACCTTGGGGAGCACTAGTGCTATTTGTGAAGAAGAAGGATGGGTCATTGAGATTTGTGGTGGTCTTCATCGACGACATCCTAGTTTACTCCCGGATTAATACGGAGCATGAGGACTACTTGAGGATAGTGCTACAGCTTCTGAGAGATAAGAAGCTGTATGCCAAGCTAAAGAAGTATGAGTTTTGGCTTCGGGAGGTTAACTTTTTGGGCCACATCGTTTTAGCCGCTGGAGTGGCAGTAGACCCGGCGAAGGTGGATGCGATTCATGATTGACCTTGACCGACGACTGTTACAGAGGTGAGGAGCTTCTTGTGTCTTGCAGGATACTATCGTAGGTTCATGGAAGGCTTTCCGAAGCTTTCCACTCCCCTCACTCGCCTGACCAGAAAAGGAGTCAAGTTCATCTGGAGTGAGGCCTGTCAGCGGAGCTTTGAGGACCTGAAGTTGAGGCTGATGTCAACTCCTGTCCTTACCCTTTCGGTCATGAGGGAAGGATTTGTGATCCACAGCGACTTCTCCCACAGCGGCCTTGGATGTGTACTAATGCAGCATGGTAGGGTAATTGCCTATGCTTCCCAGCAATTAAAGGGATTATAAGAAAAATTACCCTACCCATGATATTGGATTGGCAGCGGTGGTGCTTGCTCTGAAGCTGTGGCGGCACCACTTGTGTGGCGAGCATTACGAAATCTTCACCAACCACAAGAGCTTAAAGTATCTGTTCACTCAGAAGGAATTGAACTTGAGGCAACGCCGGTGGCTAGAACTGCTGAAGGATTATGATTTGAGTATCCAGTATCACCCCGGCAAGGCCAACGTGGTTGCAGATGCTTTGAGATGGAGAGTAGTGCAAAGCTTGAGCATGTTGATCACATAGCAGGCGCCACTTTTGGAGCAGATGAGGCAATTTGAGCTTGAGGTTGTGTCCCCAAGTGTCTCTACTAGACTGATGTCTGTGGTTGCGCAACCCACTCTGTTGGGCAGGATTCGAGAGAGACTGAGTGAGGACCCCCACTTGATGAGGATTAGAGAGCAGATCCAGAGTGACCAGGCAGGGGACTTTTCTATTGATTCATCAGGAGTACTGCGGTATAGGAACCGAGCTTGTGTGCCAGTGGATACAAAGATCAGTGAACAGATTTTGAGAGAGGCCCATTATACATCTTATACCATTCAATTTGGTGGGACTAAGATGTGTAAGGACCTCAGGGCACACTTCTGGTGGAATGGAATGAAGAGGGATGTTGGGAGATTTGTGGCTTAGTGTTTAACTTGTCAACAAGTGAAAGCAGAGCATCGGGTACCTACTGGCAGGTTGCAGAGTTTCCCAATCCCTAAGTGGAAGTGGAACCCCATCACTATGGACTTTGTCGTGGGGCTACCGAGAGCGCAACCTGGAGCAGATGCAGTTTGGGTAGTCGTGGATAGACTCACCAAGTCTGCTCACTTTCGACCTGTGCAGATTACTTGGTCGTTGGAGTGACTTGCTTAGCTATACCTAGATGAGGTGGTGAGATTGCATGGAGTGCCCACCTCGATAGTATCTGATCATGACCCAAGGTTCGTTTTAGTACAACGTTTTACGTACAAATCCTCGAGGACATGTTAGCTTGTGTCCTGGACTTTGGAGGAAGGTGGTATTGACACTTGGGATTAGCCGAGTTTGCGTACAACAATAGTTATCAAGTGAGCATTCAGATGGCTCCGTTTGAGGCGTTATATGGACGCAAGTGTTGATCGCCCCTTTATTGGAGTGACGTGGGTGAGAGGAGGACTTTGGGACTAGATATCCTGCTAGAGGCTAAGGAAAAGGTCAGAGTGATTCGACGACATCTTGAGACCGCCCAGAGTCGACAGAGGAGCTATGCATATACTCGGCGACAAGACTTGGAGTTCCAGGTTGGAGATCATATCTTTCTGAAGGTCTCGCCGTCTAGAGGGATCCGGAGATTCGGACTACGTGGGAAGCACATCCCACGGTTTATTGGGCCCTTTGAGCTACTGGAGCGAGTTGGACCAATTGCTTACAGAGTTGCACTTCCACCGCGTTTGGCTGGTACTCACAACGTCTTCCACGTGTCTATTTTGAAGAAGTACGTCTTCGACCCCGCGCATGTGCTTGATTTTGCCTCCCTGGAGTTGAGTGATGACTTGAGCTACGAGGAGTGCCCGTTGCGGATTCTTGCTCGTGAGACGAAAGAATTGCGCAATCGAGTGATACCGTCTGTGAAGATCTTCTCGAGCAACCATGAGGAGCATGAGGCGACTTGGGAGCCCGAGGCAGAGATGATGATTTCCCACCCCTACCTATTTGAGACTCCCTCCTAAGGTATGGAATTCCAGTTTCGAGGACGAAACATTTTAAGGAGGGGAGGATGTAGCTTACCGGAAGCTTAAGTAATTATTTGGGCACGTCATTACTGTGCCGACTGACCAATCTGGAGATGGTCGGGTCGAGCGAGAGCCGTTTAGCGCAAAATAGACGCGAAAACGGACTTAGACCGCAAATAGAATTGGAATTGAAGTTCCAGAGATTTTCGGACGCCCTAAACATGTTTCGGACGATCGTAACCAATACCTATTTGCGGATCCTCCCTGTTGGACGCCCGAAAGTTAGTGTAGCAGTCCGGGTTTTAATGGATTAGATTTTCTCGAGATTTGAGCCGTCCGTGCAGTAGGTTGGAGTGGTTGGAAGTTGGTGGCCTTTCGGGCGCCTACTGTAGCAGCGGATGCACCTTCCGGACGCCCTAGTAGCTGGACATATTGTTATGCACTTCCGGGCCCTTCACTGTAGCAGAGCGAACGCCTACAGGACCTCCCGTTAATACTGTAGCCTTGTAAGATCGGGCGCTCAAGTGAACAATCGGGCGCTCGAATCGTGGATTTCAGCGATTGGACAGGTTAACTCATTGGATTGTTCCGCGGCTTATCTTACCTCTAGTGGACGTTTTAGCCTCCGGCACATTGTACCACACCCACTCTTACACTTGTGGACAACTAGAGACTTCCTCTCCTTCTCCTCCATCTTCTTTCTCCATCTCCCTCTTTCCCTAATAGCGGCCGCAGCAGCAACAACACCACCAGAGCTTGTCTTCTCCTTCCTTTTGCATGCTGAAGCTTCGAAGCTTGGTCGAGGACATCGTCTAGCTTGCTCCTTTGGTGGATAACCCGGGCAAGGACCTTGTCCTGCTAGATTTGAGGTAAGAAAACGGTTTTTGCGAGTTTTCAAAGTTTTTGGCGTATTTATCTTTTTGAGCTCAAGTGTTGGTATTGCTCCTGATGTTGGGCCTTTTTCCTTTCATGTGTGTGTGCGTGTGTGCTCTTGATCATGTTGGAGGAGTTAGAGCAGAGGGTGGAGTTGAGGAGCTGTGACATTGTGATCTGTGAGTGTGAGTGTGCATGCACTGTGCTGTGTTTTGCTTTGGATTGTGACTTGGTTTGGTGCTGTTAGTTTGAGCAGAGTAGCTGAGTTGGTGTGTTTTGTTGAGCTTCTCACAGTGGATTGCGGAGTTTGCAAGTTCCGGCAGCGTGTTGCCCAGACAGTGGGTTGTGTTGTGTCGCACCGCTTTGATTTCTTCCTTGGTTGGAGCTTGCAATGTGGGTTGGAATTTTTCAAATAGCAGCGAATTTCCCTCTAAGTCTATCAAATAGATATTGCATGCTAGTTGTAGTAAATTTAATTACCTGATAGTAAATAGAAATTATGGAACTCTAATTAGCACCCTTGTCATATGTTGCATGTTGAGACCCTAGACACTAGAAAACTCTTAACATTGGTTTGTTAACCTGTTTTTAGATTCTCTACACTTTGGATGCATTTCTCTAGTGATTTTTCCCTCGCCCAGGTAGCGGGTTGAGTGGTCGGGGTAGTATATGATACATGTTGCGCTCGTGCCTAGGAGCCGTGTGGACTTTGTTAGCGGTGGCAAGGTTAAGTTCTAGTGTCGGGAGCCGTTCGGATTGGTGGCGGTCCCGGGCCGTTGAGTGTTTCTGGCCTGTGTTGTGAGTTGTGAGCTTGTCGATATCTTTGATCGTGGATTTGGACTATAGCCTACATGAGCCGTATTTGAACTCAACTGTGATGCACTGATTTCCTCGGTGGGGTAGCTCCCCTCGAGTGCCGCTCTGGAGTTGGGCCTGTTACTTTGTTCTCGTGCGACGTTGATGCAGTCCTTGTGGGACGCCCTACGTAAATTCCGTTGTGGTGTTCCGGTTGCCTCGGTTACCCATGTGGCTTAACGGCGAGAAAACACCTAGTATTGGTGTCCCGGTTGTTCCGGTTGCCCAAGCGGTTTGACCGCGCGTCCGGCGGCAAGAAAACACCTTTTATTGGTATTTAGAGTGCGCTGTGCATCAAACGGATGCCAAAAACGGACTCAGTATGCGATAACAATCAAAAATGGCTTTTTTTTTGGGCTTATCGGACATTTTTGTACTGTGCGTTGGTCTACACTCTTTGGCGGTGCACTGGGCGTAGCGAAAGGGGGGCCTGGACACGTGTCGACACGGGGTTGGCGCAGCCCGGCCACACGGTGCGCCCACGTTGGGCTGCGCGGGACGTGCGCGGGCGGGCGTGCGATGTGCGTCCTTGCGCAGCGCCACGCGGCGCCCTCTCGTTGGAGGACGTCCACCTGCCCGACGTGGCCACGCGGCCGCATCTGGGCCGCCCGCCCGAATGCCGGGGATGTCCGGATGGCGCCACATGGCCCTGGGCCGGTGCTGGTCTTGGCCCAGCACTGTAGCCCGGGGCTCCCTCTTTTTCTTTTTTCTTTCTTCTTTTTCCTTCTTTTCTTCTTCTTCTTCTTCTTGTAGCAGCAGGTCTTTCTCCTTCCTCTTTTGCTGGTTCACCTGGGATTCTTCACAGCAGCAACGTCTTCATCTTCTACAACTTCACCTCCACCATTGTTGGCCACAAGGGAGCTTGGGGAGACCATCTTCTTCATCAAGTGTAGCACCACCATTAGTGCTGTTTTTGGAGCTTCACCGTCGCATTTTAGTACAAAATTCCCCCATACCTCATTTCTTGGAATTTCGAGCTGAAATTTGGAAGGACTCTCCACGAGAGGTAAATCTACAAGTTTAATATTCAACTTTTTCCGTGGATCATGGGATTTTTTCGAGTATTTTGTGGATTTTTCTGGAACCATTACGCACAGATTTTGTGCTTGGACACCCTTGAGTAATTTTGAGTTTTCTCTTTTCTACGAGCTCAGATTTAGAAGTTCTTTAGCTCGATTCGCATCTACACTCGACGAGGAATCCATTGCCACCTTTCTTACATGATTCGGAGCTCGTTTGGCCAGGTAAATCCCGTCATCTTTCAGACCCTGCAGTGCAAATTTTGCAGTGTAGATTTCTTATGGTTTCTTGGAGCAATGAGCAATTGTATGTGAATGGCTTCGAGATTATCATGTTTTTGGGGGATTTCTTTGTATGGATGTGTTATCAAGATATAGATGAGCATTTTTCATGTCGAAACTTACGAGGAATTTCTTCTAGTTTGAGCTCTAAAATTCCTTGAACACTATGCTTTAATTTGGTTCCCTGCATTTGGACAGCATGAGAGTAGCTTGGTGCAAGTTGATTATCAAGGGTTTATGTTGGATTTTTTATGTTTGGGGAAGGTTTCTTTGATTAAGAACACTTTGTTACCACTGCTTGGAACCCCCCTTGGTTATATTAGATGCAGAAATTTTATTCGTGAATCATATTGGACTATGCTGAAATTCTGGAATTTGTTTGCGCATTGTGTAGTACTTCGGCAATTGCGCTCAATCCGAGGGCCGGATTGGGTTGATTCTTGTGGCATTGGATTTCTGAGAGGCTAATCTTTCTACACGCCAAAATTCAGCTTGATTAGGCATCGGATCGTCAAGTTCCAGGTGGGTTGTTTTGGTCCCCAAAAATCGGCTGACGACTCTCTAACTCTATTTGTTAGTATGCATACATGATTAATGTACAACCTTTATGATTGACATGTAAGCATGAGAAATGGTCTAAATTATGTTGATGGAAGCTTACATAATGATTTGTACATGTTATTGTGGATTAAGAATCATATATTGAGAGGAACCATGCTTTATGATTGAGAGCCACATGTTGAGATGAACCATGCTTTAGGATTGAGAGCATGTGTCACGCCCCGGGGTCGAAACTGCGACCCGGGCTCGCCAACAGATCCGCCATCTGTACGGAAACTGCCGCACAGACGAAGCGTCTACCCTGCAAGTCAGATCTATAGCTAAACATGTATCAGAGCAGAAACTAAAACCAGTAGCTACATAAATCAACTGAACATCTGAATAAATAAAAACCTCAATACAGTCTCTCAGCTATGAAAATAAATGTACAACCCTCACAATCACTTAGACTGTCCAGTACAAAAGTGTAAATCAGAAATACAGGGTACATCTACCTCTGACTCTCAATGCTGGTAAGGAACTACTCGGCCACGTCCTCACCTCGATCAGCTGTCACCGCACGAGCTAAGCCGGAACAGCTACCTCAAGAAACCTGTCACCGCAGCGGGTGTGAGAACAACTGCAAAAGGTAGTTCCCAGTGGGTACCGTGACCAATATCCATGGTATGCCCACTAAGTCTACTGGAGGCAAACAGATAGGTATGCAGATAGATAGATAAAAGGTAAGCTGAATGAAAACTACAGCTAACATGCCACAATCATCATGCTCAAGGAAACTCTACTATGAACATGCTATGCATACACTCGCTACTGCTAATATGCCTCAAGTACCATGCTCAAAGGAAAACTCATCTAAGAACATGCCATGCATCCACTCACTCACATCACCCAATCTCAGTGACTGTCCAAATGGATCAGTCAAGCCTGCGCTCATCTACTGCCACTACGCCCAAAAAGGACTTGGTCTTACGTAGGAACTAGGAACGCGCCTGCCTACTACCACGCATCCACAAGAGGACGGGATTTACGTAGGGCGTCCTAGGAACTGTCTCAATCTCAACACAGCAGCCTCGTCAGGCGCATCATCATCATCATCACATCCGGAGCGTAACTCGAGGGGAGCGACCCCACCGAGCTCAAACTTATCTCAACATGTCTCATCTGTCTCAACAAGCAACATCTGCAGACTATGATCCACGATCAAACAGATCGGAAACTCAATGCTCAAATAACACAACTCATGGCTAAGTCGGGAAACCTCCACGACTCGATCTGCCAGAGCCCAAAACTCTCAAAGCTAAGTCGGAGAACCACCTCCACAACTAAATCAGAAATCCATGATCTAGAATAATCCCATCAATCCCAACAAGGAAGTACAACTCACATGACACTAGAAACTCAACACACAATGCTCTAAAAATCCACTCGGCCCCCCGGCACGAGTATGCATGCATACCGGGCCACCTGGACCTTCTGTAATACTCTCAATATTTAGAAACCCTTTATAAAATCGGAGTTTACTTAAAACCAGTTGCAGAATTAATATGAAGGTTCAGATGCATCCCGAAAGACAAGAAAACATGCAGTCTAGTGTCAAATCACCTCTTGATCATGCTAAAAATATCTGGGGCTCAGGAAAGTCTTCCTACAATTTTCTAGGCAACTATCAGATTTACCATCTATGCAAATAAATAAGCTAAACAAGATCAACATGCATACAATAGCTTTAGAGGGCATTCCATACATCTTGAAGAAATTCCAACCCACCTGGAACGCTTTCCGCAGGCAATCGCTGAAGTCGGTGAAGCGCCGAACCGCTCACGGCCAAATCTGCCGAAACATCAAACCCGCGCCGCGCGCGCGCGCACACTGTCGCGGACCTCGGAAAAATCTCCGGAAGCTACAACAAATCCCTCGAGCCTCAACCAAAAATCCCGCGCGCTCCGGCTCCCTCGCTGTCAGCTCACAGCACGCACGCATGCAAACCTCGGCTCCGCGCAGTAAAAACCCAAGCCTCATCCAACAGCACCAAAGTAGCTCCCAAGGTGCAAACATGGAACGAAGATGGAAGGAAAAATCCATTCAGCTCAAAACTCATCAAAATCCATCAACAAATCCAAAAACTCATGCTAGAAACAAATCTGACGGCTTACCTCCTGTACAGCCGACGTGCGCGCGGCTCCGTCCAGCTCCAAGCAACAGACCACAAGCACCACCACACTTCACTTTCTTTTCCTTGCTTCTTCTCTTTTCTTTCTTTCTTTTCCACTTCTCTTTTCTTTCTTTCTTTCATTTCCTCTCTCGGTATCCAGGGGAGAAGAGAGGAGGAGGAGTCTTTATATAGAGAAGAGAGGGGTCAACCAGTCAACAGGGTGGCTGGGGAAGTGAAATTACCGAACTGCCCTTGCTAAAAAATCACCAAAATTGAAATCTGCACGAGGGGGTACCGGTACCCTCCAAGCAGTACCGGTACCCAAGTCCTAGTTCCGGAATCCCCACTTCTGTTCCGGAATGCCAAGACAAAACCACAAGAGGCGGGCTCAAGCTGCTGCATGCGCGGCGCCCATGCGCGCGCCGCGCGGCGCCCGCTACTGCTGCGCGGCCCGCTGCGCGCGCCCGCGCCTACTGCTGCGCGGCGCCCATGCGCGCCCGCGCAGAGGCCTGCACCGGCCGCGCGCGCGGTGCCTTTGCGCGCCTGCGCGACTCCCCTGCTGCGGCACCTCCAAAAATGGATAGCAGCCTACACACACACACACACACACACCAACACCAACCTCCTCCAAAACCCAAACTAACTCCAAAATCCATCAACAAAAATCCCAAACCAAGCTCTCTAAAAATCTGCTACCTACCTTGTTTGAGGCTCGACGCACGCGCGCTCCGCTCGGCTCCACGCGGCCTCCAACGGCAGGTCCACACTACAAACACACCTTCACCTCTCTCATTTCCTTCTTTTACTTCTCCTCAATTCCACTTCTTCTTCTCCTTCTTCTTCTTCCTTTCTTTCCTCTGTTTTTGTTTCAATCCTCTGTTTGATGCAGGGGAGAAGAAGGATGACGTGGCAGCTACTAATTAAGTGGCTTAATTAGAGGAGCTTGGCAGCTAAGTAACGGAAATAACCAAAGAGCCCTCCAACAAAATAAGAATCTCATCCAAATCCTCTTTTCTCATTTTCATCCTTTCTTCCACTTCACAGGCTAAAATTACAATTAAATTAAATTAATTAATTAATCCCTCAATTGCCAACTCCAACTCACTTTTTGCCTTAGGGGCCTCCGCATCAATCCGAAAACTCCCGAACTCCGCTGTAATCTGAAAATACACATGTTCCAAACATTTTCCGATTTTTCTGTGCACAACTGCGGAGTCGCTGCTCTAACAAAACCAGTACTTTACCGGCGCTCAAAGCCCTGAAAATGCCGATTCAAGCTGGGGCTTCCGCGTCGATCCGAATCAACCCGAACTCATCTGTAAACACAAATAGAACACGCCCAAAGCGATTTCTCCGCACCACGGCATCTTGCGAGGTCGGTGCGCTCTACAAAGTCCCGGTACTCTACACTCTTCCCTCCTTAAAAGGGTTTCATCCTCGAAACCAGAATAAATCCTTAACTCAGGAGGGTGTCTCAATCAAATGGGGATAGGAGATCCTCAACTCATCCTCAGGCTCTCAGGTGGTCGTTCTCACTCATTATAATGGCTCCACTGAACCTTCACCCAAGGTATAACCCGACTGCATAATTCTTCTGCCTCACCAGCAAGAATTTGCATCGGTCGCTCCTAAAAGCTAAAATCCTTGTCCAACTCCAAAGGAGTGAAGTCCAAAATATGCAAGGGGTCAAATACCCACCTTCCTCAAGACAAATAAAACTCCTTCGTTGCCCCTACATCGACCAACTGTTCAGGACTCCTCAAATACATTCTCAAATCCACCAACCGGGGAAGGGAGTCTGTCATCAGGATCATTACTCAATTTCCAACTCTCAATTTCTAAGTTCCAAAAGTGGCATCCACTGATCGATCACCTCATTCCAAGGTTGCACTGCTCGCCTACACAAGGCATACTTGACCATAATGTCCTTGCCGGGATAATGCTATATTATATCAATCATACATCTTTGATAACTCTATCCACCAGCGTTGCCTCAACCAAAACTCTTCCTGAGTAACCAAGTACTTCAGGTCCAAGGGTCTATGGATAACTCAATTCTCTCTCTATCACTGGCAAAGATCAACATTGACGCGGACATTATTCTCAGCTTTAACTCCTCGAAGCTATACTGACCTTGCTTAGTCCAAAAGCTCCTGACCTCTGTCACTATCATAGGTCTAGGCCCAACCCGAACGGCATCACTCTTCGTTGGGCTCACTGTCACTCTTGCCGCTGAAATCACATGGCCTATCAATCAAATCTTCCGAAGCCTAAATGTACGCTCTCTCAATTCGGCATACAACTTCCTCTCTCCTATAAGTTGCAGCACTATCCTCAAATGCTCCTCATGCTCTACATGTTGCTTCGAAAATACATCCATGGTCAGCACTGCTACCAACCCGTCCAAATACAACTGGAACACACAATTCCTCAACCAAGGAGGCAGCAAGGCAAGGGTCTAATCCAATTGATTTTACGGTAAACTCACGATGCCCCTACTGCATTCTGAAAGGTATTTGGGTATAGTCCTCGTCTGCGTGGTTCCATATAGATACCTGCCTCACAAAAGGGCAATTGCCGGAATACAATCCAAACCTATCTGTACTCGAACCATCATAGAACCCTCACCGTTGTGTACCCACAACGTGGCACTGGGTCACACAGACCTCTCGATCCATCAGATCCCGCAACTGCGCTATCAGCTCTCTCTCTATGTCTCACGGGTGATACTCCAAGAGGTGCTGCCGAAGTCGGCGCGGTTTCCAAAACCACGTCAATCACCATCTCAATCTCAGTCTCACTAAACGACGGCTTCAACATCAGATCAGGTAGACTCTCACCCCGGATCACACGGGCGACAAGGATATTCTTTAGTCCCGGTGCCGCCGTAGGCACCTCCTCTTCAGTCGCTAGCAAAGCGATCCGGCCACGACTCAACCTCTGTCGTGCTCTAGTATCTTCTATAAGCTTACTCCTCCTAACCAGGTCCACGGAGGGCCATTGTCCTCTCTCGACAATCCATGATAGCATAACATTGGGATAACCAATCCCTATCCAATCTCATATCAACATCTCGGAGCCGATGTAGGACTAACAACTCAATGGATCAAATCCAAGTTCCTAACTGCACTGGGCAGGACTGGCAACACTCATCCATGTGCTATACATGAACTGGAACCTGATCCTCACGCGCACAAGCCAACAATCCCATCTCTGGCCCACGCGAAGCTACCCCTACTCTGCTGAAACAGACAAGCGGTGTCAGCACCAACCATGCTCTAACTTCGGCGACCGTAAGGAAACCACACCTGGTAAGACGCGATCCACTATCCTGGCGCCCTCTAACCGGCTGCACAATCTCATCCACTAGATGCTGGTGGCCATCGCTCTATCTGCCTCGGCATCACGGCTCCATCAACCTACCGGTACATCGGATGAACCTCTTCATCCTAAAGGGGGGGTAGTGGGGGTGCCGTTGCAAGCGGCGAAACCAAGAGCACTACTCTGGGACACTCTGCCTGAAAATGCCCTGGCTATCCACACGAAAAACGTCGCCCCTGCTTGAGGTCACACTATGGCAATGAATGCGGCCCACCGCAAAAGACATACTCATCCTGACACTGCTGCTGGTGCCTCGACTGTCGAGAACCTCCTGGTCTCTGTCTCCTCTGAGACCCATGACACTGAGACTGGAATCATGGCAACCTCGATCCACTCGACTATCCCAAAATCAGACGATACTGGACGTCTCTCTCTGGAGCTGGTCCCTCACTCTTCGTCCCTCTTGGACGTGATCACTGATCCTCGGTCAATCCATCGAACATGCACAATCGCTGCATCTAAAGTCGGCGCTCGCCGAGAATGCACAAAGAGATAGATATCCCGATGCAGTCCCCTCTCAAATAGATCAACCTTCTGGGCCTCATCCTGGGCAACATGGGGTACTCTGCTCAACAATCGTAGAAACTCGCTCCAAGTCCTCAACTACGCTCCCGGTGGTCCATTAGGACGAACTCGACGCCACCAACTCTCGGCGTCCTTATCCAAAAGTGCGTAACCAAGTCCACCTGATGCTTTCCTGGATGAACAAATCCTCAAACCACTCCTCCATAACAGCAATCCAGTTCTCGGCCTCCCAAGGCTCCAAACTCTGCCCCGAAATCTGCAGGGAATGGAATTGGATGAAGTACAGGGTGGCTTTATATAGAGAAGAGAGGGGTCAACCAGTCAACAGGGTGGCTGGGGAAGTGAAATTACCGAACTGCCCTTGCTAAAAAATCACCAAAATTGAAATCTGCATAAGGGGGTACCGGTACCCAAGTCCTAGTTCCGGAATCCCCACTTCTGTTCCGGAACGCCAAGACAAAACCGCAAGAGCCGGGCTCAAGCTACTGCATGCGCGGCGCCCATGCGCGCGCCGCGCGGCGCCCGCTCCTGCTGCGCGCACCCGCGCCCACTGCTACGCGGCGCCTGCCTGCTGCGCGGCGCCCATGCGCGCCCGTGCAGAGGCATGCACCAGCCGCGCCCGCGGCGCCTTCGCCCGCCTGCGCGACTCCCCTGCTGCGGCACCTCCAAAAATGGACAGCAGCCTACACACACACACACACACACCAACACCAACCTCCTCCAAAACCCAAACCAACTCCAAAATCCATCAACAAAAATCCCAGACCAAGCTCTCTAAAAATCTGCTACCTACCTTGTTTAAGGCTCGACGCGCGCGCGCTCCGCTCGGCTCCACGCGGCCTCCAATGGCAGGTCCACACTACATGCACACCTTCACCTCTCTCATTTCCTTCTTTTACTTCTCCTCAATTCCACTTCTTCTTCTCCTTCTTCTTCTTCCTTTCTTTCCTCTGTTTTTGTTTCAATCCTCTGTTTGATGCAGGGGCGAAGAAGGATGACTTGGCAGCTACTAATTAAGTGGCTTAATTAGAGGAGCTTGGCAGCTAAGTGAGGGAAATAACCAAAGAGCCCTCCAACAAAATAAGAATCTCATCCAAATTCTCTTTTCTCACTTTCATCCTTTCTTCCACTTCACAGGCTAAAATTACAATTAAATTAAATTAATTAATTAATCCCTCAATTGCCAACTCCAACTCCTGTTTTGGGAGCCGTTTGGTTGACGGCGGTCCTGGCCGTTGAGTTCTTCCAGCTAGTGGGTTAGTGTTGTGAGTTGGACATTGTCGATCTAATTGATCGTGGTTTTGGACTATAGCCTGCATGAGCCATATTGAGCTCGACAGAGATGCGCGGATACTTTCCTCGGTGGGGTCGCTCCCCTCGAGTGCCGCTCCGGAGCTAGGCCTGTTACTTATCTTTCGTAGCTTGTCGACGCAGTCCGAGTGGGACCACCTACGTAATTCCTGACCCAGTGCGGGTATGTGGTTGTAGGTTGGAGCAGGTATGACTGGACCTTATGTGGCAGTCAATATGATTGGGTTGATTCAGTATACTGGGAAAGAGTCGATGCATCATTTTCATCTGTATTACCCTTCGAGCATAGTAGATAGTGTGGCGTCCCGAATTTTTTTTCGCGCGACTAGACCGTGTGGTTGGCGGCGAAACACCTATTTTTGGTGTATCGAGTGCGTTGTGCGTCAAACGGAAACCAAAAATGGACTCAGCACGCGAAAACGGTGAAAATTGGCTATTTCGACCAAATGGGCTCAATTTGTAGTGGGGGTCCACGGGTCCAGGGGGCGTGCACCGGGCGTAGCCAACGCAGCAACTGCCACCTGGCAGGTTCCGATTCGCCCGCAATCAGTGCCGTGTCGGGCGCTAATTGGCGGACGCGTACGGCGGTACGCGGGCGGCCGCCCGCGTCAACGAACGCGGGCACCACGCGGCGCCTCGCGAGTGGGCGGGCGCCAGCCGCCCCATACGCAGGGGCGAGACACGCGGCGCCCCGCGAGTGGCCCTGCTTCGCTGCGGCGTCGAACGGGACACGCGGCGCCCCGCCATTGGCGGGCGCCGCTGTTTCCTGTTCGGCCGGATCGCGTGTGGAGCCCGAATGTGGTTTAGCCAAATGACTCACCTAGCCTATTTAAGCCACTTCCCTCTCTCCATTTTTGAACTTTGGAAATCCTTTGGAGCTCTTCCTTTGGCGGAGTTGTTCTTCCCTTTGTCCTCTATCTTCTGTTGAATTTTGGGAATTTTTGGAGTCCGCGACATCGACGTTTTTCCCGATTCGGCGTGCTTCGACGTTTCATTTTTCGATGGTTTTCTCCGTTGCAGTTTTGTCCGTGGGCTCCCCTGGATTGACCTGAGGGAATTTTTAGCCGATTTCTTTCGGCAGCATTTCCGCGAGAGGTAGATTTTCGATTTCTTTATTTATTGTTTCTCTCAGTTTTGGGTTTTTAGTTGGTCTTCTGGATCATCTTTCAAACCCTTCCTTGCTGTGGAATTTTCCTGCACAGCTGAGATTGTTTGATTTTTATTTCGGTGCTCGGTTATGGAATTTTGGTCTGTGAGGACTCGATCGACATCTACACATCGCGAGGATCGCAGCCGTATTTTTCTTGGAATTTTTATTTCGCAGGTGAAATTTTCACTGTTTCGTGGACTGATGCGCAACAACGATGTCGTTTTACTGATTTTGGATTTACCACGGTGTTTTGCTCATATCTCTGTGACCGGGAGGACTTTTTGAGTGACTTTTGGTGTGTTGGAATTGTGGGAGCCTGAGGATCGCGCTCGTCCAGTTTCGGCTTATCTGGACTCTAGACCGACGCGCGCATCCAGGTGGGTTGGATTTTCATCCAAGTCTGCGGACTTCCTTCTAATTCTAGTGTTGTAGACATTGCATGCTAGAATAGGTGCTACTATTGATGTTTATAGAGTTATTGGATTTTGACTAGCACCCTGTCATATGATTGCATGTATTCAACCAGACTGCTAGAAAACTCTCACTTGGGCTAGGTTCTCTTATGTTGTAGTTTCCACCTCTTGCATTTCTTTTTCCTGGACTTAGAGTGTTTCCTCGCCCGGATAGTGGGCGGAGTAGTCGGTTTAGTGTGCATGTTGCACTCGTGCCTTGGGGCCGAGTGGAGTCTGGTAGCTTTGGTTGCTGTTGTGCTAATGTTGGGAGCCATTGGGTAAACGGTGGTCCCGGGTTGTCGTGTATTCTCCGACCAGTGTCATTAGCACTGTGTTTGCGGTAGTGTTGAGTTATTGATAGTCGGGACCCTGAACCCGGATTATTTTTGGACACACATAATTTCAGTAAACAAAGGTTTTCCTTCCAAATTTCGAAGGGTCGCCGAAGCCTGTTCTTGTTTGACAGGGAGAAGGAATTAGCCCTTCGGAGTTTGGAAAATAAATCTTATTTTAACTGATTTTCTTAAAGAACAAAAATTCATTAAATTGGGCTTTTCAAATCATAATAGTTTTCGAAAATAACGGTCATCTCTTCTTACAAACTTCCTCGCCCAAGAGGGTTGAGTGATGAGGGTTTTAGGGGTCGTTTTCTTGTTTTGGGACGAAAACTACGGGTGTTGTGCCTAGAACTAGTTCTTGTTTGATAGGGTTGTAGGTGCTAGTCTCTCGAAACTTTCGGACCCTGATTGGTTCCCTCCGGATGTTTTACCGGAGAGAGTTGATTTCCTCGGGATCGAGAACTTCGAAAGGTTGAGCTTGGAACCTATTCTTGTTTGATTGGGGTTCTAGGCACCGGCCTTTCGGGATTCTCGGACCCTTGTTGTGTAAGTTGGTTTCTTCTTGTCTATGAGTCGAGTGGTTTGTTCTGGGTGCCATTTGGGTTGACGGTGGTCCCGAGCTGTGGAGTGTCAACGGTAGATGTTATTAGTGTTGAGTTATTATTTCCGATCTGATTGATCGTGGATTTGGACTATAGCCTGCAAGACCATATTGAGCTCGACAGAGATGCGCCGATACTTTCCTCAGTGGGGTCGCGCCCGTCGAGTGCCACTCCGGAGTTGGACCTGTTACTTTACTATCGCGACTTGTCGACGCAGTCCGTGTGGGACGTCCTACGTAAGTCCAGTCCTCCGTGGATGTAATGGCAGTAGGTGGGCGCAGGTTTGACTGGACCCTATGTGGCAGTCACTGTGATTGGGTTGATTGAGTATATTGGGTTAGAGTCGATGCATCATTTTCATCTGTATCACACATTGAGCATTGTAGATAGAGGAATGATAGCTGTAGATTTCTTTCCAGCTTATCTTTACATTATTACAGTTTTCCTGTTATCTTATGCCTCTAGTAGACTTAGTGGGCACCGTTGGTCTTGGAGACGGTACCCACTGAGAACTACGTGACGGAGTAGTTCTCGGACCCTTTGTTCATGACAGATTTTCCCGAGGCATCTATCCCTGTTCCTACTCCTGTTGATGCACCAGCTGATCGAGGTAAGGGAGTCGCGAGCTAGTTCCGTACCCGTCTTTGGAGTATAGTTGTACCCCTTTTTGGAGCTTTGTAGTACAGTTTGCTGGATTATTATAGATAGTTGCTGTTGAGAGTTTTATTTTTGAAAGACTTATGTTGTGAGGTTCAGGCTTGTACTATTTGGAGTTATATTTTCATAATTCAGTAGCTTACTTTCTAGCTCTGATATCTGTATAGTTGTAGTATTATCTTTTGCAGGTTAGACTTTTCGTCTATACGGGGCTTCCCGTATGGGCGGCGGATCTGTTGGCGGGCCCGGGTCGCAGTTTCAACCCCAGGGCGTGACAGATTAGAGTGGTATTAGAGCCTAGGATGTAGGTTATTGTGGACTTAGAAACCCTAGGCTTATGGTTTGACCTTAGGATGACTACGTGAGAGTCGTGATTTGTAGTGAGAGTCATGATTGAGTTTTATACCTTTCCCAAGGGATGGGATGAGTGATTGGCATGTTTATTCTCCTAAGCGATTATGTTGGCTGCATACAACATAATGCTCAAGAAAGAGTGGCATGTCCTAGACTT
Source organism: Tillandsia leiboldiana (assembly GCA_029204045.2). Classification (NCBI taxonomy): domain Eukaryota; kingdom Viridiplantae; phylum Streptophyta; class Magnoliopsida; order Poales; family Bromeliaceae; genus Tillandsia; species Tillandsia leiboldiana. The sequence goes on along the minus strand of CM055062.1, from coordinate 26,548,850 downwards.
TCGCTGGATTGGGTTGAGTGTTTGTTTTGTCCTGATCTGTGGATTTTGATGCAGGTGAGCACAATGCCTCCCCGACGTAGGATGCTGACGCGTTCTCAGCCTTCTTCCTCCGATGAGCCTGAGCAGGAGGAGTCAGGGTAGGACCAGGAGAGTGAGGTCTAGGTGTTACGGGCCCAGATGGAGCAGATGTCGGAGGATGTTCGACGTCAGGAGGAGGCTTCCCGAGGCCAGAAGGAGGCCATGGACCGAATAATGCGCCTACTGGAATAGAGGGCGCAGCCAGTTGTAGCACCACCCGAGAGTTCACCAGTTCCTTCTTCCCCTCCAGCGATACCCCCTATTGTACCAGCAGTGCCTGTGGCCCGGTCTGGGCCGACTGTCCGTGGAGAGGCATCGAGACCGGGAGGACAGTTATCCACGGGGAAGCAGAGGGATGTCACGGATCGCTTGATGAAGTTTCGCCAGCTTGACCCTCCTCGTTTCTCTGGGCGGAGTTTGGAGCCGTGGGAGGCGGAGGCTTGGATCATGGCTATGGAGCGACTTTTTGAGAACCTTTTTATTGAGGAGCGGTTTCAGGTGCTTTTGGCGACAAATTTTTTGGAGCACAATGCCGAGGCTTGGTGGCACCGAGTGCGACCTGTCGGTGCGCCTGGGACCCAACTGCTTACTTGGGCGGAGTTCCGCAGCCTTCTTCTTGGAGCCTCGTGTGCGAGTGGTTGTATTTCTTTCATCGGTTTTCCCTATTGAGCATTTAGATAGAGGCATGGTAGCTATTGAATATCTCCAGGTTTTCTTTTCAGTCTACATCGTTATCTTATGCCTCTAGTAGACTTGGTGTGCAGACCGTCAGGCCTGGTGGCGGTACCCACTGAGAACTACGTGTTGGTGTAGTTCTCACACCCGTTGGGGGGTTTTCCCCTTATTTTTTTTCCTCTCCTTTGTTTTGAGAGTCATTGTGGGAGTTGCTGATTCTACTGTTGCTGGTCGAGGCGAGGGAGTCGCGAGGTAGATCCCTACCTTTCTTTGGAGAGTAGCTGTACCCCCACATTGGAGATTTGTAGTACAGTCAGTAGACTAGTTTTATTTCCACTTTTGAGAGACTATTGTATTGTGAGGATCTGACTTGTACTGAGAGCCTGTACACTGATGTATTATTTTAGTTTACCTCCCTGTTGAGTTCTGGGTTATTGTATCAGAGGATTTTTTATATGATCATATTTGGGAGATGAATATTGTATCATTATTTCCAGTTGTACAGATGGTTGGATTTTAGTTTTACAGCAGTTTTCTTTATAGCTTCAGTACCTTTTCTTGCAGGTTGGACGCTTCGCCTATGCGGGGTTTTTGTATAGGCGGCGGATCTATTGGCAAGCCCGGGTCACAGTTTCGACCCCGGGGCGTGACAGAATAGAGTGGTATCAGAGCCTAGGTTGTAGGTCATGGTGGACTTAGAAAACCACGTGACCGATAACACGGCGAAATCCACTAAGATTAAACACGTACAAGGTGATTTATGGTAACACTACGACTCAACCTTTTCCATACGCTCCAAGTAGATCTTCTCCGCTTGCTGCACAACGCTCCTCGAATTCACAATTTGCGTCCAACGCCGAATCCACGACGTCCAACGTCGAATCCACGACGTCCAACCGAATCGACGGTCTTCACCAATGTAGCACGTATCGATCGCACGAACGTACCTCCCTCCGAATCCACGAGAGCGGTGTAGGTTTTTTATAGGATCCACAAGGATCTAAATAGGTACTATCAAACAACTAGAGGGGGGGTGAATAGGTGTAATACTTATAAAACCAAAACTCAGTGCAAAATAAAAACCAATGCGGAAAATAAAAACAGCACACCGAGATTTACGTGGAAACTCCAATCCAGGAGAAAAACCACGGGACCAACACGCAATAACAATCCACTAAGAATAGAAGAATAACAAGGTGATTACCGACTCCACGGACTCAAACCCCTCCTTCAGCTTCTTCGGACCTTGCGCTGACCGGTTGGATATCCACGCAATAACAATCCCTAAGAAAAGAAGAATAACAAGGTGATTACCGTCTCTACGGATTTAACCCCTCCTTCAATTTCTTGGACCTCGCGCTCCACCGATTTTGCACGTCCACTGCACACGTTCGAATCCACGAACGCCACTCGAATCCACGAGCACACGTTTCGAATCCACGAAACGCCTTTAGCACACCGAATCCACGATGCCACGTCGAATCCACGACGCAAACTCAGTCGATAAGAATATTGACTTCGATGGTGATCCTTTGCTTAGATTCTCATTGAGGAACCGTAGAAGAAATCTCTAAGCAAAGATTAGATCAATTCGACAAAAGATATGTTCTTGAAAGAACCCTCGAATTGACCTAAAAGAGGCTATATAGAAGAACGATAAAAACCTAGCCTCTAGGGTTGCTCTAAAGTGTTTTATAAATTAATCGGTAGAGAACCCACGTTTTTGAGAAACCCTAAACGTCTATTTATAGTTTAGAAACCTTTGGAAAGAGATAAGAATCAAAAACATACCTTATCTGGAAATTTTTAGGACGGCGATCCGGATCGGATTTACTGCGATCCGGATCGTCGTAACGAGATTGACGATTCCAGAAAACCAAGGGTTCGGGATCCGGATTGCAAGGTCCGATCCGGATCGTTCATGCAATTCAGCAAAGTCCCATGTTCGGGATCCGGATCGGAATGGCCTAGGATCCGGATTGAAATTGCCAATGAACAAGTACCCTTCGGGATCCGGATTGCAAGGTCTGATCCGGATCCTGAACATGTCCCATGTCCAGTTTTTGATTTTTATGCAATTAAAAGATCATCCAAGTGTTTCTACACTATAAGAAAGTATTCGGATCACCACAATTATTTAGTTAAACATACCTGATCCTCTTGAATACTTTCTTCTTGAGATTGATGTAACTGATCCACAATTCTTCAACTTCAATCTTCAAGACTCAAGACACTGAGTGTCAACTTGAGCTCTTGTTGAATCTTCTCTAAGTCTTTGATTGCTGATTGACAATTTGATCCCTTTAAGACTCCGACTCAACTCACTGACTTGACTCACGAAATATGCCAACACCAAAATGCCGTAACAAGCGGTAGCACCTTGAATCCACAAGGCCACGCGAATCCACGCGCCGATTTTGGGAAATCGTTGTTTTGTTGGTGATGATAATCCGCCGAATACTTAGATCAAAGATAGATAAGAAAACACCATCTAAGTATTCATCAATTTGATTCTACAAGAAATAGCGAGTTTGGAAACCCTAGAATCAAATTGATCAATATAGACGAAGAAACATGAAATTAATCGTGTTTTCCTTTCGTCTCTATATGTGGATTTTGATTATCTCTGTTATTTGGATTACATAGATTAATCCTAAAAGATGAAAATAAGGGTCTATTTATAGGTTAGAAACCTTTGGAAAGAGATAAGCATCTAAAACTGACTTAACAGAATTTTTCCCGCACGGCGGTCCGGACTGGATTTTGGCTGATCCGGACTGTCGTCTTTTTTCAGGAAATTTCCTGGAAAAATAGTTCGGGATCCGGACTGGAATTTTCTGATCCGGACTGTTCATGCGATTTCTGCAAATACAGAGTTCGGGGTCCGGACTGACTGGGGAATGTTCCGGACTGGAATTACGCATGAACTCAACTCTGTTCGGGGTCCTGATTGGAATGCCCTGATCCGAATCCTGAACATCCAACTTGTCCAGTTTTTTATTTTTAAGCAATGAAAAATATTCCAGTGTTTCTAAACTACAAGAATGTATTTAGATCACCAAAATTATTTAGTTAAACGTACCTGATCCTTTTGAATTCATTCTTCTTGAGATTGATGTATATGATCCACAATTCTTCATCTTCAATCTTCAAGACTTAGAACACTTCACGAAATACGCCAACACAAATTCCTTAACAATCTCCCCCTTTGGCGGTTTCGTGACAAAACAAAAATCAACTTAAAAAATTCAAAAAGATATTTTTGTTGCTATCACCATACAACAAAAATTTACATGAATGATCCAAATAAATACAAGAGGTAAACTCCTAATACAAACTCTAGACTTAGCCGCTTGTACTCTCTGCAAAAGAAATAATTCTTGACAAAAGGAAATCATTAGATACCTCAAGAATTTAATCAATCAATAGGCAATCAGAGAGATAGAGTTTATACTCATGTAACTTATGACATTATTTATCAGATATGTAAGAAAATCGACAATCAAAGATTCACATACCATCATATCACGAAAGTTCCTTAATTTCATAGTTCTATCACACAAGTTAACAAGTTCAACAAGTTTCAAATAGTTAGTCAAAGCATCATATCACATGTCACTTGTTAACAAATATTACATGGCCAAATAGTTAGTCAAATAGTTAGTCGTGGCATGTTAAAGTTCAAGTTCTGTTCAACTTACCTTTCAACTTACCTTTTCAAGTTCGTATATCTTCTCCCCCTTTTTGTCAAAAATCGCCAAATCCAATTCAAAATTGGGAGGAAAAGGTTCAAAAGGTAAAGAAACTTAAGGTAAAGAGACAAAAACTGAAAAACCTGCACAAACTTGTCAGAAAGAAAATCAAACGTCAATCTGATCAAGATTCGTCTGAGCTACTACACCCAAGCTTTGAAAAAATTTTCTTTACCAACTTCGTCAAAGACTTGTACTTCTTTTTCAAGTCAACTTAGGTTGCAGTAATCGCTGCAAGGTCTGTAGAGATCCGACCTTGTTCAATTGCAATCCGCTCCTGTTCAGACGATAATCGTTGTTGTTCACGGTATTCGTCCTCTGATGGCTCAAAAGGTCCAAGACCTGTAGCTGTTGCTTGTGCTGCTGTTGCTGCTGGAGCTGCTGTTGCTGGTTGCGCTGTTGGGGTTGATGGTCTTTTGCTCCTTAGCGGGGTTAGTGTCTCATCCGGTTTGCTCGAGAGAGACTTCACAATTGTAGAATCATTGATAGTTCCTAGACTATGCATATAAGTTGATGAACGAATATCCACATCAAACTTTCTCAAAATCCACATTATAATCAACGGGAATGGAAGTCGCTCGGTAGGATGAGCATTTTCCACATATCTCGCCATCCTTGACCAGATAAGATATGGAATGTTGAAATTTGATCTCAAGGAAGCTTCGGGGTGTCCAAGAAGATACAGAAATAGCATTCTATCCCAACGAAGAACCTTCGTTTGCATGTTTGGCAAAATGTTATAGCAAACAATGAAGTTCAAAAATCTGTACTCCGGTCGAAGTTCTTTTGAAAGAACGGAGTTTCCCGCCGACCGAGTTTTCGGCATGCAAATTCCATCAACAACCGTCCTCCAAGTTATATTTGTCCTAACATGTCCCTTCATGTAATGAGTCCCTTCGGTTTGGGCACTCATACCTAGCACTTCTCCAATCAGTTTTGGAGTGATCGTGAGCTTGGTGTTCTGGACCGTTGTATTGAATTCTCTAGGTCCGTCCTCATGATCTTGAAGCTGTGTGTAGCACACATGTAGAAAGTCCTAACAAGATGGAGACAATATCCAGAAGTTTCAGAAAATTTGCAAACTTGTGCAAGTCGTGTTTGATCAAACAGGGTTCAAAACGCTGTCGAGCGTTCCCTGAGAGCTGCGACATTTACATGTCTCTCACCTATGCATTCTCGCTTCTCAAAATCTTTCATCTTCTCAGTGCTAATGTGAACAAAATCCTGTGGAGGTGGCTCACTCGCAAGTGGCTCTTCAATCTCAATTCCACGAGATCGACCTCTTTTCCTCGCAACACTCTTCCTTTTCATGGAAGTTGATTGCATGGGAGTTTTTCCTTTCTCGGCGGCAGTAGGCGGAGTCTTCGTCTTTGCAGGAACTGGGGCTTTGCCCTTTGATGCCGCTACAGCCTTCGCTGCGATTTCTTCAAGGACTTTATCCCACTTCGAATCATCTAATGAAACTAACTCCCCTTCCTCTTGAGTCTTCCTTGTTCTCTTGAGCTTGTTAGTCGCTCGCGTGCCGACCATTGCCACAATGAGCACAATTATCCAGCCGAAAACCATCTTGCCAGAGTTTGAAAAAAAAGTGCCCTGTGATCAAGAGCTCAAAAACATGTAAAAATTTGTTTAATTTCAAAAATCTAAAAATTTATACCCAAACAATCTTTATCATGTATAGAGACTATGAATCAAGATAGATTTGCAAAAAGAATATTAAAAATAGATCAATCCCATGATTTTCGAAAATTCCTAAAATTTGCCCTAAAACTGAATTTTTAAAAATCGAAGCCCAAAAATCCATTAATCAAATGAATACAAGGTATAGAAACAAATCTAAGGTGTCCAGAGTTCATATTTCAAAAGAAATTTGATCAAAAACCGTTCAAAAATGAAATTATAGCAAGAAATTCCTCACGTTTTGAAGCATACAAGCAAAACAGTTTAAAACAAGAGTTTTGATCATAAGAACTTACTTGGATCAAGTGAAAATGAGTTGCAAAAGATCCAAATCTCCTTGATTCTAAAGAGAGAAACTCTAGGAAGTTAGAAACAAAAGTTTAGAGAGAATAGAATTCGAAAAACCCTTCGTTTCTATTAAATTCTAGCCGTGGTCCAGATCAGGTCAGGATTTCAGTCCGGATCGGCTTGGCGGAGGAAATCCCATCGTTCGGGATCCGGACTGAACAATCAAGTCCGGACTGCCTGCAACTTTTTCTTTAGGAAAATTTGTAAAAATTTCAGAAAATCCAGAAAAAGTATGTAAGCATTCTTGCATATCAACTTTAAACAAAAAGTATTGTTTCACATCAAAAGAAATAGATTATGCTAAATCTATCATTAATACTCAAATAATGAAACGAAAATTTACAAAATTTATATCCTCTAAAGTTTAGCAAGTTCTAAATATCAATCACGATCTTATGAGTAATGAATTTATCAAATCATTAATTGAGCAAAGAAAATGAAGCACAAAGATCGATAGATGTTTGAAATCCCAAATAAATTAGATAATGGTATCTAGTCAATATGTCTAGGGAGTGGCTTTTTGAGCATCTTTCAATTTGAAATCCCACCTTATACCAACCTTAGAATTCGACAAAGTCAAGTATTTCAAAAAGCATTTTATCTAATAAACAAGAACACCATGCTTGGTAAACATGTGGTAGCTGCACACAGTACTCGGACGACCGAGGTAGTAGCTCTTTCCTCCATGTGGTGGTAGTTTTCACACTCCACTATGGGATGTAACTCTTTCCACATCTTTTGAGCATGAAACAATAAATAATACTCCCCCTCAATTGGCTATCAATTATGTAAAATATTAAGTATTCAACCAACCATTGATCTCGTGTTCATACTTAACTTAATTATCAAATAAGATAAAAACTGTACCAAGAGATCATTGAGTGAGGAATTGACTTTGATCAAATAAAGATGAAATAAATGATATAAATGATCAATGCATCAAGAGAGTTATAATGATATCCAAATCATAATGAAATTCTCTAAACATGAAAAGATGCAATTAAAGTCAATTATACTAATTCTCAATTAATGTTCTATATACAAACAAAAAGAACACAAAACAAAACCTAACATAAGCAATGGTTCAAAAATTGTTATTTCAAAGAAAGCATTCCAATTGCTTTACGCAAATGAATAAAACGTTTTTGATCCAAAGGTTTTGTCAAAATATCGGCTAATTGATCTTCAGTTGAAACATAAGAAATTTGTAAAGTACTTGATTCAACTAGCTCTCTAAGAAAATGATATCTAAGTTCAATGTATTTTGTTCTTGAGTGCAACACTGGGTTTTTAGAAATGTTTATGGCACCTAGTGTTGTCACAAAGAATTGTTACCGAAGTCGCAGGAATGCGAAAGTCGCTCAAAACACTTCTCATCCAAATCAATTGAGTGGAACAACTTCCCGCTGAAATGTATTCCGCTTCGGCAGTAGAGAGAGCAATGCAGTTTTGCTTTTTACTATGCCATGCAACTATACAATTGCCAAGGTAAAAAAAAGCACCACTCGTGCTCTTCCGACCATCCACTGATCCAGCCCAATCGACATCCGAATATCCTATTATATCGAGAGATATGCCCATAGGATACCAAATTCTGAAATTTAATGTACCTTTGACGTACCGGATGATCCTTTTCACCGCTTTCAGGTGAATTTCCTTCGGTGCTGATTAATATCTTGCGCAAATCCCAACACTGAAAAAAATATCCGGGCGACTAGCCGTAAGGTAGAGTAGACTTCCAATCATTCTTTGGTAAAACTTTCTCGTCTACACTTTCTCCGTGAGATTCACTTCCTAATCCCTTATCGCTAGTTCCCATAGGAGTCAGAAAGTCTTTAGAGTTCTCCAATCCGAATTTCTTGACCAACTCCTTCGCATACATGGATTGGCATAAATGAATGCCATAATCACTTTGCTTAACATGCAATCCAACAAAAAACATAAGCTCGCCCATCATGGACATCTCAAATTCGCTTTCCATCGTTTCGGCGAATTTTGAAGCATCGTTGTTCCCCGTAGCACCAAACACAATGTCATCCACATATATTTGTGCTACAATGAAGTTGTCGTGAAAGTGCTTCACAAATAATGTCCGATCGGCTCCCCCTCGAGTATAGCCCTTTTCCAAAAGGTGTTTTTTCGGTTGAGTAACATAAACTTCCTCATTTAGAAAACCATTTAAAAATGCACTCTTAACATCCATTTGAAAAAGTTCAATTTTAAAATGACAAGCAATTGCGAAAAGTATACGAATGGACTCGAGACGAGCAACCGGCGTGAAAGTCTCATCAAAGTCTATACCTTCAACTTGTGAATAGCCCTGAGCAACTAGACGTGCTTTGTTCCAAATAACGGTACCATCTTCATTTTTCTTGTTCTTGAAAATCCATTTTGTACCGATGATATTTTGTTGCGTCGGGGGCTTCGTTAATTCCCAGACTTTGTTCCTTTCAAATTGATTGTGCTCTTCTTGCACTGCTTCAATCCAATAGTCATCTTGAAGAGCTTCATCAATGTTCCTTGGTTCTACCATGGAGACGTAGCATGCAACTCCACATTCCAATTGCCTTCGAGTTCTAGACGTGGCGGCCTGCCATTGGCGGGCGCCACCCACCCCGCCAGGCCGCCAGGGCCACGTGGCCGCGCCCGGTTCGCCGGGCGCCGCTATCCCCTGTTCGGGGACACGTGTCGCGCCCGGGTGAATCCGAGCGCTGGTTCGTGGGCCGGGCCGGGCGCGGATTCGGCGCCCGAAACATTCAGGCGACCGAATTCGAAAAGCCCATGTGGCCTGGGCTGGGCCTTTATATACCCCCCCCCCCCCCCTCTCATCTTTTCTGTTTTTTGGGCTTTCTGGGCTTTTTCTCCGAGAGAGCCCAATAGAAGAGTTGTTCCCCTTGATGTTTTTCATCTCGTGGTGGATCCCATGGATTTTTGGAGGCTCGGCAGCGGCGATCTTGGTTTTACAGTGCGCCTCGATGTTTCCCTTTTTCGGCCCGTTTTCGTCGCTTCTCAGTCCGAGAAGTCCCCTATGCAGCCCCGAAGGAGTTTTTCGACGATTTCTGCGGCAGTGTGTTCCTGAGAGGTAAATCTTCGTTTTCCGTGTTGGTCATTTCACCTCATTCTGGATTTTTGGCACGGTTCCCGAGGCACCATTTGACCCCATTTGCTGTGGTGAATTTCAGCGCGGACTTGTTGGATTTATATCTTGGCCTACGAGCATCGGATCAGGGCGTATAAATACTCGTTTTGGATCTACTCATCGCAAGGAACTCAACCGTGAGTTTTCTAGATTTTTCGGAGGACATAGGTGAAAATTTCTCTTTTTTCGTGCTGTTTGGAAAACAGCAAATGCTATTTTTTTTGGGTATTGTATTTACACCGTGTGCGATGTATTGTGCAGTAGTGCACTGTTTTCGGAGGGTTGCGGAGTTAGAGGACTGCGGACAGCGAGGAGCCTTTTTGGCTGTGGATTGCGCTTTTCGAGGTGGGTGGTTGTTGCATACCTCAATTTTCGACTTGCTCACTAAGTTTATTAGAGAAATCCCCATATTACACTTATTGATTGATCACCCCGTTGACAGTCATGCTTAAATTAAAATAATTATGAGCCTATCATATGGGACTATTCTTGTGGATATATCATGTTGGGTATATTATTGGAGAAATATTAATGTGAGAACATGATTGTGAGAAGATTATAGTGATGATAAATTAACATGCCATGTTAGCACATAGACTTGTATGAAAGTTGATTAAATGGAACAGGATGACATATTTATATGCGGGTACTATTTTGATGATTTATTATGGATCAGGGATTATAGACATGTGTAGTTGGTTAGTGATTTTGGCATGATGGTTATATCTATGCGGAGCTATTATTTGATACACATGTGGAGCTACTATTTGATACACTTTCTTTTATTTTTCATGAGGACATTTGCATGCTTGTATGGACATCTAGATAGGCTACTATTTATTGCTACACTATTATATTGGGACTTGACTTAGGAGAAACCATGATTGTTTCTTTCCTCCTTTTCATTTAGACTTTTGATTCATGTTGCTCGGGTTCGAGCAGGGGTTTGGGATAGTGTAGTCGGGACCTTGGAGTATGGGAGGTACTTGATTATGGATTGGTGCGGGATTGCGGTAACCGCGGACAATACGCAGTTGACCGGATATTGTCTATTTTATTAGATTAGGGACTTGTGGGGTATGGCGGCGACCGCGGACATAGGGCGGTTGACCGGATGTTTACTTATGCATCAGATTGGGGATCGGGGTTTCTTTAGTGGAGGGGTTTGTTCCACTTGAGCATAGTTGTGATCCAATCCTGCTTTTATGATACTTGCGACGTGGTTACTTTCCTCGTGTGGGTAGCTCCCCTCGAGTTCCCCTCCGGAGCGTGGGGGTCAGACAGTTATCGAGATTTTGCTATCACATCGGCGCGGCTTTACTTGCCCGATGATGGCGGCGGCAACAGTCAGTTATTGAGTTTTTGCTATCACATCGGCGCGGCTTTACTTGCCCGATGTTGAGGGCGGCAGCAGGCAATACCTGTTTTTACTGGTGGATAGATTAGGTTTTTTTGGACAGATACTATGTTCTGATGCATACATACAGTCATTCCTTTCGGTATTGCATTTAGAGGTATACTAGTGGTGGTTTTCCAGTTTTAGCAGTTTATATACCTTACCACTCTACCTTTCCCTTTGCCTCTGGTAGACTTAGTGGGTACGTCGGAGTTTGTGGCTTTACGGCAACTGGTTTACTAGTGGTTCTCACCCCCATTGTTGTTTTCCTCTTTTCTTCCTCCTGTTTTGCAGAGTCTTCTGCGCGAGTTGCTGATCTTTCGGTCGTTGTTCGAGGCGAGGGAGTCACGAGCTTGATCTTTACCGCCCGAGGAGTGTAGCTGTATCCCCTGGTAGGAGATTCCTAGTTCTGTCAGCTGGATCATTATTGTTTACTTTGAGAGGGATCTTTTGTATTTTGAGAGACTGATGTACTATATAGTTTTAGTTTATCTCGCTTTTTGGAGTTGAGAGATGCTGTATTGAGGACATTGTATGATGATTGTTTATATTTGAGAAGATGGATATTGTACTTTATTTCGTGATGTACAGTGATGGGATTTTATTTTACAGCATTTTATTCCCGCTCTGATATTTGTATAGCTATACTATCTTTTGCAGGTTAGACGCTTCGCCTATGCGGGATTTCTCGTATGGGTGGCGGATCTGTTGGCGAGCCCAGGTCGCAGTTCGACCCCGAGGTGTGACACTCGCGGTGCTTGTTTTAGACCGTAAAGAGCATTTTTCAATCGAAAAACATGGTTAGGTAGTTAATGATCAATGAAACCTTTCGGTTGAGCAACATAAACATCCTCATTTATAAAACCATTTAAAAATGCGCTCTTAACGTCCATTTGAAAAAGTTTTATTTTAAAATGACAAGCAATTGCGAAAAGTATACGAATGGACTCGAGACGAGCAACCGGGGCGAAAGTCTCATCAAAGTCTATACCTTCAACTTGTGAATAGCCCTGAGCAACTAGACGTGCTTTGTTCCGAATAACGGTACCATCTTCAGTTTTCTTGTTCTTGAAAATCTATTTTGTACCGATGATATTTTGTGGCTTCGGGGGCTTCGTTAACTCCCAAACTTTGTTCCTTTCAAATTGATTGAGCTCTTCTTGCATTGCTTCAATCCAATAGTCATCTTGAAGAGCTTCATCAATGTTCCTTGGTTCTACCATGGAGACGTAGCATGCGACTCCACATTCCAATTGTCTCTGAGTTCTAACTCCTTCTTGAGGATCTCCAATGATGTTTGATTCCGGATGGTCCTTGGAGATTCGAAGCGTTTGAGGTAACGGAGTACTCAGGGGAATTTGCGATGATTCCTGCAGATTAGATAAACTAGAAGAACCATGAGATGCATCAAAATTTTCAGAAGAATTATCATGCAAAGATGCAATATCATTAGCAGGAGATTCATCATCAATAGACATATAGGAGTAGATTTATCAGAAGAAAAATGAAAAGCTTCATCTACTTTAACATTTAAAAGATTCTATCATCGTTTTAGATTCAAGGTTAAATACCCGATATGCTCTACTGTTTGTTGAATTACCCATAAAAAATCCTTTATCACTTCGAGAGTCAAATTTTCCAAGATTTTCTCGATCGCGTAAAATGTAACAACGACTCCCAAGGATATGAAAATATTTTATATTCGGTTTTCTACAGAACCAAAGTTCATAGGGGGTATTCAAAGTACCCGGGCGCAAATATATTCTATTGATCACATAGACAGCGGTGCTAACTGCTTCAGCCCAAAAATGTAACGGGAGTTTCTGTTTATGAAGCATAACACGCGCCATATCTTGAACAACTCTATTTTTGCGCTCGACTACACCGTTCTGTTGCGGTGTATAAGGTGCACAGAATTCATGTTTTATGCCATTTGAAGTGCAAAAATCAATGAATTTAGAATTAATGAATTCTCCACCTCTATCACTACGAACACGAACGATCTTTTCATTCTTCTCAATCATAATACGATGGCAAATCTCATGAAAAGAATCGAAAGTATCCGCTTTCTCTTTTAAAAATGCTACCCATGAATATCTAGAGAAATCATCAACCAAAAGAAAAATGTACCATTTACCTCCCAAGCTTGGTTGACGAGTCAGCCCCATTAAGTCCATACGCAGTAATTCTATCGGCCGTTTGGTTCCCACGCGGTTCAAGTTCCGGTGCGTGGCTCTGGATTGTTTTCCCTTTTGGCAACCTCCACACACAATGTTTTCTTTAAACGATAATTTAGGAACACCTCTAACCACGTCTTTATTAGATATTCTAGATAGTTCCTTAAAATTTATGTGACCTAGTCTTTCATGCCAAAGTGTTTCATTATCAAGTGACACTAGGTTACAATGTTCAGAAAATTTATTAGGAACTACATAGCAGCTATTTTGATATCTAACCCTTTTCAAAAAGAATGAATGGTTTTTGTCAATTACAATGCATTCAACATAAGAGAAATTAACTTAAAAACCATTATCACACAATTGACTAATGCTTACGAGGTTAGTCTAGCCTTCAACAAATAAAACATTGTTCAAAACCGGGCCATCTGGAATAGTTATTGTTTTTTACCAACTATTTTTGAAGATCGTCCATCTCCGAAAACTACAAGTCCTCCGGAGGTTTTCTCTAAAGATTGAAAATAGTTTTTATCACCAATCATGTGACGAGAACAACCACTATCCAGATACCAAGACGAATTGTCATATGCATGTAGTGATGTATGATGACAAGACAAGGGAAGATTTCACCTTTGCGCACCCAAACCTTACGAGTTTTGAAATACGTCGGCAATGATCGTGAAGTTGATCTCCTTGGTGAACGCGTCTTGTTTGGTTGATCACTTTTCTTTAAGTTCCATGACGATGTCATCTCGGGTGGTGTACCATTGTTCTTCACCTTTGGATGGTTCTTGCGAAATTTCTGGTGGATGAACTTGTTGGTAGTTGTTGCAAGTATTGCTTGATTTGTCCGCTTAACTCCATACTTGCAGTTTGGTCTAATGTGCCCTGCAAAACCACAACGATAACATACCTTGGTAGACGTTGAACCTGAACGCAATGAGGTAGGCTTGTTAACGTTGGATGCGATGATCTTTGTCGGAGAAGGAGCAACCGACTGGGGCACAAAAACCGTCTTGCTCGAACTTGGACCCTCACCAGTTCGATCGTATCCAAGGCCCAAACGATTCGTTTGACCAAGACCAAGCAACTTGTCCAACTTGCTCCTTCCAGAAGAAAATCGCTTCAAATCTTCCTTAAGTTGGAATATGGTCTTCGTCATCTCCAATTTTTCTTGTTGAGCCTCGGAGTGGAGCTTCGAGAAGTGATTTTCCTTATCCACCAATTTGATATTTTCCTTCTCGAAATGCTCGTTCTTCTCCTGAAGGGAAATGTTTATCTTGATCAAATTGTCCCTTTCCTCTTTAGTTTGAGAGAGAAGTTGCCTTTTTAGTTTGTTCTTCAAGATCCCACAAACTTCTTCTCAAACTTTTGTTTTGCTTTGCCAATTTCTTAGAATCATTTAATAAATTATGGTTGGCAAAAGCAAAGTCTTCACCTTCGGAATCGCTTGGTTCATCATCCGTTGCAGTTTTTTCATTCAAGGAGGAGATGGATAATGAACCAGAGGAAGTTGCTGAAAAACACACGAAAGGTGAAGTTGTGGCCGCAATAAATGCAGTGGCGTTGTTATCCTCATCACTGGAAGATGACTCATCAGAAGAGGAAGTGTCATCCATGTGACGGCTTGCATAGCCTTCTTCTTTGATGGATTCTTGTTGGGACTCTCCGTTGAGATGTGGCCAAAACCTCGGCATTTGAAGCACTGGATTTGTCCCTCGGTGTTCTTCTTGTCCTTTGAAAAACTTTCTTGCTTTCTTGATTTAAAGCTTGAATTTCCTTTGCCTTTCTTGGGCTTAACGAAGGATGATGGTTTGCTTGAATTTACCCTTCGAAAGCTTCAGCGACATTTCCTTGTTAAGAATGCAATCTGTTTCTCGAAATCCTCCATTGATAGATTATCATCAGCGTCTGAGGAGGATGAATCCGCGTCTTCTTCCTTTGTTGATTTCAATGCAAAACCTGAAGACTTAGAAGAAGATGAAGGCTTTCCAGAAGAATAGTTAGTAGGAAAAGTCATTTCATAAATTTGAAATGCACCAACTAATTCTTCTACCTTGATCACGTCCGGGTGTTTTACTGTTTCAATGGCTGCAACCTTAGGGCGAAATCTTTCAGGAAGAGTTCTCAAAATCTTTCTTACAACTTTTGATTTTGGAATTTTCTCTCCCAAGTTAGCACATGTATTTACGATGTCTTGCAATCGTGTATAATAATCTGTGAAAGATTCATTTTCTGCCATATGAATTGAACCAAATTTTCTCATAAGCATTTGCAGTTTTTGAATCTTCACTAAACTTGTACACTCATGTGTAACTTGTAGAGTATCCCAGATTTCTTTCGCGGTCTCACATGCCGAGACGCGAGAGAACTCGGTTTGCGACAAGGCATTAAACAAAGCATTAATTGTCACACCCCGGGGTCGAAACTGTGACCCGGGCTCGCCAACAGATCCGCCGTCGACACGGGAAGCCCCGCACCAACGAAGCGTCTAACCTGCAAAAGATAGAACTACAGCTACACAGATATCAGAGCGGAAAATAAAAGCTGTAATATCAAATCAAACTACTAATAAACTGAAAATAAATACAAAGTCCATCTCCCAAATACCTGAATAATACAAGGTCAGATACAAATAAAAAATCCACCAATACAACATCTATGAAACCAAAAAGGGAGATAACTAAAACTGGAAATATAACAATAAACAGTGAATCCTACTATCCGGGATGGTACATCTACCTCACTCTAAAGGAACTATGCTGGTAGGGAACTATCTCTCGACTCCCTGTCCTCGGTCTGTCGCGCCAGCTCGGGCAAGAACGGAAGGAAAAGCCTCAGCAACCTGTCACCGACAGAGGGTGTGAGAACTACATCCTACAGTAGTTCTCAGTGGGTACCGTCTCCAAGACCCACGGTCTGCCCACTAAGTCTACTAGAGGCAAAGATAACAGAAAAAGACTGTGATAATGAAAACTAAGCTGGAAAAGTATCTACAGCTATCATGCCTCTATCTACTATGCTCAAAAGGGAAAAACACAGATGATGGTATGCCTCCACTCGCTACTGCTAATATGTCTCAAATACCATGCTCAATGGAAACTCTACTAAGACACATGCTATGCAACCACTCACTCAGAGTAATCCAAATCTCGGTGACTGCCACATCGGGTCCAGTCAAGCCTGCGCCCCCTAGTGTATCAACCAGGGCGTCCCATCGGACTATCTCAGTATCATGCAAAGCGACCTCTAGTGTATCAACTAGGCGCTTCATCATCATCGCATCCGGAGCGTAACTCGTGGGGAGCGACCCCACCGAGCTCAAGCATGTCTCATCTGGCAAAAGCGACACATGCAGGCTATAATCCACGATCAAACAGATCGAAAACTCGAACACCCAAATAACCATCACTCAGTCGGAGAACCCTCCACGACTCAATCTCAGAAAGCTAACCCACTAAAAAAGTACACAACCTCTGGGACCGCCGTCAGCCCAAACGGCTCCCAAAACGACACCCCACTCATAGACGAGAAGAACCGTCTGACGCAGCAAGGGTCCGAGAATCTTGTTAGGCCGGTGCCTAGAACCCCAATCAAACAAGAACAGACTCTAGGCTTAGCCTATCGAAGTTCTCGATCCCTTACCATTCGGGGATTCGGCTCCCTCGGTTAAAGTGGGAAACCAACACAACAAGCTAAACTCACGGGCTGGAAATGCTCTACAACCAAATAGCGGAGGGTACGAAAACCCCGGGAGACTAATACCTACGACCCCAATCAAACAAGAACAGGCTATAGGCGTAGCCTCCCGTTGCTTTCGACCCCAGAAAGAAATCAGCCTTTAGAACCCAGATCACTCACCCCTGTCGGGTGAGGAACAATTTAGGAGAAAAGGTGACCTTTATTATAAAATACCGTCTTGAATTGAGAAAACCAACTTTTATAGATTTTAGTTCTTGAGAAAATCAGTTGAAAACAAGTTTATTTTCCGGACTCCAAAGGGTTAATGCCCCCGCCCAATCAAACAAGAACAGGCTTCGGCGACCCCTAGAAATTCGGAAGGAAAAACACTGGTTTACAAAAATCATGAGTGTCCAAAAAACATTCTGGGTTCAAGATCCTGATAACACACGCTCACGACGATTACAACTTGGTGGTGACAACCAAATAGAGAAATACCCAAAGATCCGGGACCACCGTTTACCCAAAACGGTTCCCAAAACACTAACACTGGCCTAACACAGCTATCAGACCCTACTCAGCCCCCAGGCCCGTGTGCAACATACGTCCCACAATGTCCTGACCACTCGGCCCACTACCCGAGCGAGGAACTCTATGTCCAGAAAGAAATGCAATGTGTGAGATGTATAAAGCATAAAAGAACCTAGCCCAGATTAAGGTTCTCTATTGGTCTGGTTAAACACATGCAACATATGACGGGGGTGCTAGTCAAGGTTCCAATAATACACTTATTCTAGCATGCTGAATCCTATAATAATAGAATTAGAAAGAAGTCCGCAGACTTGGAGAAAAATCCAACCCACCTCGGTATGCCACCAATTGCTCGTAGACACTTACAATTGGCCTCCGTGCGATTCCTTGCCTCCACCGGAGTCCGCACGCAAAACGGAGCACGCCGCCGGAGTCCGCACGCAAAACAGAACACGGTGCCGGAGTCCGCATGCAAAATGGAACACGGTGCCGGAGACCGCAAGCAAAACAGAGTCCGCACGCAAAACGGTGCACGCCACCAGAGTCCGCACGCAAAACGGAGCACGGTGCCGGACTCCGCACGCAAAATGGAGCACGGTGCCGGAGTCCGCACGCAAAATGGAGGGGTAAACAACAGTTCCTAACAAGCATAAGGACAAGGGGTAAGAACCAAAAACCAAAAAGGTATACCCCAAAACTGTGCCGAAAAACACCGCGAAAAGACGAGCAAAACCAACCTTAAAGTCGGCGCTTCGCCAAACAAGCACCCACGCATTTGCCCGGCTCCAAGGGACGCCTCGCGCGCGCTCCACGACACAAACGGTGAGCTCACGGCACCCCGAAAACCTCCCCAACGCTCTTCCTCTCTCCCCCTCGCATGCACGGACGGAAAGGAAGAGAAAAAAGGAGAAAAAGGGGGCATTTTGGGCGTAAATAGCCCAAGGTGCGCAGATTCGGGCGCCCGAATCTGGAATTCGGGCGCCCGAAACCCCAATTTCGGGCGAGCTACAATGATCTCGCGAAAAAACACCACGCCGAGCGTGCCACCGCAGCGCCACGTGGCCGCACCACGCTCCCCGCGCGCAGGCGCAACCAAACGGGGGCCGACGCGTGGCAGTGCCAGCGCGCACCGCGACCAACGCGCCAGGGTCGCGTCCCCTCACGCGCCGCGGGCGAACGGGCGCCCGCCACGTGTCGCGATCCGCGCGCTTCCCGCGCTGGCCCGCGCCGCGTGTCGCCACCCGCGCGCATCCCGCGCTGGCCCGCGCCGCTTCCCCGTGTGCGCGTCAACGCGCGGGTTGATGCGCCCAACGCGGTTCGGCCGCGTGGCGCCTCCCACGTGAGCCCACACTCCCGCGCCCGCACCTGGGTCGCTGCGCCCCGCCTGCGCCTGCGACCGGATAGACCAACCCGCGCCTACCACGTGGCAGCGGCGTGGGTTCGTTGCTCCCGGTGCACGCGGGTGGGCCGTGGACCGGCCCGCAACCAAAAATTGGCCCGATAGCCCGATTAAGCCCGGAAATAGCCGTTTTTGGCATCCATTCGATGCACAACGCACTCGATACACCAAAAATAGGTGTTTTCTCACCACCAAGCACACGGTCGAGTCGCACGGGAATTTCGGGACACCACATTAATTCCTTTGCCGTTGTAAGAAGATGCATCAGTTTCTTCCTTGGTCCATTTCGACCTAGGTTTGAGGGTGGGAACATCGACAATAATCTCAGTAGGATTTGTCCATCCAAACTCAATTGATTGCCAAACCCGTTTATCTATGGAAATCAAGAACACTTCCATGCGTACTTTCCAATATGCATAATTTGTTCCATCGAAGAACGGTGGTCTATTGATGTTTCCACCTTCAACCACTGTTTACAACCCTATTCCCGCTCTGATACCACTTGTGGGTTATGTTAATAATGGATCTGAATAGGGGAAAAACCACCTAGAGGGGGTGTGAATAGGTGTAAACAATAAACACACCAAATCGTTGCATAAAAAATAACCCAATGCGGAAAATAAATAAAGTACGCAAGATTTTACGTGGAAAACTCCATCACAGGAGTAAAAAACCACGGGACCGATAACACGGCAAAATCCACAAAGAATAAACATGTACAAGGTGATTTACCGTAACACTACGACTCAACCTTTTCCATACGCTCCAAGTAGATTTTCTCCGCTCGCTCCACAACGCTCCTCGAATCCACGATTTGGGTCCAACACCGAATCCACGACGTCCAAGGCCGAATCCACGACGTCCAACCGAATCCACGGTCTTCACCAATGTAGCACGTATCGATCACACGAACGTACCTCGCTCCGAATCCACGAGAGCGGTAGCACCTTGAATCCACAAGGCCACGCGAATCCACGCGCCGATTTTGGGAAATCGTTGTTTTGTTGGTGATGATAATCCGCCGAATACTTAGATCAAATTTAGATAAGAAAACACCATCTAAGTATTCATCAATTTGATTCTACAAGAAATAGCGAGTTTGGAAACCCTAGAATCAAATTGATCAATATAGATGAAGAAACAAGAAATTAATCGTGTTTTCCTTTCTTCTCTGTATGTGGATTTTGATTATCTCCGTTATTTGGATTACATGGATTAACCCTAAAAGATGAAAATAAGGGTCTATTTATAGGTTAGAAAAACCTTTGGAAAGAGATAAGTATCAAAAACTGACTTAACAGAATTTTTCCCGCATGGCGGTCCGGACTGGATTTTGGCTGATCCGGACTGTCGTCTTTTTTCAGCAAATTTCCTGAAAAGACAGTTCGGGGTCCGGACTGGAATTTTCTGATCCGGACTGTTCATGCGATTTCTCCAAATACAGAGTTCGGGGTCCGGACTGACTGGGGACTGTTCTAGACTGGAATTACGCTTGAACTCAACTCTGTTCGGGGTCCGGACTGGAATGCCCTGATCCGGATCCTGAACATCCAACTTGTCCAGTTTTTTATTTTTATGCAATGAAAAATATTCCAAGTGTTTCTAAACTACAGGAATGTATTTGGATCACCAAAATTATTTAGTTAAACGTACCTGATCCTTTTGAATTCATTCTTCTTGAGATTGATGATATGATCCATAATTCTTCATCTTCAATCTTCAAGACTTAGAACACTTCACGAAATACGCCAACACAAATTCCTTAACAATCTCCCCCTTTGGCGGTTTCGTGAAAAAACAAAAATCCACTTAAAAAATTCAAAAAGATATTTTTGTTGCTATCACCATACAACAAAAATTTGCATGAAAGATACAAATAAATACAAGAGATAAACTCCTAATACAAACTCTAGACTTAGCCGCTTGTACTCTCTGCAAAAAAAATAATTCTTGACAAAAGGAAAATCATTAGATACCTCAAGAATTTAATCAATCAATTGGCAATCAGAGAGGTAGAGTTTATACTCATGTCACTTATGACATTATTTATAAGATATGTAAGAAAATCGACAATCATAGATTCACATACCATCATATCACCAAAGTTCCTTAATGTCATAGTTCTATCACACAAGTTAACTGTCACGCCCCGGGCCCCAGCGGAAGCTACCCGGCACGTGCACAGACCCGCCGTGTGCACTAGGTACCCCCCCGGTACACACAAGGCAACAAGAAAATGGAAAGGAAGCAATATATACATCCTACTAGTAATCAGAGCGCCACACAACTAAACTATGCATAAAAGAGAAGAGTAGATAACAACTATCATACAAGATGTTAAAAACTGATATACAAAAGTAGTTCCTCTCAAGTAGAACCTATCCAAATACATAGGTGGTCTCTATGACAAAATACATCAACACCTCTCATAAAAAGTAAAAGAAAAGGCGCCCTGTAACCACCTCAAGTGTCACGCCCCGGGTGTAAACCAGAACCCGGGCCCGTCTACAGATCCACCGTGCATGTGGTATTTCCCACATACACGAAGCGTCGGTAACCTGCTCAGATAAGAAATAATAATAATAGAGCATAAAAATCAGAGCTAAACTAAAACTACTGTATCTCAGACAGAAGCTGGAAGTAAAAGAGTACAACAGTGGAATAAAATACAGATGTCTCTCCCAGCTCACCACTAAATATACAAACAGCTGGCAAAAGCCAGACCCAAAAAGAAATAAACAAAAGCTGTCTGAGAAGACCAGGTACCCAAAAGCTCTAGCTACGTGCTACAACCCTCGGGTGGCTCTCTATCTAGTCTGCAATCCGCTTACCTCGATCAGTTGCTGACGACCCAGCAACTCCCACAGAGGACTCTGCAAAACAAAGGGGAAGAAAGAAACAAGAAAAGACAATGGGGGGTAAGTACTACTATAAACAGTAGCCTCCCCTAGTGGGTAAAGCCTCAGCTCAAATATGCCCACCAGGTAATCAGAGGCAAAAAGGGGGGAGAGGAGAAGAAATGGGGGTGCAGATAATGAAGCATCTGATAAAATGCTATCCCTAATATGCCTCTACATGACCAACCAATAAGGATGGAGAAAGTGATGCATCAGAATCTAGAAGCCTATCAAAATGACCCAATCTGTCCGCCAGTGAACACTGGCACTGCCTGCTCTGCTGTCGAGCTCAAGAACCCAGCCTGGTGCCCGGCGCTCTGCACCGTGGAAAGCCTACTCCGGAGTGGCACTCGAGGGGAGCGACCCACACGAGTAAAGTATCACAGTATCAAGCATCACTGAATCAAGTATCTCTGTAACCACTGTCTCATAATAGCAGGACTGGATCATGGCTATGATCAACGTGGAAAACTCCGTCCACTAAATAAAACTCAATCCCCAAAACGCCCAATCTGATGCAATAGTAATAACCCGGTCAACCACCCAAAATCCGTGGTCGCCGCAACACCCTGTCAAGAGCCCAACCTGTCCCAAATCTCCAATACCTGACTACACTGTCCAACACCCGCTCGAACCCGAGCGACTATGCCGCAAGTCTATCAATACTAGGAGAAGAAAAGCATAAATGCATGGTTTCTCCTAAGTCAAGTCCCAAAAGATAGTATAGCAGTAAAAGATGACATAATTAAGTGACTCGTTTAATTATGCATTGTCTCAATATTTTATCCATTTTCCAAAAAAAATCAGTTTAGAGAATAAAGGCTAAAGTGACAGTCACATATGAACAATCATCAATTTGTAGTCCTCAATTTCTACTCTGCCCCTAAACATGCAGTCCAGAATAATTTAGCGATCAACATGCTACCACAAATTCCACATGGATCCAATAACCATTAAATAATTTCCCTAAGGCATGCAAGACTACCAATCAATAAGTTAGCATCAACACATCAGGGGAATTCTGACATCCCTAGTGGGCATACCAAAGGAGAGGAGTACAACAACCACCCACTTGAAGTGCTAACTGACCGGATCCGTACAGCAAGAAAATACCAAAACTCCAAATCCTTGCTCCCACAATTTAGCACACCCGAAATATTCCTGGTACAATACAAAGCTCACTAATTACACTAAGGCTCCCAATTATTGCTCTTATAACCACCTACAACCTCGGATTCAAAACTGTTAAATTATCACCTGCAGAAAGTGCCCAGAAAATTCCAAGAAAAATATCACAGCGATCCTCGCGTCGATAGCTTCGCAACGGTACCTTGCACGCCCAAATCCGAGTTCGGTAAGTCAAGATAAAAATTCGGCAAGGGGATACACTCATACAAAAATCTGTGTTAAAACTGTGCACTGTTCACGGAGAAAACAGTAATTTTCACCTCGAAATAAATCTCACAAAAATCTAAGAAAAATACGAGCGTGTTCCTTGCGATCCGGAGATGAAAAAGTTGTATAAGCTCGTTTCCGTCTGATGCTCGTGCGCGAAGATATGGCCAAAACACCCCGCTGCTGTCAAGGAAGTCCACACAGAAAATGGGGTCACTGTTTGCCTCGGGATCCGTGCCAAAACCTCGAAACGAGAAAGCGCGACCGAAACGAAAGATGAAGTCCTACCTCTTAGGAGTCTGCCGGCGCAAGAATCACAGCAAAATGATCTCGGGGTAGCCCAGGGGAGCTAAAACACTGTCGCTGCGCCGAAGAAGAACCCAGGAATGCAACGTCGCGCCGCGCCGTAAAATGGGGAACCTCGGGATTCGAGCCTCCTAAAACCTTGAAACTTGGCAGGAAGATCGAGGGTGAAGAGGTGAACAATTTTGCTAGAGGGGGCTCGGGTAGAGAGTGAGAGGGTTGAGAGAAAAAGGCAAAGAAAGGGGGCTCGGGTTGCCTTTAAATAGGCTGAAGAAAACAATTGAAGAAATACCCACTGTGTCCCCACTTCCGGGCGCCGCAATTTTTCGGGCGGCTACAGTAATGGGCCCGGCCCATTACTGTTCAAGCCCGAAACGTCGTGGGCCGGCCACGTAGCCCAACACTGTGCGCCCCCGGCCCCGCTGCGCCCGGCGCACCCGCGCCCGCCAGTGGCGTCGCGCCACGTGGCCCCGGCAGCCCGTGCACCGCGCACGTCGCCGCCTGCACCGCGCCCGTACGGCCACCTGCCCGCCGTACGGCCACCTGCCCCCGGTCAACCACTCCACAGCCTGCGTGGACCGGGTGCACAACACCGAACCAGTAACCGCATGCCACGTGTCCACCCGGTCTACCGTGCACCCATGCCCACAGTCCGTGGACCTCGCGCTGTGGACCAACCAACCGAACCATGCCACGTGGCATCCCGCACTGGCGCACGCCGGTGCCGTGGACCGCGTGCCTGCCCGCGCGCCCGGGCGCCTGCCCGCGCCCTACCCTCGCCCTGTGCCGCCGCCTGCCGCCTGCCCGAGGCTGCGCCGCCGCCCGCCGGCGCTGCCCACCGCCGCTGGCGATCGCCGGAAACACTGTTCCGGCGTGAACAGTAACCGCAGCCCAAAAACATCAAGTAAAAAGCCCATCTTGACCGTTTTCGCGCGCTGATTCCAAAAACGGCGTCCATTTTGCCAAAATCCACTCCTATAATATGCCGGAGGCTCCCGCAAACACCGAAAACTGCCCAAAACTTCCGGGAGCCCGCTTTTGGGCATCCGGACTCAGAATTAAGCAAACAAAAAGCCATTCTCAAGCGTTTTTCCGCGCTGAATCCAAATCCACCCTCTGTTTGGCCAAATTCCTCTTCTAAAATTCGGCAAAAGCAGCCGAAGGCCAAAACAGCCAACCAAAGCTCACAGGGTCCATCTGTGGCATCCCTTTGATGCACCATGGGCCAGATACACCATCAACAGGTGTTTGCACAGTGGATTCAAGGAAAAAAGCTGTAAGGAGTTTAGGGGCCCTACATCAAGTGGCGCGACAGGGACAAGCTAGCTAAGCGACAACCCCTTGCCACGGTCCCAAGCTCCTCCCGCCACGGATGGATTTGAAAAACAACCACCCAAAATGGGGGTGACAACTATTAATTAATAGTTCCCAGTAGGTATGTCGCTGAGAGAAGCGAGATACACCACTAGGTCAACTGAGGCAAAAGGTAGTATAATTGCTGAAATTAAATGCAGATAATAAACAACTGAAGTAAAGTAAAGTACTCTACTACTATCATGCCTCTATACTCAAGTACAAGGTGATAATGATATGAATCTATCATGCTATCATAATGTCCAACTACAATAAGTAGTAGTGTCTATGTGATGTTCAATGTCAAGTTTACTATCATGTATGTCCAACTACCTTGAATGTATATGTGATATTCAATGTCAATGTCCAACTACCAAGAATGTATCATCTATGTGGTATTCAATGTCAATGTCCAACTACCATTAATGTATCATCTATGTGATATTCAATGTCAATGTCCAACTACCATTAATGTATCATCTATGTGATATTCATTGTCAAGTTAAGTTAACTTTAACCATTTTCTCTTGAAGACTTTCTTTGAGTCTAAGCTTGAGCCATGCCTCATGGTCCCATGGTGGCACCCCGCAACGGAGCTATGCCTATCCAACGGAATCCCAATCGGCACCCAATCCCGCACGGCGATCATGATGTCGCAAATGGCCAACTCCGGAGTGCTGGCTTGGAGGGAGCGACCCTACCAAGCAGGTGCGAATGAGCACAAACGGCAAGCAAGTCTCGATCATCGTGTCGAAAACACGGAATAGTCATCATCGTGTCTAAAACACGGAATAGCCATCATCGTGTCTAAAACACGGAATAGCATCATCGACCTTTAGGTCGGGACATAGTACCTCGGGTGTCATAGTTTCATATACAATATTAGCATTATCTTGCATAATGAAAGAGTAAAGCTTTTACAAAGTGTCAACATGGAATCTTACTATTTAGCTTAATTGTAACAAGTTTAGAAGTTTTATACTTGTATCTCAATACACTAGATGACACTACTAGTGTCATAATGTCCATTTGAACAAGAAATTTGATCAAAAACCGTGCAAAAATGAAATTATAGCAAGAAATTCCTCACGTTTTGAAGCATACAAGCAAAACAGTGAAAAACAAGAGTTTTGATCATAAGAACTTACTTGGATCAAGTGAAAATGAGTTGCAAAAGATCCAAATCTCCTTGATTCTAGAGAGAGAAACTCTAGGAAGCTAGAAACAAAAGTTTAGAGAGAATAGAATTCGAAAAACCCTTCGTTTCTATTAAAACCTAGCCGTGGTCCGGATCGGGTCAGGATTTCAGTCCGGATCGGTTTGGCGCAGGAAATCCCATCGTTCGGGATCCGGACTGAACAATCCAGTCCGGACTGCCTACAACTTTTTCTTCAGAAAAATTTGTAAAAATTTCAGAAAATCCAGAAAAAGTATAGTACATCTCTGAACCTCACAATACATAAGTCTCTCAAAAATAAAACTCTCAAAGTAACTATCTAAAATAATCCAGCAGACTGTACTACAAAGCTCCAAAAAGGGTACCACTATACTCCAAGGACAGGTAGGAAACTAGCTCGCGACTCCCTCACCTCGAACTGCTGTCTCCGCTCGAACAGAAGTCGGAACAGCTACCTCGGAAAAACCTGTCACCACAGCGGGTGTGAGAACTACACCGTCACGTAGTTCTCAGTGGGTACCGCCACCAAGCCCCACGGTCTGCCCACTAAGTCTACTAGAGGCATAAGATAACATGAAAACTGATATAATATAAAGATAAGCTAGAAAGAAATCTACAGCTATCATGCCTCTATCTACAATGCTCAAAGGGGTGATACAGATGAAAATGATGCATCGACTCAAACCCAATATACTCAATCAACCCAATCACAGTGACTGCCACATGGGGTCCAGTCAAACCTGCGCCTACCTACTGCCATTACATCCACAGAGGACTGGACTTACGTAGGGCGTCCGTGACTGCCAAAACTGGCCCAACCAGAGGGACTGCGTCGACAAGTCGCGATAGCAAAGTAACAGGCCTAGCTCCGGAGCGGCACACAAGGGGCGCGACCCCACCGAGGAAAGTATCCGCGCATCTTTGTCGAGCTCAATATGGCTTATGCAGGCTATAGTCCAAATCCACGATCAACAAGATCGACAGTAACCAATGTCACATTTCTAACTCACTAGTTGGAAAACTCAACAGCCGAGACCACCGTCAACCCGACGGCTCCCACAACAGGACATCGACTCAACATGCAAACTCACTAGCTAGGTATACTCCACAGCCGACAACAATGAAGGGTCCGGAAACCCGAAAGACTAGAACCTACAACCCAAATCAAACAAGAACAGGCCAACCCAAAGAAAAAGGCAGCCCTTAGAACCCAGACCACTCGAATCCTCTCAAGAGAGGAAGTTTACAGGAAAAATGTGACATTTATTACTGAAAACCATTTTGATTTGAGGAAAACCCATTTTTAAAGATTTTTAGTTATTTTAGGAAAAACAGTTAGAAAAAAAGTTTTATTCCCAAACCCCGAAGGGCTAATGCCTTCGTCCAATCAGACAAGAACAGACTCCGGCGACCCTTCGATGTTTGGAAGAAAAACATTGGTTGTCTAAAATCATGTGTGCCCAAAAAGGTTCTGGGTTCAAGGTCCTGCTATCACTAGCACACCACTGCTGCGAACACAGTGGCGACAAGGAAAACGAAGAACTCGACAACCCGGGACCACCATTTATCCAAAGGGCTCCCGTCACAGATATAAGACCAGCTACATCTACCAGACTCCATTCTGCCCCCAAGCACGAGCGTAACATGCATCCCACACTAAGAGAAATCCCGACCACTCAGCCCACTACCCGGGCGAGGAAAACACTATGTCCAGGGATAGGGAGTAAAGTGTGGATGTCTAAAACATAAAATAAATCTATCCCAAGTGAGAGTTTTCTACCAGTCTGGTTACACATGCAACATATGACAGGGTGCTAGGTCAAATTTCAATAGTGGTATTTAAGTTAACACAGATAGAAAGCATACATCAACATAATCATGATAACAACACGAGAACATCCTCTATATATCTAACATGCTTCCTAACACATCTAACAATCATGCATGATTTACTACACGATAGAATTAATGAATAGTCCACCGATTTTAGAGATGAAGCAACCCACCTGAAGCGCACGTCAAACCAAGATCCAAATGGCTGAAACTGAACGGGGATAATCCTCAGATTCCCATGATTCCAACGAGTCCAAGAATACCAGAAAACTCCTCCTGGGTACAAAGATACGGTCCAAACATCGCGATAAGCATCATTTTCCACAATCACAACACTGTTGTAAAATCAGTCCAGAAAATGCTTAAATACCACCAGCGAGATGATCTCCAAAAATTCCAATAAAAATACGACGACGGCGGCGATCCTGGCGAAGAGTTGATGTCGATCGAGTCCTCACATGTCGAAATCCGATACCCGAGCGCAGAGATACAAATCCGACAAGCCTCCGCTATCCAGAAAAACCACCAGCAGGAACGGGGTTCAAAGATGTTCCAGAAAACCCAGTAAAAACCCAAAACTGAGAGGAGCGTAAAATACAAAAAACGAAGATTTACCTCTCGTGAAACCGATGCCGAGAAAATCGGCCAAAAACTCCCTCCCGTTAGTCCCGGGGAGCTCGCGGAAGAAGCGTCGCCGAAAAAACTTGGTATCCAAGGCCGGCGGGAGTGGATTATTGCCGGAATTCCTTGTTTCGGCCGAGGATGATCACTAGCTTCATACGATCGACAAAATCAAGATCAAGACTGTTGATCTTGGTCTTCTCGGTGACTGAAAGCTGATCCTAAAGTTTGGAGTTGACCGGTGGAGGATCCGCGAAGATCCGGCTAGCCCTAGAATCGGCCATTTTTGAACCGCGGCCGAACTCCGCCGTCCGGCGCCGCCGTGCACCCACACCGCCGACCACCACTACAGGAAGGACCCAGGCCTCCAACAGAGCACTTTGGTCCATCTTGCATCGTCCCGATCATCGCTGGCCGGAATCCGCCATTAGAGCATCAAAATTCCGGCGAACTCGAACTCCGGCGATTCCGGGGCTTCGCGCGGTGGGAAAACGACGCAGGTATGTAGACTTTGACGTGTATAAATTAGGTCCCCTGTGAAGTTGCATGTAGACTTTGACGTGTGGTTTTAAGTCTCTGTAGTTGCACCCATTTTTAGCAACCGTGCCCACCTCCGGCCGCCACCGCAGCCCCGCGCCGCCGGCCACCACCACAGGAGGCATCGGGGAGCCGAGGGGACTCATTCGGTCCAAGTTGCTGGGTCTCAAAAGCCTCCGGTTGAATTCCACCATTAAGGGCCACCGAGCTCGGGTGAGGTTGGCCGCGGGTCGCCGTCGTCGCCTCCCGTCGCCGTTTAAGCACCCAGGTAATCTCTAAACCCTGAATGATTGTTTCCTATCCAAGTTAGAGGTTCCCAAGCTCCCTCTGTACAGAGTTATCACTTAGGTTGGAGTTAGTTATAGGTTTTGTAAACAATGCTCACAAGGTGTTTGCTAAAATGCCTCAATGAAGTTTGGAATGGAAATAGGGTTCGAGCATAATATGAAAGTTGCTCCATTATGTTCCCTGAGCTGGATGCTCACTTCAGATCAAATGGGATCTGTGTGGATTGGTGTGTGGAGCGATGTTGGCGTGTTAGTGAACGAGGGATTTGGATCTTTCGATCCAGCAGTTTCTGGGCTGCATTTGGGCAAGCCCTTGAGTCCCTGTGGTGCCATGAGCAAGATGCTCAAGCTGGTTTGCCAACGGCATATGTAGTTTAAAAGTTTTGTATTAAAAAGCCTTAAGTTATGTGGTTTGGCCGAGGGACTGTTCTGGGCTGTTTGCGAAGCAGCGACAGTGAGCTCCTGGCTAATTTGGGGTCACTGGACGCGATGCTCGCGTGATAAATTGGTTTTGATGAGCCGGAGAAACAAAAATGCATTAAGGCTAGGTTAGAGAAGTAAATTATGGCCCGAAGTTTTTCTCGGGTTCCGTGCTGCCGCAAATGGTTGAGCACGGTGTTCAGCAAGTCGAATGTCACCTACTAGAGGTGACGGTTCGTAAAAATAATAGCCCGATTAAGAGAACAAGCGAAAACGGCTCTCAAATGGCTATAAAAATGCAATTTTGGAAACCCTAGGGGTCTAAATGCAATTGTAACAGCGTGTGCTGCCTAGGGCAGTGTGTATATGATTCCTAAGCTTTTCGTTAGGAATCCAACGGCTTCCGTTGAGCGAAAATTGGTTATCCGTCCCTGATTAGTATTCGTGATTCAGGTTCTTGCAGTCCGACTCCGGCCCACGAGCCTTCTGTTGGAGTCGTTGGTCCGCCTACACACAGGTGGGTTATCTTCGGTCCGGGCTTTATCTTCTCGGCCCTCTGTTTGCTTTAGTCCAGTCGGACACCTGTTCTTCGAATTAGCCCAGATTATGTTTATGAGCCTTATTCTGTGGATTTAGTATCCTTTGCGTATACCTGGACATATACCTGCTTGATTGGTCATTAGTTAGAGGACAGTTCATTAGCTCATATTTGGACATTTATATCATGCTTGCTTGATCACTACATAGACTTGCTTTTATTCGGATTTATATACTTCTTGGATTCCGGGTTGCATGATATGACCTATGATTGATATACAGACATATGCATCCCTATTGGGATTTCGCTCAGATATACATACTCCTTTATTGATAGACATCTACCTGGATATTTTTCTGCATACCTGTCGTTTACATTCCAGTATTCAGCACAGTTGGTATTCAGGGTCTGATCATGCTTATTATTGCTTCATGTCTATCAGATATTGTATTGCAGTATAGTCAGATATTATTGCTTCATCGTGTCTAAAACACGGAATAGTCATCATCGTGTCTAAAACACGGAATAGCATCATCGACCTTTAGGTCGGGACATAGTACCTCGGGTGTCATAGTTTCATATACAATATTAGCATTATCTTGCATAATGAAAGAGTAAAGCATTTACCCAACATGGAATCTTACTATTTAGCTTAATTGTAACAAGTTTAGAAGTTTTATACTTGTATCTCAATACACTAGATGACACTACTAGTGTCATAATGTCCATTTGAACATGATCATGTATAACATGTTCCCATATTTCTAATACATGTATAGATGTTCTTTATTCATATTAAAGCGCTTAAGTTCACGAAAATTCCTATTTAAACCCTCTTAAAGTGCCCATGCACATACAATGTTTACCTCCACTACATAGAGTATGAGATTTTCTACACATGAAGGGGTTCAAATGCATGATCATAAATCATGATAAATCAAACGATGCATGTTTAATATAACAATGATGCCCTAAAAGTCTATAGAAGACATAGGGGTAGTTCACCCATTTCGGTGAGAGCAAACCCACTAGATAGTGGCCAAACCCTTGTGAAGGAACCCGTCCAAGTTGCCCGCCTTTCCTCTTATGCTCCAAGAGAGGTTTCCAAAGTGGCAAAACATCATAAAAAAAAAACCTAATCACGAAATTCCTTACCTTAGCCTCCAAGCACTCCAAGCTCTACTCGAAGAATAGCTTGTATTTCCCTTCTCTCCAACCTCCTTCCAAGCTTGATCTCCTCCACACAAGCTTTCCTCTAAAGCTTCCCTTGTTGGATAAGTGTTCCTACAAGAGAGAAAAAGAAAGAGAGAGAGGTATCAACACAAGCTTTCCTCTAAGCTTCTCTTGTTGGAGAAGTGTTCCCACAAGAGAGAAAAAGAAAGAGAAAGAGAAAGAGAAAGGTATGCGTGGCGATGAAAAGAAAATTTTTCTTTCATACTCAAGTGTTCTTACATTCATGTCAATGTCCCATCAAGGTCCTATCAAGGTTCCAAACACTATTCCTTCACACAAAAATCCACAAAAAAGAGAAAAGGAAAATGAGTATTCCCAACCTCTTTTAAGCTCAAATTCCACCTTGGAAGTACAAGGGATAGGAACTTGGGCTCCAACTCTCCGGAAACCTTCTGGATTCTTCCGGAAGCTTACAAAAACATCCGAAGGGTATCATTCAACCCTTCACACACTAGAACTTCACAATTTGCTAAAGTTCGGTGTACTACATTAACAAGTTCAACAAGTTTCAAATAGTTAATCAAAGCATCATATCACATGTTACTTGTTAACAAATATTACATGCCCAAATAATTAGTCGAATAGTTAGTCGTGGCATGTTAAAGTTCAAGTTCTGTTCAACTTACCTTTCAACTTACCTTGTCAAGTTCGTATATCTTCTCCTCCTTTTTGTCAAAAATCGCCAAATCCAATTCAAAATTGGGAGGAAAAGGTTCAAAAGGTAAAGAAACTTAAGGTAAAGAGACAAAAACTGAAAAACCTGCACAAACTTGTCAGAAAGAAAATCAAACGTCAATCTGATCCAGATTCGTCTGAGCTACTACACCCAAGCTTTGAAAAAATTTTCTTTACCAACTTCGTCAAAGACTTGTACTTCTTTTTCAAGTCAACTTGGGTTGCAGTAATCGCTGCAAGGTCTGTAGAGATCCGACCTTGTTCAATTGCAATCTGCTCCTGTTCAGACGATAATCGTTGTTGTTCACGGTAAATTGACGTAACAGAAGCTTCGTCCTCTGATGGCTCAAAAGGTCCAAGACCTGTAGCTGTTGCTTGTGCTGCTGTTGCTGCAGGTGCTGCTGTTGCTGGTTGCGCTGTTGGGGCTGATGGTCTTTTGCTCCTTGGTGGGGTTAGTGTCTCATTTGGTTTGCTCGAGAGAGACTTCACAATTGTAGAATCATTGATAGTTCCCAGACTATGCATATAAGTTGATGAACGAATATCCACATCAAACTTTCTCAAAATCCGCATTATAATCAACGGGAATGGAAGTCGCTCGGTAGGATGAGCATTTTCCACATATCTCGCCATCCTTGACCAGATAAGATATGGAATGTTGAAATTTGATCCCAAGGAAGCTTCGGGGTGTCCAAGAAGATATAGAAATAGCATTCTATCCCAACGAAGAACCTTCGTTTGCATGTTTAGCAAACTGTTATAGCAAACAATGAAGTTCAAAAATCTGTACTCCTGTCGAAGTTCTTTTGAAAGAAAGGAGATTCCCGCCTACCGAGTATTCGGCATGCAAATTCCATCAACAACCGTCCTCCAAGTTGTATTTGTAATAACATGTCCCTTCATGTAATGAGTCCCTTCGGTTTGGGCACTCATACCTAGCACTTCTCCAATCAGTTTAGGAGTGATCGTGAGCTTGGTGTTCCGGACCGTTGTATTGAATTCTCTAGGTCCGTCCTCATGATCTTGAAGCTGTGTAGCACACATGTAGAAAGTCCTAACAAGATGGAGACAATATCCTGAAGTTTCAGAAAATTTGCAGACTTGTGCAAGTCGTGCTTGATCAAACAGGGTTCCAAACGCTGTCGAGCGTTCCCTGAGAGCTGCGACATTTACATGTCTCTCACCTATGCTGTCACGCCCCGGGTTTAAACCAGAACCCGAGCCCGTCTACAGATCCGCCGTGCACACGGTATTTCCCGCATTCACGAAGCGCCGGTAACCTGCTCAAATATAAGAGATATAATAAAAGAGCATAAAAATAGAGCTGAACTAAAGCTACTACATCTCAGACTGTAGTTGGAAATAAAAAGAAAAGTACAACTGTAAATAACTACAAGTGTCTCTCCCAGCTCACCACAAATATACAACCAGCTGGCTAAAGCCAGACCCAAAAATAAAGTACAATACAACTGTCTGAGAAGATAGGAGTACATCAAAAGTCCAGCTATCATACTGTCGGGTGGACAATCTATCTAGTCCGCTATCCTCTTACCTCTATCCGCTGTTGACGGACAAGCAACTCCCACAGAGGACTCTGCAAAACAAAGAAAAAGGACGATGGGGGGTGAGAACTACTATAAAAACAGTAGCCTCCCCTAGTGGGTTAAGCCTCAAACTCTGACGTGCCCACTAGGTCTACCAGAGGCAAAAAGGAAAGGAGAGGTGGTAAGCTATAGATAGTACTGCTGATAAGAAAATGAAGCTACCACTACTATGCCTCTAAATGCAGAGCCAGAAGGATGTAACTATAAGAATGCATCAGTGAATGTGCCTGACTGAATAAACCCAATCTAATCACCAGTAAAAACTGGCACTGCCTGGTCTGCTTTCGAACTCAAGTACTCATCCGCGGGATACAGACCGACTTCTGACCGGTACGGTCGCATCCCAAAATAAGTAACAGACCGGCTTCTGTCCGGCACGGTCGCACACTCCGGAGTGGCACTCAAGGGGAGCAACCCACACGAGTAAAGTAATCATGTCTCATAAGTACAGTAACCATGTCTCAATATCTCACTATAGCAGGACTAGATCACGACTATGATCAAAGTGGAAAAAATCCATCCACTAATGAACCCCGATCCCCAAATCTGATGCATAAGTAAACATCCGGTCAACCGCCCAAAATCCGCAGTCGCCGCAGTGCCCCAAACTCCCTAATCCAATAACTGACCACCGATCAACTGCCCAATATCCGCGGTTGCCGCAATACCCCACAATCCAAAATCTAGGCCCCGGCTACACTATCCCAAACCCCTGCTCTAACCCGAGCAACAAATATCCTGGGTCTATAATAAAGTAGAATAATATAGCAATCATGGTTTCTCCTAAGTCAAATTCCCAGCATGATAGTGTAGCAGAAAAAGGTGGCCTAACTAGATGTCCATACAAGCATGCAAGTGTCCTCATGATGATAAAAGAAAGACAAATATCGTTGTTCTTACATTGATTAGAGCATGCTATTCCAGGATAATAAAGATCTCATAGGAACACTAAGTACTAACATAGCACAATCCAAACTATACAAGCATGCATGTTACCCACGATATATTAATCGGCATTCAACAACGGGGATCACTCTAATATTCCTAGTGAGTAATTCAAAGATGAGGTCCACAACAACTACCCACCTCAAAAAGCGTAAACCACAACAGTACGAGATTCCTCGCTGTCCTCAATTGGGCAACCTCCAAAATGCGAGAACTACTGCAAAATAGAGCGCACACGGCATAAATGGACAACTCCACAACAAAATTTACTATTTTGCAAAACAGCACGGAAAATGAGGAAATTTTACCTCAGTGCAGTGCTCAGAAAAATCCGAAAAAATCACCGTTGCGATCCACGCAACGAGTAGATGAAAAACGAGTACTTACTCGTCCCATTCTGACACCTGTAGGCCAAGATACAATTTAATCACCGCGGTAAACGCGAAACTTCCAATGATCAAAAGTCTGCAGTAATCCGTCCAGAAAAAGTATAATTTTCACCTTCGAGACAACCTCAGAAAAATCCAGAAAAAATACAATGATGTTCCTTGCGACGCATAGATGCAAATCGAGTACTTGCACTCCTCGTTCCGACCCTCGAGTGCAGTGAAAACCCACAAAAACTCCGGTGCTGTCCAGACCTCCACCACAGAAAAGGGGTCACAAAAATGGTCCGAAAAGCCCAAAAAAACCTCGGAATACGGAGAAGCTGAAAGTACAAAAGTCGTAGCCCTACTTGTCGTGAAAACGTAGCGCAATCAATCGAAAACTCCTTCGGGGTAGCCCAGGAGAGTCCGCAGACCGAAATGCGACGAAAAAGGCTACTAAGGAAGGTGCGTCGCAGTGCGCCGAATCGCAGTAGACGTCGAAGTAATTTCCTCCAAAAATTCTGGAACTTCTCCACAAAGTGTAAAACAAATGGGTGAACAATTTCTCA
Organism: Tillandsia leiboldiana; assembly: GCA_029204045.2. NCBI lineage: Eukaryota > Viridiplantae > Streptophyta > Magnoliopsida > Poales > Bromeliaceae > Tillandsia > Tillandsia leiboldiana. The sequence continues at coordinate 26,513,239 of CM055062.1, read as the reverse complement.
GAAGGAAGCCCAATGTAAAAAGGCACAGAAAAACCAGAAAAGGCAAGTGAAGGGGCCTATTTATAGGCCCAGCCCAAAAGGGGCTTTCGGGTTCGGGTTTTCAGGCTCCCGAATGTTTCGGGCGCCAAAATCTGTGCCCGTTTACCCGCTAAGGAGAGCCCGGATTCACCTGCATCTGCCACGTGTCCACCGAACATAGGACAGCGTTGCAAGCGTGCCAAGGCTGCGACGCGTGTCCCGCGCCCGGTCAACCGGGTAGGTGGCGCCCGCCAATGGCAGGGCGCCACATGGCCCGCACGTGCTAAATGCCAGCTGCGCCCACGGGAGCCTCGCCGGCCTCGCCGGCTGCCCCCCACGCTCGCACACATCTCGAGGCACCCGCACGCGCCTCCGTGGACCACCCGCGTGAGCCCGCCAATCAACGGCTGCCACGTGTCCCCCGCGCCCGGTCTATGCACCCGCGCGGGTTCGGTGAACCGCGCATCGCGTGCCGGCCACTCCTGGGGCGCCACGTGTCCCCGCACCGAGCCCATGCTCCAGCCCGCGTCGCTCCGTAGACTGCGAATCAAGATCCGACCAATAATAGGCCGCCACGTGGCATCCGGTCGGTCTACGGCCTCCCCCATGCACTCGAATCCACTAAAAACTTTCGGGAGCCCCTTTTTGGGCATCTGGACTCAAAAAAATACAAGCAAATAGCCGTTTTCAAGCATTTTTCCGCGCTGAATCCAAATCCAACCTCCGATCGGCCTGAAACCTCTTCTAAAATTCGGCAAAAGCAGCCGAGAGACAGGCTTGATCCAGGAACCTGACTGAGTCCATCAAACACATCCACTTGATGCGTTATGGGCCTGACACACCAGTAACAGGTGTTTCTCAACATGGATTCACGGGAAAAGCTGCAAGGGGATTCGGGGCTCTACATATGCATTCTCGCTTCTCAAAATCTTTCATCTTCTCAGTGCTAATGTGAACAAAATCCTGTGGAGGTGGCTCACTCGCAAGTGGCTCTTCAATCTCAATTCCACCAACACTCTTCCTTTTCATGGAAGTTGATTGCATGGGAGTTTTTCCTTTCTCGGCGGCAGTAGGCGGAGTCTTCGTCTTTGCAGGAACTGGGGCTTTGCCCTTTGATGCCGCTACAGCCTTCGCTGCGATTTCTTCAAGGACTTTATCCCACTTCGAATCATCTAATGAAACTAACTCCCCTTCCTCTTGAGTCTTCCTTGTTCTCTTGAGCTTGTTAGTCGCTCGCGTGCCGACCATTGCCACAATGAGCACAATTATCCAGCCGAAAACCATCTTGCCAGAGTTTGAAAAAAAAGTGCCCTGTGATCAAGAGTTCAAAAACATGGAAAAAATTGTTTAATTTCAAAATTTTGAAAAATTATACCCAAACAATCTTTATCATGTATAGAGACGAGGAATCAAGATAGATTTGCAAAAAGAATTTTAAAAATAGATCAATCCCATGATTTTCTAAAATTCCTAAAATTTGCCCTGCAACCGAATTTTTAGAAATCGAAGCCCAAAAATCCGTTAATCAAATGAATACAAGGCATAGAAACAAATCTAAGGTGTCCAGAGTTCTTATTTCGAAAGAAATTTGATCAAAAACCGTGCAAAAATGAAATTATAGCAAGAAATTCCTCACGTTTTGAAGCATACAAGCAAAACAGTGTAAAACAAGAGTTTTGATCATAAGAACTTACTGATCCAAATCTCCTTGATTCTGGAGAAAGAAACTCTAGGAAGCTAGAAACAAAAGTTTAGAGAGAATAGAATTCGTAAAACCCTTCGTTTCTATTAAAACCTAGCCGTGGTCCAGATCGGGTCAGGATTTCAGTCCGGATCAGCTTGGCGCAGGAAATCCCATCGTTCGGGAACCGTACTGAACAATCCAGTCCGGACTGCCTGCAACTTTTTCTTCAGAATAATTTGTAGAACTTTCAGAAAATCCAGAAAAAGTATGTAAGCATTCTTGCATATCAACTTTAAACAAAAAGTATTGTTTCACATCAAAAGAAATATATTATGCTAAATCTATCATTAATACTCAAATAATGAAACGAAAATTTACAAAATTTATATCCTCTAAAGTTGAGCAAGTTCTAAACATCAATCACGATCTTATGAGTAATGAATTTATCAAATCATTAATTGAGCAAAGAAAATGAAGCACAAAGATCGATAGATGTTTGAAATCCCAAATAAATTAGATAATGCTATCTAGTCAATATGTCTAGGGAGTGGCTCTTTGAGCATCTTTCAATTTGAAATCCCACCTTATACCAACCTTGGAATTCGACAAAGTCAAGTATTCCAAAAAGCATTTTATCTAATAAACAAGAACACCATGCTTGGTAAACATGTGGTAGCTGCACACAGTACTCGGACGACCGAGGTGGTAGCTCTTTCCTCCATGTGGTGGTAGTTTTCACACTCCACTAAGGGATGTAACTCTTTCCACATCTTTTGAGAATGAAACAATAAATAATACTCCCCTCAATTGGCTATCAATTATGTAAAATATTAAGTATTCAACCAACCATTGATCTCGTGTTCATACTTAACTTAATTATCAAATAAGATAAAAACTGTACCAAGAGATCATTGAGTGAGGAATTGACTTTGATCAAATAAAGATGAAATAAATGATATAAATGATCAATGCATCAAGAGAGTTATAATGATATCCAAATCATAATGAATTTCTCTAAACATGAAATGATGTAATTAAAGTCAATTATACTAATGCTCAGTTAATGTTCTATATACAAACAAAAAGAACACAAAACACAAAACAAAACCTAACCTAAGCAATGGTTCAAAAATTGTTATTTCAAAGAAAGCATTCCAATTGCTTTACGCAAATGAATAAAACGTTTTTGATCCAAAGGTTTTGTCAAAATATTGGCTAATTGATATTCAGTTGAAACATAAGAAATTTGTAAAGTACTTGATTCTACTAGCTCTCTAAGAAAATGATATCTAAATTCTATATGTTCTTGAGTGCAACACAGGGTTTTTAGAAATGTTTATGGCACTAGTGTTGTCACAAAGAATTATTACCGAAGTCGCAGGAATGCGAAAGTCGCTCAAAACACTTCTCATCCAAATCAATTGAGTCGAACAACTTCCCGCTGAAATGTATTCCGCTTTGGCAGTAGAGAGAGCAATGCAGTTTTGCTTTTTACTACGCCATGCAACTAGACAATGGCCAAGGTAAAAAAAAGCACCTCTCGTGCTCTTCCGATCATCCACTGATCCAGCCCAATCGGCATCCGAATATCCTATTATATCGAGAGATGTGCCCATAGGATACAAAATTCCCAAATTTAATGTACCTTTGACATACCGGATGATCCTTTTTACCGCTATCAGGTGAATTTCCTTCGGTGCCGATTGATATCTCGCGCAAATCCCAACACTGAAAGAAATATCCGGGCGACTAGCCGTAAGGTAGAGTAGACTTCCAATCATGCTTCGGTAAAGCTTCTCGTCTACACTTTCTCCGTGAGATTCACTTCCTAATCCCTTATTGCTAGTTCCCATAGGAGTCAGAAAGTCTTTAGAGTTCTCCAATCCGAATTTCTTGACCAACTCCTTCGCATACTTGGATTGACATAAATGAATGCCATCATCACTTTGCTTAACTTGCAATCCAAGAAAAAACGTAAGCTCGCCCATCATGGACATCTCAAATTCGCTTTCCATCGTTTCGGCGAATTTTGAAGCATCGTTGTTCCCCGTAGCACCAAACACAATGTCATCCACATATATTTGTGCTATAATGAAGTTGTCTTGAAAGTGCTTCACAAATAATGTCCGATCGGCTCCCCCTCGAGTATAGCCCTTTTCCAAAAGGTGCTTTGTCAATCTTTCGTACCATGCTCGCGGTGCTTGTTTTAGACCGTAAAGAGCCTTTTTCAATCGAAAAACATGGTTAGGTAGTTTATGATCAATGAAACCTTTCGGAGCAACATAAACTTCCTCATTTAGAAAACCATTTAAAAATGCTCTCTTTACGTCCATTTGAAAAAGTTTTATTTTAAAATGACAAGCAATTGCGAAAAGTATACGAATGGACTCGAGACGAGCAACCGGGGCGAAAGTCTCATCAAAGTCTATACCTTCAACTTGTGAATAGCCCTGAGCAACTAGACGTGCTTTGTTCCGAATAACGGTACCATCTTTATTTTTCTTGTTCTTGAAAATCCATTTTGTACCGATAATATTTTGTTGCTTCGGGGGCTTCGTTAATTCCCAGACTTTGTTCCTTTCAAATTGATTGAGCTCTTCTTGCATTGCTTCAATCCAATAGTCATCTTGAAGAGCTTCATCAATGTTCCTTGGTTCTACCATGGAGACGTAGCATGCGACTCCACATTCCAATTGTCTCCGAGTTCTAACTCCTTCTTGAGGATCTCCAATGATGTTTGATTCCTGATGGTCCTTGGAGATTCAAAGCGTTTGAGGTAACGGAGTACTCGGGGGAATTTGCGATGATTCCTGCACATTAGATAAATTAGAAGAACCATGAGATGCATCAAAATTTTCAGAAGAATTATCATGCAAAGATGCAATATCATTAGCAGGAGATTCATCATCAATAGACATATCAGGAGTAGATTTATCAGAAGAAAAATGAAAAGCTTCATCTACTTTAACATTGAAAGATTCTATCATCGTTTTAGATTCAAGGTTAAATACCGGATAGCTCTACTGTTTGTTGAATAACCCATAAAAAATCCTTTATCACTTCGAGAGTCGAATTTTCCAAGATTTTCTCGATCGCGTAAAATGTAACAACGACTCCTAAGGATACGAAAATATTTTATATTCGATTTTCTACAGAACCAAAGTTCATAGGGGTATTCAAAGTACCCGGGCGCAAATATATTATATTGATCGCATAGACAGCGGTGCTAACTGCTTCAGCACAAAAATGTAACGGGAGTTTCCGGCTATGAAGCATAACACGCGCCATCTCTTGAACAACTCTATTTTTGCGCTCGACTACACCATTCTGTTGCGGTGTATAAGGTGCAGAGAATTCATGTTTTATGTCATTTGAAGTGCAAAAATTAATGAATTTAGAATTAATGAATTCTCCACCTCTATCACTCCGAATATGAACAATCTTTTCATTCTTCTCAATCATAATACGATGGCAAATCTCATGAAAAGAATCGAAAGTATCCGCTTTCTCTTTTAAAAATGCTACCCATGAATATCTAGAGAAATCATCAACCAAAAGAAAAAGGTACCATTTACCTCCCAAGCTTGGTTGACGAGTCGGCCCCATTAAGTCCATATGCAGTAATTCTATCGGCCGTTTGGTTCCCACGCGGTTCAAGTTCCGGTGCGTGGCTCTGGATTGTTTTCCCTTTTGACAACCTCCACACACAATGTTTTCTTTAAACGATAATTTAGGAACACCTCTAACCACGTCTTTATTAGATATTCTAGATAGTTTCTTAAAATTTATGTGACCTAGTCTTTCATGCCAAAGTGTTTCTTTATCAAGTGACACTAGGTTACAATGTTCAGAAAATTTATTAGGAACTACATAGCAGCTATTTTGAGATCTAACCCCTTTCAAAAAGAATGAATGGTTTTTGTCAGTTACAATGCATTCAACATAAGAGAAATTAACTGAAAACCCATTATCACACAATTGACTAATGCTTATGAGGTTAGTCTTAAGGCCTTCAACAAATAAAACATTGTTCAAAACCGGGCCATCTGGAATAGTTATTGTTCCTTTACCAACTATTTTTGAAGATCGTCCATCTCCGAAAACTACAAGTCCTCCGGAGGTTTTCTCTAAAGATTGAAAATAGTTTTTATCACCAGTCATGTGACGAGAACAACCACTATCCAGATACCAAGACGAATTGTCATATGCATGTACTGATGTATGAATGACAAGACAAGGGAAGATTTCACCTTAGCGCACCCAAACCTTACGAGTTTTGGAATACGTCGGCAATGATCGTGAAGTTGATCTCCTTGGTGAACGCATCTTGTTTGGTTGATCACTTTTCTTTAAGTTCCATGACGATGTTGTCACGCCCCGAAACTGCTACCAATTTGGCAAGGTTCGGGCGCGCTGAACAGACGCCGAACGGACAGAACCTCCCCTGTCCGCCCAAGGCTAAGCGACAAGATCATGTACAAGAATCACCCAGGAATTAATTCTAGATATACACAATCACAACGAGAGCACAACCAGTGCTAACAAGAACATAAGAGCAAGGTACGAGTATATAAAAGTAAACATACAAGTAACAAAGAGAGAAACTCTATCTATTACAACCATTCCATTCGAGCATATGAATAATACATAAATCACATCCAAAACATCCTCACCCTATACAACATCTACTCTCAAAATGTAAAGACAAGGTGACAAAAGCTATAGATGTAGGGAGGCTGCTACCAACGTCTCTAGGGCTCCAAGCCCTTACCGCGATCCTCGCCGGGAGTACCTGTACTCGGCCCTGTAATAATAGTGGGGTGAGAACTATGGTCCATAGTTCCCAGTGGGTTCGGCCACCGACTCCACCGGTCTTCCCACTAGGTCCAAGAGGGCAAAAGCAGATAGATAGATAGATAGATATATCTGAAAACTGTAAATGCAGTAAATAACTACTCTACTATGCCCAACACGGAAAACATGTATGCATGCTCAGGGGAGAGATATCCAAATATATCACTATGTCCAAGAAGTACTATTTCATACTTGTTCTCTAACTCATTTTCAAGAAGTGTGGTTTTTAACACTTCATCTCAAATCTCACGGCACACCCGAAGGTTGCCCACGGCTCACTATCACGACGAGGGAGACTATGTCTCAACCTACCAATCGAACGCGTCTGCGGGACCTGACTGTCCCTCGGGGTGGCGTGCCCCGTGACCAACTCCGGAGTAGGCGGCCGTAGAGGAGCGACCTCCACTAGCCTAAAACAGACTATGAGCATGATCCAATCCTCTCCACACGAGGATACCCTATCTATAAGGCTGATAGCAACTGAGATCCCTATAGATAATACACAACCTATGTCTCACATGTGTCATGATAGGTTTACCTACACTACTTCTCATATGCCACTCGTTCATTTATTGTGTGGTGTTCACAATTTCTACATATATGCCACTCGTTCATTTATTGTCGACTCGCAAGTCCAACACCCAATCCGCACTATAGGATTCCTCGGTATCGACCCAATCTTTCCCAATCCAACATAATAGCATAACATTTGCTAAATATCTATATCAACCGGAAAGTATAAAGATGGCAATACATACTATCCTACAATGCAATGGTGCGATATGCAATGGTGTAAGTGGCTAAGACATAGAGAGAAGCCCAACGGCTTCGGTAAGAGCACCACCCACCTCGGGTCCTTGGCTCGGCTCGGCTCTCCAAAAAAATCTACGGGAGCACCGGTCTCGATCACAAGGGTCGCCTCAAGTCGGATGTCCTAAACAAGTCCAAAACGGCCTATTAATAACCTCCAAGCACTATGCTTTGTGTTTTCACGTGTGCGCAAAAGCGCCGACGAAAGACGACGAACTTCCACGATTCGTGGCCTGGATCGTCAAGGGTTTACCCAAAACCCCTCCATGATGGAAGGATTCCATTTAAATCCCCCACCAAAATTACTAATGTAATTATTTCTCTTTTTGCCTCAAAAGTCCTAGAGCGCGTATTTCGGCTCTAACTTTTCGACCGTTTGACGGAATGTCGATCTGTCTTCGCCAACACGTTTCTTTACATAGTAATTGGGTTTCCATAGGTTCAAATGAGATCAATCCCATGAAAATCCAAAAACTCCTCTCTTAACCCTAGGTTTCATATACACATTCATTATGATTTTTCCACGATTTTCGCCGATTTCTTCGACAAGAATTCTTCTAAGATCATATAGATTTTAGATCTAAAGAAATTACGGCAAAATCAAATCTATTTTTTTACAAAACTCACCTCAAAAAGCTAGGATTCCAAGCTTTTCTTGGTTCAAAAGCTCGCCCTCGCTCGCCTTAGGCTTCCCGCAAATCGCTCCGTGATTTAGTGCACATTGGAGTAAGAAAATTTAGAGAGAGAGAGTGAGTGGAGAAGGTGAGAGAGAGAGCTCTCCATGGAGGTGGGTCTGTATGTGTGCGTGCGTGGGTGGAGAAGAAGAAGAAAAGGGGAAAGTGCTTTTATGCATAAAGGAACCCCCCACAATAGTGTTAATTTACTATTTAATTCAATTTGATCTGATACTTGCCTGCGGAACCCTTCTGGATGTACGTTTGTGCTCAAATTTGACGGGCAGGCTCATCTCAACTTAATTTATCACGAGATATTTTAAATTTTCAGTTTGGGCTATTTTTGGGTCACCAAAAGTCTCGCTGTACTTAAAATCGCTGTCAGGTACCTTTCTCACTGCTCGGGTATCCGATTGATGCGAAACTTTTATTGTAACCTTAAAACATAATTACGAAGCTCCCGTAATTTTCTCAGAATTTTTCGACACTGTTGGCGGAGCCCGTTCTCACTATCTGGCATCCGATCAACGCGAAACTTTTTCTGTGGCCTTAAAATAATATTACGGAGTTCCCCGAATTTTTTCGGAATTTTCCGACACTGTGAATTTTCTGCTAATTTATCTGCCCCGTCTCTCACAAAAAATATTAAATCTTCTGTTTTCGCTCCGATTTCGGCGCAGGTCATTTTCAACCTATATTATGCTTCTATGAGTCCAATAAAAATAGTATCTTACACTATTTTTATTTATTTTTATTTATGTAATAATTTTTCCGACTTACTATATCCTACCGTAACTTCTATATGGTATTTAAAGTTGAGTTTGCACATTTTACCTATGGTTAATTAGGATTTCTTTGAATTAATTGGGCATATTCTACTTAATGTCTAACTTCTACTTTTAGAAGTTCGGTATCCTACAGATGTCGTCTCGGGTGGTGTACTACCATTGTTCTTCACCTTTGGATGGTTCTTGCGAAATTTCTGGTGGATGAACTTGTTGGTAGTTGTTGCAAGTATTGCTTGATTTGTCCGCTTGACTCCATACTTGCAGTTTGGTCTAATGTGCCCTGCAAAACCACAACGATAACATACCTTGGTAGACGTTGAACCTGAACGCAATGAGGTAGGCTTGTTAACTTTGGATGCGATGATCTTTGTCGAAGAAGGACTAACCGACTGGGGCACAAAAACCGTCTTGCTCGAACTTGGACCCTCACCAGTTTGATCGTATCCAAGGCCCAAACGATTCGTTTGACCAAGACCAAGCAACTTGTCCAACTTGCTCCTTCCAGAAGAAAATCGCTTCAAATCTTCCTTAAGTTGGAATATGGTCTTCGTCATCTCCGATTTGTTTCCTTGTCAAGAATGCAATCTGTTTCTAGAAATCCTCCATTGATAGATTATCATCAGCGTCTGAGGAGGATGAATCCGCGTCTTCTTCCTTTGTTGATTTCAATGCAAAACCTGAAGATTTAGAAGAAGAGGAAGGCTTTCCAGAAGAATAGTTAGTAGGAAAAGTCATTTCATAAGTTTGAAGTGCACCAACTATTTCTTCTACTTTGATCTCGTCCGGGTGTTTTACTGTTTCAATGGCTGCAACCTTAAGGCGAAATCTTTCAGGAAGAGTTCTCAAAATCTTTCTTACAACTTTTGATTCTGGAATTTACTCTCCCAAGTTAGCACATGTATTTACGATGTCTTGCAATCGTGTATTATTAATCTGTGAAAGATTCATTTTCTGCCATATGAATTGAATCAAATTTGCTCGTAAGCATTTGCAGTTTTTGAATCTTCACTAAACTTGTACCCTCATGTGTAACTTGTAGAGTATCCCAGATTTCTTTCGCGGTCTCACATGCCGAGACGCGAGAGAACTTGGTTTGCGACAAGGCATTAAACAAAGCATTAATTCCTTTGCCGTTGTAAGAAGATGCATCAATTTCTTTCTTGGTCCATTTCGACCTAGGTTTGAGGGTGAGAACATCGACAATAATCTCAGTAGGATTTGTCCATCCAAACTCAATTGATTGCCAAACCCGTTCATCGATGGAAATCAAGAATGCTCTCATGCGTACTTTCCAATATGCATAATTTGTTCCATCGAAGAAGGGTGGTCTATTGATGTTTCCGCCTTCAACCATTGTTTACAACCCTATTCCCGCTCTGATACCACTTGTGGGTTAGGTTAATAATGGATCTGAATAGGAAAAAAACCACCTAGAGGGGTGAATAGGTGTAAACAAAAAACACACCAAATCGTTGCGTAAAAAATAACCCAATGCGGAAAATAAATAAAGTCCGCAAGATTTTACGTGGAAAACTCCATCACAGGAGTAAAAAACTACGGGACCGATAAAACGGCGAAATCCACTAAGATTAAACATGTACAAGGTGATTTACCGTAATACTACGACTCAACCTTTTCCATACGCTCCAAGTAGATCTTCTCCGCTCGCTCCAAAACGCTCCTTGAATCCACGATTTGCGTCCAACGCCAAATCCACGACGTCCAACCGAATCCACGGTCTTCACCAATGTAGCACGTATCGATCACACGAACGTACCTCGCTCCGAATCCATGAGAGCGGTAGCACCTTGAATCCACAAGGCCACGCGAATCCACGCGCCGATTTTGGGAAATCGTTGTTTTGTTGGTGATGATAATCCGCCGAATACTTAGATCAAAGATAGATAAGAAAACACCATCTAAGTATTCATCAATTTGATTCTACAAGAAATAGCGAGTTTGGAAACCCTAGAATCAAATTGATCAATATAGACGAAGAAACATGAAATTAATCGTGTTTTCCTTTCTTCTCTGTATGTGGATTTTGATTATCTCCGTTATTTGGATTACATGGATTAACCCTAAAAGTTGAAAATAAGGGTCTATTTATAGGTTAGAAACTTTTGGAAAGAGATAAGCATCAAAAACTGACTTAACAGAATTTTTTCCGAACGGCGGTCCGGACTGGATTTTGGCTGATCCGGACTGTCGTCTTTTTTCAGCAAATTTCCTGAAAAAATAGTTCGGGGTCCGGACTGACTGGGGACTGTTCCGGACTGGAATTACGCATCAACTCAACTCTGTTCGGGGTCGGACTGGAATGCCTGATCCGGATCCTGAACATCCAACTTGTCCAGTTTTTGATTTTTATGCAATGAAAAATATTCCAAGTGTTTCTAAACTACAAGAATGTATTCAGATCACCAAAATTATTTAGTTAAACGTACCTGATCCTTTTGAATTCATTATTCTTGAGATTGTTGTATATGATCCACAATTCTTCATCTTCAATCTTCAAGACTTAGAATACTTCACGAAATACGCCTACACAAATTCCTTAACAGTTGCTGAACTACGCTCCATGTTTAGAGACGAGGCGCATAGCATATGTGTGTCTGGAGTGGATTGCGCCAGGATATCTTTCAGGTCATTCGGTCCCTCCGTTACAGATTTTGGATGCCTCGGTGGAGTAGGCGTGGTACTTGGAGCGTGGCACTGCAGTTCCTTTGGATAGGGATCTGCCGCCAGAGGCGAGTTCTGGTTAGAGGCGCTTGGCGCTAGAGGATGGAGGACAGATCGGCCAGCAGAGGCATTCCCGATTTCCTTCCCCAGGGTAGTGGATTTCTGAGATGCCAGAGGTCGGGTGGACCCCGATGGCAGCATCAGCATTAGTATCAGCAGCGGCGGTAGCATGGATGTGTTATCTGCGGAGGGTCGCATTCGTCACCCCAGTGTGAGCTGAGGCAGAGGTCGTGCTCCCTATGTGGTTAGTCAAAACATTTGTAGGCAGACTGAGCAATGACCACCTGCATTGAGCAGATGAGTTTGTGCCGCCCGGCTGGAGGGCGCCACGACTGTGGATTGGGTCGTCGCAGGTGTGATTTCATCACAGCAGTCGGAGTTAGAGCATTTTGCATTCCTGCATGGACTAGAGGCAGAGTCGTTACCACGTGCACTAGAGGTACAGGTTCCTGTGGGTGTTGTGCATGTGGAGGAGGCTTGTGGATGATGTTCGGTGCAGTTAAGACCGCGAGTTATACCGGCAGACTTATTGGTATTTGTGGCATTTCGGTGTTTTGATCCAGTGCTTGACATTGGTTGGCACAGTACCACTTGATGTTTAACTGCGGAGAGAGAGGACTATGACCTTCTGCGAGGCAGACAAGAGGAGGCTTGTTTGTAGAGACAGTTTGAGCGCACAGGTTACAACGACAGTGTGAGAGGTGCCTACGGCGGCACCGGGACTCAAGGATATCCCTATTACCCATGAGATCCCGGGTGTGAGTCCACCTGAGCTGATGATGATGCCGCCGGTCAGGGAGATTGAGATTGCGATTGACATGGTTTTGGGAACCGCGTCAACCTCGACAGCACCTCGTTGGATATCACCAGTAAAGCTGAGAAAGCTGATAGCGCAGTTGCAGAATCTGATGGATCAAGGGGTCTGTTTGACTCGGTGCCACACCGTTGATACACGATGGTGATGCCACGTCGTGATGCACGACGGTAAGGGTTCTACTGTGGTTTGAGCGCAGGCAGGTCCGGGTTCTATTCAGGACCTTTTGATGGAGTTATACTCCGGCAGATGTTCTTTTATGATGCATGTACCTATTTGGGATCGTACAGCTGAGTACTTTGCCAAGATGGCGTTCAGGACACTGTAGGGGCATCATGAGCTCACTGTGAGGCCAAGTGGATTGACTAATGCCCTGTCGCCTTTATGATTTGAGGAATTGTGTGTTCCAGCTGTACTTGGATGGATTGGTAGCGGTATTCTCCAGGGATATTTTGATTTACTTCCAGGGTGACTTGGAGCATGAGGAGCACTTGTGGATAGTGCTACAGTGTCTGTGAGGAAAGAAGTTGTATGCCAAGTTGTTGAGGTGAGGAACTTCTTGGACTGGGCTGCGCAAGGAGAGCTTGACGAATGGATGATGAGACTGATACCAGTGCCAATTTAGTATTGCTAGTGATGGGAGAGGGACTTGCGAGTTATAGCGACGCCTCCCATAGTGGCTGTGGAGTTACCGTTGGGTTATTGTTGAGCATTCTGTATCACCCCGACGAAGCCACCGTAGTGGCGGATACCTTGAGCGAGAGAGCTATCTGGGGTTGAGTTTGATGATTCCACAGCTAGCGCTGTGTGGAATTGTTAAGGCGGACAGGGCTTGAGGTTGTGTCCCTGGGGGTCTTTTTTTTATTGTAGCCTGCGGTTGAGCAGCCCCCTCGGATGGACAGGATCCGAGAGTGACTGAGTGAGGACCCCGGCTTGTTGGGCTCCTTTCCTTCTTGGATGATCGTGTGGGTGTATTTCGGGTCGCCTTGGTTGAGTTGGCACCAGGGTGTGGTTTTGGTGCGTGTTGCACTAGTTGTTCTTTCTTTTCTCCCCAGCCTTATTGTTGGAGTCCCTAATGTTTTTCCACGTCTCAGCTCAGAGGTGTTCTTCTTTTGGATCCCTCGCCCGTGATTGACTCTCTCCATTTGAGATATGTGAGTGTTTGGAGTACGAGGGACGCCCGTTGCGAATTATGGCTCGTGAGATGAGAGGATTGCGCAACCGGACCAAACCGTACTAGTTATTATTGTTGTTGTTGAGGAGTAATCACGGGAGTGAGTGGCGACTTGGGAGCTGGAGACGGTGTTGTTGGATACCTAACCTTCTGGTTTGAGACCCCCATTTGAGTAGTGTTAGTTTCGAGGACGAAACTTTCTTTTAGTGTGGGAGGATGTGATGACCCGGATTTCCGCAGAGCTTTTGTAGTGTGATCAGCGACTTCTGGAGGCTTATTCGGTGAGATGGAGGTGCTTGTGTGCAAATCGGGCCTCAAGATTGGACCCAGCGCGAAATTTGGATTAAGATTACTTATCTATATGCCTTCGACAAATTTTAGAAGTGGAATTGGGCAAAACGGACATCGGATTTGGACTCGGCGCGCGAAAACAATGGAAATAGACTATTTACTTGTATTTTTCGGAACCCGGATGCCAAAACACGAATTTTGAGACAAGTTTACTGTTCCGGCGGCAGGGGCAGCGCAGGCGGCGGCAGGCAGGCGGCGGAGCGCGGCGGCGCGAGCGCTGGCAGGCCGGTCCACGAGACTTGGCGTGCACCAGGACCAGCGTGTTTTCAGCGTGTACACGTGGCGCGCGGGGATTGGTCGGTCAACGCACGCGGGACAGCGCGTGATTCGCGCCGTTTTCAGCGTGTACACATGGTGCGCGGGGATTGGTCGATCAACGCATGCGGGACAGCGCGTGATTCGCGCCGGGCGCGGCGCACGGTGGACCCCGCCAGGCCTCGTGTCGCCCGCCCATTGGCGAGCGTAGTGACCCGGCTGACCCGGCGTGAACCGCGGCCCACGCTTCCCGCCGTGGACCGCGCTGCCACGCGTCGCGGCGTGATTTGCAGGCGCGCGTGGGCTGGGAGCGCGGGGCGCAGAAAGGGCCACGTGGCTCGCATAGTGGCGGGCTGGGCCGGATTCGGGCGCCCGAATCATGCGCTCGAATCCGGATCCTTTTTCTTGTGGGCTTGGGCTATAAATAGCCCATTTGTTCCGTCTTTTGGGCTCTTTTCCGAGCCACTCTTGAGCCCACCTTCGGCGGGGAGCAAGATCTACAAGTCTTCTACACTTACGAGGATTTTGGGAATTTTTTGGAGCCTGCGGCATCGGCATTTTCTGCGACGCGGCGCACTTCGACGCTCCTTCGATTGTGGATTCTACTGTCGCATTTTAGTCCGCGAGGTCCCCTAGATCACCCCGATGAAGTTTTGATCTGATTTTTGTGGCAGCGCGTTCACGAGAGGTACGCCTTTGATTTCCGTGTTGATCATTTCGCTCCGTTTTGAGTTTTTGGTGGTGTTCCCGATGTACCTTTTGACCCCTTGTACTGCTCCGATGTTTGGGACAGCGGTGGAGTATTGTTGGGATTTCTCAGCCTACGGGAATCGGATCGGGGGCGTGTGAGGACTCGATCGGCATCTACGCTTCGAGAGGAACACGACCGTAATTTTATCGGATTTTTCTGAGGTCGTTTCGAAGGTATTATTTATGCTTCTTCGTGGCTGTTTTTCGCAGATTGGCAGGTTGTGGGTAGTTTGACTTACCGTAATGTTCTATTTGTATCTTGGCCTACAGGTGTCGGAACGAGGAGTATAAATACTCAATTTGTATCTACTCGTCGTGAGGATCGCAGCTGTGATTTTTTTGGATTTTTCGGAGGACCGCACGTAGGTGAAAAATCCCCTTTTCTGTGCTGGTTTGTAAAAACAGCAAGTGCTGTTTGGGGTGTGTTTGTGGTGTTCATTGATTGTTGGCTGTGATGTTGGTTGGAGCAGAGGCTTCTGCGACCGAGTACCGAGGGTGCGGTTTCGGCGGATTTTGATAGGGAGTGGCTACGCACTTCACCGACTTCAGCTTTGCCTGCGGAAAGCGATTCAGGTGGGTTGCTTCGTCTCCAGAACCGGTGGACGGTTCTCTAATTCTATCTGATAGAATATTTGCATGTTAGTGTACCCATGTATATGATGGAGAGGTAAGCTTAATATCGGTATTTATTTGAGAATCTCATGAGTAATATCCATGTTATGTTTTATGAGAATTGCGATAGTGGATGCCATGATGATGATTAATAGAAGCTTACCGTTGGGAATATTGCCCCTTTTGATTGATAGCATGCATGATTAAATGTACAATCTCTAGGATCGAGATGTAAGCATGAGGAATGGCCTAAGTCATGTAAATTGACATACTATAGTTGGGATATGTTAACATGCCATGTTAGCACATAGTCTTTTATGGAATTTGATTACTCGATGGGGTTGGATGATATATCTATGTGCGGGTATCACTCTGATGATTTATGTTGGACCATAGATTATGGACAGGTGTAGTTGATTAGTGATTTTGGCATGTGATTATACCTATGTGGAGCTACTATTTGTTATACTCCCTTTTATCTTTCTTGAGAACAATTGCATGTTTGTATGGACATCTAGATAGGCCATCTTTTACTGCTACACTATCATGTTGGAACTTGACTTAGGAGAAACCATCTTTGCTTCTTTTCTCCTTTTTAGTCAGGCATTCATGTTGCTCGGGTTCGAGCAGGGGTTTGGGATAGTGTAATCGAGACTTCGACTCTGGGACAGGTTGGACTTGATTGTGGGTTGTGGGGTGTTGCGGCAACCGCAGACATTGGGCGGTTGGACATTGGGCGGTTGACCGGATGTTGGTTATGGTATTTGATTGTGGATGGTAGGATATTACGGCGACCGCGGATATTGAGCGGTTTGCCGGGTGTCAGTGGTTGGAATTGATTGTGGATCGTGGGGTATTGCGGCGACCGCGGACATTGGGCGGTTGACCGGATGTGTACTATTGCATCAGATAGGGGATCGGGTTTTCTTTAGTGGATGGATTTTTTCCACTTCGATCAGAGTCGTGATCTAGTCCTGCTATATCGTGATACTTGTGACAGAGATACTTTACTCGTGTAGGTCGCTCCCCTCGAGTGCCACTCCGGAGGTAGGCCTATGACCGAGCCATGTGTGCTGGTCTGTTACTTATATTGGGATGCGAGCAATGTTGCTGATCCCGCAATTGAGTTCTTGAGACTCTGTCACGCCCCGGGGTCGAACTGCGACCCGGGCTCGCCAACAGATCCGCCGTCTGTACGGAAACTGCCGTACAGACGAAGCGTCTAACCTGCAAAAGAGATCTATAGCTAACAAATATCAGAGCTGAAAGGAAGCTGAAACACTAAGCGGCGAAAAGTCCAAGTACAACAGTCCACTAGCACCCACAACATAAGTACAAAAGCACTAAAAGGTACAAAAGTGGAAACTAAAAAGTACAAGTGACACTAACACCGACAGCACAGACTCGGGTAGGAGCTAGTCAGCCACGCCCTTACCTCGGTCAGAAAGCTCCGAACGAGCCAAACCTGGAACGGTCGCCTCGGGAACACCTGCCATCACAGCGGGTGTGAGATCTACTGCAACAGTCAGATCTCAGTGGGTACCAAAGCTAAAACCCACGGTACACCCACTCAGTCTGCTGGAGACAAAAACATATAGATAGATAGATAGATAGATAGATAGATAGATAGCTGAAAATGAATCTATCGCTACATGTTTCGATGCAATGCAGGAAGTAAGTTCTCAGTCTCTCCCACGGGAGGCCTGGAAACTACGAACGTCTGCTCTCCCTACAGCCCTTATCAAACAAGAACCGGCTGTAGGCTTAGCCGTCCATAGTTTCCGCCCCCGCACGGGGACTGCCAGAACTCTAACAAGACACTAGAAGGCCACCTCAATTCCTTCTAGTAACCACCTGGTAACTCGGCCAGGGCATATGCCTACCTGGTGTCCCGGCCAGGGCATGCAGCCATCTGGTAACTCGGCCAGTGATATTTACTCATCTGGTAACTCAGCCAGTGGTATCCACTCATCTGGTAACTCAGCCAGTGATTTATACCCATCTGGTGACTCGGCCAGTGGTAATTACTCATCTGGTAACTCAGCCAGTGGTATCCACTCATCTGGTAACTCAGCCAGTGATTTATACCCCTCTGGTGACTCTGCCAGTGGTATCTACTCATCTGGTAACTCAGCCAGTGATTTATACCCATCTGGTAACTCTGCCAGTGGTATCTACTCATCTGGTAACTCAGCCAGGGATTTATACCCATCTGGTGACTCGGCCAGTGGTAATTACTCATCTGGTAACTCAGCCAGTGGTATCCACTCATCTGGTAACTCAGCCAGTGATTTATACCCCTCTGGTGACTCTACCAGTGGTATCTACTCATCTGGTAACTCAGCCAGTGATCTATACCCATCTGGTAACTCTGCCAGTGGTATCTACTCATCTGGTAACTCAGCCAGTGATTTATACCCATCTGGTAACTCTGCCAGTGGTATCTACTCATCTGGTAACTCAGCCAGGGATTTATACCCATCTGGTGACTCGGCCAGTGGTAATTACTCATCTGGTAACTCAGCCAGTGATTTATACCCCTCTGGTGACTCTACCAGTGGTATCTACTCATCTGGTAACTCAGCCAGTGATCTATACCCATCTGGTAACTCTGCCAGTGGTATCTACTCATCTGGTAACTCAGCCAGGGATTTATACCCATCTGGTGACTCGGCCAGTGGTAATTACTCATCTGGTAACTCAGCCAGTGGTATCCACTCATCTGGTAACTCAGCCAGTGATTTATACCCCTCTGGTGACTCTGCCAGTGGTATCTACTCATCTGGTAACTCAGCCAGTGATTTATACCCATCTGGTAACTCTGCCAGTGGTATCTACTCATCTGGTAACTCAGCCAGGGATTTATACCCATCTGGTGACTCGGCCAGTGGTAATTACTCATCTGGTAACTCAGCCAGTGGTATCCACTCATCTGGTAACTCAGCCAGTGATTTATACCCCTCTGGTGACTCTGCCAGTGGTATCTACTCATCTGGTAACTCAGCTAGTGATTTATACCCATCTGGTAACTCTCCCAGTGGTATCTACTCATCTGGTAACTCAGCCAGGGATTTATACCCATCTGGTGACTCGGCCAGTGGTAATTACTCATCTGGTAACTCAGCCAGTGGTATCCACTCATCTGGTAACTCAGCCAGTGGTATTAACCCCTCTGGTGACTCTGCCAGTGGTATCTACTCATCTGGTAACTCAGCCAGTGATTTATACCCATCTGGTAACTCTGCCAGTGGTATCTACTCATCTGGTAACTCAGCCAGGGATTTATACCCATCTGGTGACTCGGCCAGTGGTAATTACTCATCTGGTAACTCAGCCAGTGGTATCCACTCATCTGGTAACTCAGCCAGTGATTTATACCCATCTGGTGACTCGGCCAGTGGTAATTACTCATCTGGTAACTGAGCCAGTGATTTATACCCCTCTGGTGACTCTGCCAGTGGTATCTACTCATCTGGTAACTCAGCCAGTGATTTATACCCATCTGGTAACTCTCCCAGTGGTATCTACTCATCTGGTAACTCAGCCAGGGATTTACAAAAGGTATAATGTAAAAAGGGGGTCACGATACCTTGCTTTCGGGAGTATTATGAGCATACCATACTTCCGGAAGAAAACCAACCCACCTGTGAAGAATCCTCAAAACTGTGCGCCAAACGGAGGTCCCGATGCGATCCCACAGCTCCACGCGGCAAACACGCGCCACCGGCCACGTAGAAGCTATCACTATGCCACAACTGTGAGATAAGAAGAGGAACCGGGATCAGCAAACCCGCGATCGAGAACCGCGCAAACAAAGGCGAAGGAAAACCCTCCGGCGACGAAGAACGTCGGGCGTCGCGCGGAAACCCATCGCGCATCCGCCGCGGCGCACCGCCGAGCCGCAAACAACGCGGCACAGTGCGGCACATGGCCGTACTGCTCAAGAAACCATCCCCACGCGGTAGAGGTCAGCCACGTGGCCAGCAGCGCCGCGCGGCCCAAAGGCTGCCCGCGCGGCCTGCAGGGCCGCGGGGCCCAAAGGGCCACCCACGCGGCCTGCAGCAGCGCCGCGCGACTAGCGCGCGGCCTGCAGGGCCGCAGGGGCCCAAAGGCCCGCCCGCGGCACAGGGGCCGCCCGCGCGGGGCCCCTGCAGTGCCGCGCGCCCAAGCGCGCGGCCTGCAGCCCGCGCGGGGCCAGGGGCCTCCCGCGCGGGGCCCGCGGCACAGGGGCCGCCCGCGCGGCGCCCTGCACTGCCGCGCGGGGCCCGCGGCACAGGGGCCGCCCGCGCGGCGCCCTGCACTGCCGCGCGGGGCCCGCGGCACAGGGGCCGCCCGCGCGGCGCCCTGCCATGCCGCGCGGGGCCCGCGGCACAGGGGCCGCCCGCGCGGCGCCCTGCATTGCCGCGCGGGGCCCGCGGCACAGGGGCCGCCCACGCGGCGCCCTGCCATGCCGCGCGGGGCCCACGGCACAGGGGCCGCCCGCGCGGCGCCCTGCCATGCCGCGCGGGGCCCGCGGCACAGGGGCCGACCGCGCGGCGCCCTGCCATGCCGCGCGGGGCCCGCGGCACAGGGGTCGCCCGCGCGGTGCCCTGCCATGCCGCGCGGGGCTCGCGGCACAGGGGCCGCCCGCGCGGCGCCCTGCCATGCCGCGCGGGGCCCGCGGCATAGGGGCCGACCGCGCGGCGCCCTGCCATGCCGCGCGGGGCCCGCGGCACAGGGGCCGACCGCGCGGAGCCCTGCCATGCCGCGCGGGGCCCGCGGCACAGGGGCCGCCCGCGCGGCGCCCTGCCATGCCGCGCGGGGCCCGCGGCACAGGGGCCGCCCGCGCGGCGCCCTGCCCTGCCGCGCGGGGCCCGCGGCACAGGGGCCGCCCGCGCGGCGCCCTGCCCTGCCGCGCGGGGCCCGCGGCACAGGGGCCGCCCGCGCGGCACCTCTGCAGTGCCGCGCGCCACGCGCGGCCTTCAGGGTCGCCCAGCGCAGGGGCCGCCCGCGCGTGCCAGACAGGGCGCGCAACCAGCGCGCCCGCTGCCAGCGGCCCGGCGCCCCGCTGCCCTGCCACGGCAGCAGGGCGCCTGCTGCGCGCGGCGCCCATGCGCGCCCGCGCAGCGGCCGCTCCCCTTAGCCGCGCGCTGCCCAAAATCAGCGCGCGCGGCTCGCGAGGCACCACCGCGCCACGGACAACAAGTCCATGGCACCCCAGCGGTAGGAAAAAGAAAGGGGAAAGGAAAGATAAAATAAGCCAACCTCCTCGCGGCACGCCGGCCCCCGCACGGCTCCACGCCACGCTCGGAGAAGAAAACGCCCAAGAAAAGCTTCCTCCAAAGCCCTCTTCTTCTTCCTTCCTTTTCCTCTCCTCTTCTCTCTTTTTCCTTTTCTTTCTTTCTTTTCCTTTCTCTGCTACAGAGGTGGAGGGGAGGGGTTCTTTTATAAAGCAAAAGCTTTAATTAAATTAATTAACTTAATTAACTTAATTCCAAAAACCCAACTCCAACTCACTTTTTGCCCTCGGGCCCTCCGTCGCTGTCCGGAACCTCCCGAACTCCGCTGTAAATCAAAAGTGCACGTGCTCACAGCTTTTTCTCTTCAAAAAGCTCAACCGTTGAGTCGGGGTGCTCAAATTAAATACCGGCTCCAAAATTGCCAGTTCCGACTCACTTTTTGCCTCCGGGTCCTCCGCGTCAGTCCGGAACCTCCCGAACCTCGTCGTAAATAGAAAATACACCTGTTCCAAGTGTTTCCCAATTTTCCTGCAACCCATAGCGGAGTCGGAGCTACCCGTACCAGTCACCTAACGCGTACTAAGCCCGAAACAAGCAGAGGCTTCCGCGGGGATCCAAATCAACCCGAACTCCTCTGAAAAACATACGGAACACGCCCGAGGCAATCTCCTCCGCAACACACCATCTTGCAAGGTCGGTGCGTCGTCCAAATCCCGGTGTTCTACACTCTCCCCCCCTTAAAAAGGGTTTCGTCCTCGAAACCCAACTAAATCCATACTTAGGAGGGTAAATCAAAACAAAAGGGATAGGAGATCCACAAATTGTCCAAGGCTCTCAAGTGGTCACTCACATACCTCATGCCGACAACACTGAACCTTCCCTAAAGGTATGATTCGACTGCAAAATCCTTTGGTTTCACCAACAAGAATCGCATCGGTCGAAGTGGAAACGCAATCCTCGTCCTTCTGCAAGGAAGGGAAAGCAAAACAAGACTTGCGGGGTTCAAAATAGACTTCATCCAGCCTGATCACTGCTCGAGGATCCACACCTCGCATAACTCGTTTCTATAAATAACTCTCAGGCTGGTAGTTTCCCTCGATTCGAGATCTCAAAAACCGAAGTTTAAGCCTCCTTAAGGCAAAACCCCTCTGATGCTTCATAGCCACCAAAACTCCAGTTCCACAAAACATATAGCACCTCCCTTGACAGGGGAAAACTTTCAACCTCGAGAACCTTCTCTCAATTTGGCACTCAATTCCCAGGGTTACACTGCTCGCCTAAACAGGGCGTAACAGAACAAAAAGTCTTCGCCGGGATAAAGCAATCATACATCCTTGCAAAATTCATCCACCGGCGTTACCTCAACCTGACCTCCTGAGTGTCCAAGTACTTTAGGTTCGAGGATTCTAGAATAACTCAAATCTCTCTCTAAGGCTGGCACCCTCCGCATCAAAGCTAAGATCTTCCTCAGCTTTACCTCCGTCGCTAAAAGGCCATGAGCAAGACCTTCCGACGTCAAGAAGCAACTCTCTCTCAACTTGGCAACCAACTTCTTCCTCCTTAGAAGTTGTAGCACTAACCTCAAGAGCCCCTCAAGCTCCAAGTCGCTTCGGAGGTAAGCAAATACCCACGACGGTAACACCACCAACCCGTCCTGTGAAACAAGGAAAACACAGCTCTCAAATCAGTAGGGCATTAGTCAATCTACTTGACCACGCAAACCGCTCAAACCGCCCTACTGGTTCCAGATCAGTATCCAGCCACAGCCCTCGGCTGTAAGGTTCCGCAATGATATCAACCACTCGAAGGCATCTGCCCAAGCACAAGGCAAAACTAATCATGTTCGAACCTTACAAGAATTCACACGGTTGTGTACCCACAACGCGACATCACCACTGTGTAACGACCGCCTGGATCCTCACTGTCGTATCCCCACGACGAGGTACTAGGTCTCACAGACCTCTCGATCCGTCAAATCTCGCAACTGCGCTCGCAGCTCTCTCTGTCTCACGGTTGATACCCCACGAGGTGCTGTCGAAGTTGGCGCGGTTCCCAAACCACGTCAATCACTGTCTCGATCTCAGTCCCAATCGAGTAACTACCTGGTAACTCGGCCAGGGGCATCAACCACCTGGTAACTCGGCCAGGGGCAAGTAACCACCTGGTAACTCAGCCAGGGGCAGGTAACCTCCTGGTAACTCAGCCAGGGCATCATACATCAACGCATCCCATAAAAAAAAAACACCTCCTGACCAGGTCCACGGAGGGTCAATGTCCTCTCTCTCGACAATCCATGATAGCATAAATTGGGACGAACGATTCCTATCCAAACTCGTATCAACACCTCTGAACTGATGTAGGACTAACATCTCGATGATCAACCCAAGGTCCTAGTTGCACTGGCAGGACAGGCAACACTCATCCACGTGCTTCCCGTGATCTGAAATCTGATCCAAACGTGCACAACCATCAATCCAGACCCTGGCCCATAAGAAGGTACCCCTGCTCTACCAAAACGCACATGCGGTGTTTGCATTAAGCATGCCCTAACTCCGACGACCACACCAGGTGAGACGCGATCCACAACCCTGGCGATGAATGCGGCCCATGCAAAAGGGGGACTCACATCCTGGCACTGCTGCTGATGCTAGCACTGTCGAGAACCTCCTGGTCTCTGTCTCCTCTGAGACCCATGATCCTGTGGGTGGAATCATGGCAACCTCGAATCACGCAACTATCGCAAAATCGGCGATGCCAGAGCTCTCTCTCCGAAGCTGGTCCCCCGCTCACTGTCTCCCTCGGACGTGATCACTGATCCTCGGTCAATCCATCGAGCATGCACACTCACTGCATCCAAGGTCGGCACTCGCCGAAAATGCACAAAGAGATAGGTATCTCCATGCAGTTCCCTCTCGAACATAACCAACCTCTAAGCCTCATCCTGGGCGACCAGGGGTACACCGCTCAACCGTCACAGAAACTCACCCCAGAACATCAACTGCGCTCCCGATGGTCCAACAAGAAGAATTCGACGCCACCAGCTCTCTTGGCGTCCTAATCCAAAAGTGCATAACCAAGCGCCCTGATGCTTATCCTGGATGAACAAAACCTCGAACAACTCTTCCATAACAGCGTTCCAGTTCTCGGCCTCCCACGGCTCCAACTCGGTCCCGAAATCTGTAAGGGATGGAACTGGATGCGGTACACAACCGATCAGCAACCTCTCGCTGCTTCCGCACCATCAATGGTGCGATCAGGGTCGAAATCGACAAAGTCGCGGCCGGAGGTACTACTAGCGATACTCCGGGAGATGCTCTCGGTCCAAGCATGTGCATCACACGCTCCATGCTCACTTCCTGGCGCCGTATCGCCTCAAATACCAGGACTGCTTTGGCCTGAATCTCCCAAGCCTCACTCGGCTCTATCCATTTAGCTTTCCGCTATACGAGCCCCTCATCCCAGGTCAAACACGCCCTCGCCGCTGCACGGCGTCTCGGAAGCATCCAAAAACCACTGCAACAGAAAAACATTAGGACCAAGACTTTCTCGACCCAAACAAGCGAAAGTCTAAACATGTTAACCTTTCTAAAGCATTATGTTGTCTGCAGCCAACACAATCACCTTTAGAGAAATAACATGCGAGGTCACTCACCCCAATCCTCTGGGGGAGGTACACCCTCAGACAAGACTCTCGCTAAGGTCACGTCTCTCACGACAGTCTTCCTACTGCCCAACCAATAGCCTAGGGTCTCTAAGTCCTCAACGACCTATAATCCTAGGCTCTGATACCACCTAATCTGTCACGCCCCAGGGTCGAACTGCGACCCGGGCTCGCCAACAGATCCGCCGTCTGTACGGAAACTGCCGTACAGACGAAGCGTCTAACCTGCAAAAGAGATCTATAGCTAACAAGTATCAGAGCTGAAAGGAAGCTGAAACACTAAGCGGCGAAAAGTCCAAGTACAACACTCCACTAGCACCCACAACATAAGTACAAAAGCACTAAAAGGTACAAAAGTGGAAACTAAAAAGTACAAGTGACACTAACACCGACAGCACAGACTCGGGTAGGAGCTAGTCAGCCACGCCCTTACCTCGGTCAGAAAGCTCCGAACGAGCCAAACCTGGAACGGTCACCTCGGGAACACCTGCCATCACAACGGGTGTGAGATCTACTGCAACAGTCAGATCTCAGTGGGTACCAAAGCTAAAACCCACGGTACACCCACTCAGTCTGCTGGAGACAAAAATATATAGATAGATAGATAGATAGATAGATAGATAGATAGATAGCTGAAAATGAATCTATCGCTACATGTTTCGATGCAATGCAGGAAGTAAGTTCTCAGTCTCTCCCACGGGAGGCCTGGAAACTACGAACGTCTGCTCTCCCTACAGCCCTTATCAAACAAGAACCGGCTGTAGGCTTAGCCGTCCATAGTTTCCGCCCCCGCACGGGGACTGCCAGAACTCTAACAAGACACTAGAAGGCCACCTCAATTCCTTCTAGTAACCACCTGGTAACTCGGCCAGGGCATATGCCTACCTGGTGTCCCGGCCAGGGCATGCAGCCATCTGGTAACTCGGCCAGTGATATTTACTCATCTGGTAACTCAGCCAGTGGTATCCACTCATCTGGTAACTCAGCCAGTGATTTATACCCATCTGGTGACTCGGCCAGTGGTAATTACTCATCTGGTAACTCAGCCAGTGGTATCCACTCATCTGGTAACTCAGCCAGTGATTTATACCCCTCTGGTGACTCTACCAGTGGTATCTACTCATCTGGTAACTCAGCCAGTGATTTATACCCATCTGGTAACTCTGCCAGTGGTATCTACTCATCTGGTAACTCAGCCAGGGATTTATACCCATCTGGTGACTCGGCCAGTGGTAATTACTCATCTGGTAACTCAGCCAGTGGTATCCACTCATCTGGTAACTCAGCCAGAGATTTATACCCCTCTGGTGACTCTACCAGTGGTATCTACTCATCTGGTAACTCAGCCAGTGATCTATACCCATCTGGTAACTCTGCCAGTGGTATCTACTCATCTGGTAACTCAGCCAGTGATTTATACCCATCTGGTAACTCTGCCAGTGGTATCTACTCATCTGGTAACTCAGCCAGGAATTTATACCCATCTGGTGACTCGGCCAGTGGTAATTACTCATCTGGTAACTCAGCCAGTGATTTATACCCCTCTGGTGACTCTACCAGTGGTATCTACTCATCTGGTAACTCAGCCAGTGATCTATACCCATCTGGTAACTCTGCCAGTGGTATCTACTCATCTGGTAACTCAGCCAGGGATTTATACCCATCTGGTGACTCGGCCAGTGGTAATTACTCATCTGGTAACTCAGCCAGTGGTATCCACTCATCTGGTAACTCAGCCAGTGATTTATACCCCTCTGGTGACTCTGCCAGTGGTATCTACTCATCTGGTAACTCAGCCAGTGATTTATACCCATCTGGTAACTCTGCCAGTGGTATCTACTCATCTGGTAACTCAGCCAGGGATTTATACCCATCTGGTGACTCGGCCAGTGGTAATTACTCATCTGGTAACTCAGCCAGTGGTATCCACTCATCTGGTAACTCAGCCAGTGATTTATACCCATCTGGTGACTCGGCCAGTGGTAATTACTCATCTGGTAACTCAGCCAGTGGTATCCACTCATCTGGTAACTCAGCCAGTGATTTATACCCCTCTGGTGACTCTGCCAGTGGTATCTACTCATCTGGTAACTCAGCCAGTGATTTATACCCATCTGGTAACTCTGCGAGTGGTATCTACTCATCTGGTAACTCAGCCAGGGATTTACAAAAGGTATAATGTAAAAAGGGGGTCACGATACCTTGCTTTATGGAGTATTATGAGCATACCATACTTTCGAAAGAAAACCAACCCACCTGTGAAGAATCCTCAAAACCGTGCGCCAAACGGAGGTCCCGATGCGATCCCACAGCTCCACGCGGCAAACACGCGCCACCGGCCACGTAGAAGCTATCACTATGCCACAACTGTGAGATAAGATAAGGAACCGGGATCAGCAAACCCGCGGTCGAGAACCGCGCAAACAAAGGCGAAGGAAAACCCTCCGGCGACGAAGAACGTCGGGCGTCGCGCGGAAACCCATCGCGCATCCGCCGCGGCGCACCGCCGAGCCGCAAACAACGCGGCACAGTGCGGCACATGGCCGTACTGCTCAAGAAACCATCCCCACGCGGCAGAGGTCAGCCGCGTGGCCAGCAGCGCCGCGCGGCCCAAAGGCTGCCCGCGCGGCTTGCAGCAGCGCCGCGCGCCTAGCGCGCGGCCTGCAGGGCCGCGGGGCCCAAAGGGCCACCCACGCGACCTGCAGCAGCGCCGCGCGCCTAGCGCGGCGCGCAACCAGCGCGCCCGCTGCCAGCGGCCCGGCGCCCCGCTGCCCTGCCACGGCAGCAGGGCGCCTGCTGCGCGCGGCGCCCATGCGCGCCCGCGCAGCGGCCGCTCCCCTTAGCCGCGCGCTGCCCAAAATCAGCGCGCGCGGCTTGCGAGGCACCACCGCGCCACGGACAACAAGTCCATGGCACCCCAGCAGCAGGAAAAAGAAAGGGAAAAGGAAAGATAAAATAAGCCAACCTCCTCGCGGCACGCCGGCCCCCGCACGGCTCCTCGCCACGCTCGGAGAAGAAAACGCCCAAGAAAAGCTTCCTCCAAAGCCCTCTTCTTCTTCCTTCCTTTTCCTCTCCTTCTTCTCTCTTTTTCCTTTTCTTTCTTTCTTTTCCTTTCTCTGCTACAGAGGTGGAGGGGAGGGGTTCTTTTATAAAGCAAAAGCTTTAATTAAATTAATTAACTTAATTAACTTAATTCCAAAAACCCAACTCCAACTCACTTTTTGCCCTCGGGCCCTCCGCCGCTGTCCGGAACCTCCCGAACTCCGCTGTAAATCAAAAGTGCACGTGCTCACAGCTTTTTCTCTTCAAAAAGCTCAACCGTTGAGTCGGGGTGCTCAAATCAAATACCGGCTCCAAAATTGCCAGTTCCGACTCACTTTTTGCCTCCGGGTCCTCCGCGTCAGTCCGGAACCTCCCGAACCTCGCCGTAAACAGAAAATACACCTGTTCCAAGTGTTTCCCAATTTTCCTGCAACCCATAGCGGAGGCGGAGCTACCCGTACCAGTCACCTAACGCGTACTAAGCCCGAAACAAGCAGAGGCTTCCGCGGGGATCCAAATCAACCCGAACTCCTCTGAAAAACATACGGAACACGCCCGAGGCAATCTCCTCCGCACCACACCATCTTGCAAGGTCGGTGCATCGTCCAAATCCCGGTGTTCTACAGACTCCTTCTTTACATCGGTGTTATGAGTAGGCTGGCATACCCGATGTGGCAGGGAGAGCAGGCAGTACCGGTGTTTACTGGTGGTTGGATTGTGACGCCCCATTTCCCAGGGGGTCACCCATCCTAGAACTACTCTAGCTCTAGCACGCTTAACTCTCATAACCTCTTGGATCTTGCTACCATCCAAAATGCTATAGCCGGGTTAAGAGATTTAGTCCTTTTATATCATTTATATATAGGACTAATCCAAATTCCGGGGGTGTCACATTCTTCCCCCCTTTAAGCCCTGACGTCCACGTCAGGCTCAAGCACACTCACAAGCACCAGGCGATGTGAGACTCGTCTCGCTAGCCTTAGCCGACCTTGTGAGGAGCTGCACTCAACTCACAACGGTCATTAGCCGGGGAGCCTCGCTCTACCCGCTATATAACCCTGGCTTAGCCGAGACTCATCTCACATTTCCGGCTGGTGAATGGCTCTGATACCAACTGTGACGCCCCACTTCCCAGGGGGTCACCCATCCTAGAACTACTCTAGCTCTAGCACGCTTAACTCTCATAACCTCTTGGATCTTGCTACCATCCAAAATGCTATAGCCGGGTTAAGAGATTTAGTCCTATTATATCATTTATATATAGGACTAATCCAAATTCCGGGGGTGTCACATGGATTGGGTTATTCAGGCAGATACTCTTATTATTGCACTCGTGCCTGGGGGCTGAGTGGAGTCTGGTAGCTGTGATTAGACCAATGCTAGTGTGGTTGGGAGCTGTTTGGGTTGACGGTGGTCCCGGATCGTTGAGAGTACTTCGACCGTTGTGCGAGATGCTTGAAGATCTTGAGTCTATCCGTTCTGAGAAAGAGCGTGGATTTTGACTATAGCCTGCATGTGCCACTATTCGATAGCGAGTTAGTCCGATTGGACACCCTACGTTGATATACTAGGGAGGCGCAGGCTTGACTGGGCCAGATGAGGCAGTCAGCTCGATTGGGTCGATTGTGCACCTCGTGTGCGAGTGGTTGCATTTCTTTCATCGATTTTACCCATTGAGCATTTAGATAGAGGCATGGTAGCTGTTGAATATCTCCAGCTTTTCTTTTCAGTCTGCATCGTTATCTTATGCCTCTAGTAGACTTGGTGGGCAGACCGTCGGGCCTGGTGGCGGTACCCACTGAGAACTACATGTTGGTATAGTTCTCACACCCGTTGGGGGTTTTTCCCCCCCTTTTTCTTTCCTCTCGTTTGTTTTGCAGAGTCATTGCGGGAGTTGCTGATTCTGCTGTTGCTGGTCTAGGCGAGGGAGTCGCGAGCTAGATCCCTACCTGTCTTTGGAGAGTAGCTGTACCCCCACATTGGAGATTTGTAGTACATTCAGTAGACTAGTTTTATTTCCACTTTTGAGAGACTATTGTATTGTGAGGATCTGACTTGTACTGAGAGCCTGTACACTGATGTATTATTTCAGTTTACCTCCCTGTTGAGTTCTGGGTTATTGTATCAGAGGATTTTGTATATGATCATATTTGGGAGATGGATATTGTATCATTATTTCCAGTTGTACAGATGGTTGGATTTTAGTTTTACAGCAGTTTTCTTTATAGCTCTGATATCTGTTTAGCTGTAGTACCTTTTCTTGCAGGTTGGACGCTTCTCCTATGCGGGGTTTTTGTATAGGCGGCGGATCTGTTGGCGAGCCCGGGTCGCAGTTTCGACCCCGGGGCGTGACAATTTTAGTAAACAAAGGTTTTCCTTCCAAATTTCGAAGGGTCGCCGGAGCCTGTTCTTGTTTGATAGGGTGAAGGCATTAGCCCTTCGGGGTTTGGAAAAAAAAACTTATTTTAACTGATTTTCTTAAAGAACTAAAATTCATTAAATTGAACTTTTCAAATCAAAATAGTTTTCGAAAATAACGGTCATCGCTTCTTACAAACTTCCTCGCCCGAGAAGGTTGAGTGATCTAGATTTTAGGGGTCGTTTTCTTGTTTTGAGACGAAAACTACGGGTGCTGTGCCTAGAACCCGTTCTTGTTTGATAGGGTTGTAGGTGCTAGTCTCCCGAAACTTTCAGACCCTGATTGGTTCCCTCCGGATGTTTTAACGGAGAGAGCTGATTTCCCCGGGGATCGAGAACTTCGAAAGGTTGAGCTTGGAACCTATTCTTGTTTGATTGGGGTTCTAGTCACCGGCCTTTCGGGATTCTCGAACCCTTGTTGTGTCAGTTGGTTTCTTCTTGTCTGTGAGTCGAGTGGTTTGTTCTGGGAGCCGTTTGGGTTGACGGTGGTCCCGAGCTGTGGAGTGTCTCCGGTAGATGTTATTAGTGTTGAGTTATTATTTTCGATCTGATTGATCGTGGATTTGGACTATAGCCTGCATGAGCCATATTGAGCTCGACAGAGATGCACAGATACTTTCCTCGGTGGACTCGCGCCCCTCGAGTGCCACTCCGGAGTTGGACCTGTTACTTTACTATCGTGACTTGTCGACGCAGTCCGTGTGGGACGTCCTACGTAAGCCCAATCCTACGTGGATGTAATGGTAGTAGGTGGGCGCAGGTTTGACTGGACCCTATGTGGAAGTCACTGTGATTGTGTTGATTGAGTATATTGGGTTAGAGTCGATGCATCATTTTCATCTGTATCACACATTGAGCATTGTAGATAGAGGCATGATAGCTGTAGATTTCTTTCCAGCTTATCTTTACATTATTACTGTTTTCCTGTTATCTTATGCCTCTTGTAGACTTAGTGGGCAAACCGTTGGTCTTGGAGACGGTACCCACTGAGAACTACCTGACGGAGTAGTTCTCACACCCCTTGTTGGTGACAGATTTTCCAGAGGCATCTACCCCTGTTCCTACTCCTGTTGCTGCACCAGCTGATCGAGGTAAGGGAGTCGCGAGCTAGTTCCGTACCCGTCTTTGGAGTATAGTTGTACCCCTTTTTGGAGCTTTGTAGTACAGTCTGCTAGATTATTGTAGATAGTTGCTGTTGAGAGTTTTATTTTCGAGAGACTTATGTTGTGAGGTTCAGGCTTGTACTATTTGGAGTTATATTTTCATATTTCAGTAGCTTACTTTCTAGCTCTGATATATGTATAGCTGTAGTATTATCTTTTGCAGGTTAGATGCTTCGTTTATACGGGGCTTCCCGTATGGGCGGCGGATCTGTTGGCGGGCTCGGGTCGCAGTTTCAACCCCGGGGCGTGACAGATAGAGGTATGGTAGCTGTAGAGTTATTTCCAGCTTTTTATTCTTTTCAGTATTTCTGTTATCTTATGCCTCTAGTAGACTTAGTGGACAGACCGTTGGTCTTGGAGACGGTACCCACTAAGAATTACGTGTTGGTGTAGTTCTCACACCCTCTGTCGGTGACAGTTTTTGCAGAGATTTACCCTTTCTTTCCTGCTCTAGCTGGCTTGACGGACCAAGGACTGGGAGTCACGAGATAGATCCCTACCAGGGTAGTTCATTTTGATGTGGTAGATGTACCTTCCCAGACTGTGGAATTTACTGTACACTGTTGTATTTCTTGCTTTAGTTTACCCTCCTTTTTGGATTCTTAGATGTTGTATAGGTATGTTCTACTTGTATTATTATTTTGGGAGATGGATATTGTACCTTTATTTTAGTTGTACAGTGGTTTCAGATTTTATTACAGCAGTTATTTTCAGCTTTGATATATGTATAGTTGGTAGTATTATCTTTTGCAGGTTTGACGCTTCGTCTATGCGGGGCTTCCCGTATGGGCGGCGGATCTGCTGGCGAGCCCGGGTCGCAGTTTCAACCCCGGGGCGTGACACCCGTCCTCGGTGGATGTGTGGTAGTAGGTGGGCGCGGGTTTGACTTGACCCTATGTGGCAGTCATTTGTGATTGAGTTGATTTATAACCTCGAGAGCTAGTGATTTCATTTTATTCATCTTATCATTTTGTAGATAGAGCCATGGTAGCTGTAGATTTCTTTCCAGCTTACATACCTATTTTCTTTAACTTTAGTGTTATCTTGTCTCTAGTAGACTTAGTGGGTAGATCGTTGGTCTTGGAGATGATACCCACTGAGAACTACTTGTTTATGTAGTTCTCACACCCGTTGTTGGTGTTCTTTTTGCAGAGACTTTTGTTTCAGTCCCTGCACCTGCTGGTTTTTCGGATCGAGGTAAGGGAGTCGCGAGCTAGATCCCTCCCTACCTGTATTTTTGGTGAGATAGATGTACCTACCCGGATTATGAGTTGTTGTCCTGTACTCTGTATTATACTTTTATTTTCCCTTTTTGGAGGTGATTGTTATATTTTGGATGTTTACAGATGTATAGTGGATTTATGTTTTTATAGCAGCTTTTATTTTTGCTCTGATATCTGTTAGCTGTTAGACTCTTATCTTTTGCAGGTTTGACGTTTCGCGTATGTGGGGCTTCCCATATGGGTGGCGGATCTATTAGCGAGCTCGGGTTGCAATTTCGACTCCGATGCGTGACATGGGGGGTGTGTGTGTGGAGTACCGGGACTTTGTAGAGCGCACCGACCTCGCAAGATGGCGTGGTACGGAGAAATCGCCTCGAGCGTGTTCCATATATGTTTACAGATGAGTCCGGGTTGAGTCGGATCGACGCGGAAGCCCCAGCTTGAATCGGCTTTTTTTGGGCATTGTGCGCCGTTAGAGGACTGGTTTGTTAGAGCCTCGACTCCACAGTTGTGTGCAGAAAAATTGGAAAAAGTTTGGAACATGTGTATTTTCAGATTACAGCGGAGTTCGGGAGGTTTCGGACTGGTGCTGAGGCCCCGAAGGCAAAAAGTGAGTTGGAGTTGGCATTTCAGGGATTAAATAATTAATTTAATTAATTAGTGTTAAATCTGCTTGGAGTTTAAGAGAGAAAGAAATTAGAAAAAGAGAAAGAAAGAGAGAGAGAGGGAGTTGGTGTTGGAGGGCTTATTGGGTGTTTCCCCTGCACCATGCACCAAGCTCCTCTAATTAGCCACTTAATTAGTGCTGCCACGTCATCCTTCTTCTCCCCTGCATCAAACAGAGGAAATGAAAGAGAACATAGGAATGAAAGGAAGAAGAAGAAGGAGAAGAAGAAGTGGAATTGAGGAGAAGTAAAAGAGGATTTTGAATATGATGATAGTGTGGACCTACTGTTGGAAGCCGAGCGCGCGTCGAGCCTCATGGAAGGTGTAATGCAGTTTTTTAGTGAGAGAGAGAGAAAGCTTGGGTTTTGGTTTTTGCAGTTTTTTAGAGAGAGAGAGAGAAAGGTTGGTTTTGTTGTCCATGGGTTGAGGAGGGGCCAGCAGAGGGTGCCGCGCGGGCGCGCAGAGGCGCCGCGCGCGGCTGGTGCAGGTCGCTGCGCGGGCGCACATGGGCGCCGCGTGCAGCAGCTGCGAGAGCCGCGCAGCAGTGGGCGCGGGCGCGCGCAGCAGGCTGGCGCGCAGCAGGGGGCGAGGGCGCTGGCGCGCGCCGCGGGCCAGGGCGCCGCGCGGCTGGCGCTTGGGCGCCGCGCATGCTGCGGCTTGGGCAGACTCTTGCGGTTTTGGCTTGGCGTTCCGGAACAAGAGTGGGGATTCCGGAACTAGGAGTTGGGTACCGGTACTGCATGGAGGGTACCGGTACCCCCTCATGCAGATTGCTATTTTGGGGATTTTTAGTGAGGGCTCTTTGGTCTTTTTACTTTCCTCCACCTTGATGACTCCTCTCTTCTCTATATAAGGACTCCCCTCCTCTCTTCTCAGCTTGAATCAAAGAAAAGAAAAGAGAGAAAAGAGATGAAAGAAAGTAAGGGAAAATGAAAGAAAAGAAGTAGAAAAATAAAGGGAAAAGGCAAGTGAAGGTGATGTTGCAAGTGGTTTTTCCTGCCGCTTGGGCTTGAGCGAAGAAGTCGCGCGTGCGTCGAGCTACGTACAGGGTAAGTGACAGATTTTCCTAGCATGGGTTTTTGGTTTTGGTGAATGGATTTTTGATGAAGCTTTGAGCTTATTTGGTTGCTTCCTCCCATCTTTTGCACATATGCTGTGAGCTTTGGATTGTTACTGCGCGGAGCCGAGGGCATGCGCGCATGCTGTGAGTTGACAGCGAGGGAGCCGGAGCGCGCCAGATTTTTGTAGAGGACTCGAGGGATCTGTTCGAGCCTCCGGGGAATTTTTCTGAGATTCGCGACAGTGTTCGCGCGCGCGCGGCGCGGTTTTGGTGTTTCCGACAGATTTTCAACAGTGAACAGTTCGACGCTTCACCGACTTCAGCGTTGCCTGCGGAATGCATTTGAGGTGGGTTGGAATTTCTTCAAGATGTATGGAATGCCTTCTAAAGCTATTTTATGCATGTTGATCATGTTTAGCTTATTATTTGCATAGCTGGTAAACCTGATAGTTGCCTAGAAAATTATAAAAAGACATTTATGAGCCCCAGATATTTTTAGCATGATCTAGGGATGATTTGACACTGGACTGCATATTTTCTTCAGATTCGGGTTGCATCTGGACCTTCATAATATTTTTGTAACCAGTTTTAAGTGAATCTCCGTTTTTAAAGGGTTTTTAAATATTGAGAACATTATGAATGGTCCAGGTAGTTCGAGATGCATGTGTTCTCGTGCCGGAGGGCCGAGTGGATTTTTAGAGCCTTGTGAGATGAGTTTCTAGTGTCATGAGGGATTGGGCATTGTTTCATTGTTGGGGGCGGAAGCTACGGGCGGCTGTGCCTGCATCCTGTTCTTGTGTGATTTGGGATGTAGGCGGCAGTCGTTCGGAATTTCCAGGCCTCCAGTGTGAGAGATTGAGGATTTATTCTCGGATTGGGTTACTCTAGATCGTGGTTTGTGCATTAGCTATGAGTTTTGGGGTTCTGGCAGATCGAGTCGTGGAGGTTTCCCGACTTAGCCATGGGTTGTGCATTATCAGATTGAGTCGTGGAGGGTTCTCCGACATAGCTGTGAGAGTGTTTGGGCGTTTTCTGATCGAGTCGTGGAGGGTTTCCCGACTGAGTTGTGTTACTTGAGCATTGAGCTTCCGATCTGTGGATCGTGATCATAGCCTGCATGTGCCGCTTATTGAGACAGTTGAGACATACTTGAGCTCGGTGGGGTCGCTCCCCTTGAGTTACGCTCCGAATGCGTGTTGATGATGTGACTAGTTGATACACTAGAGTTCGCTTGAGATTGAGATAGTCCGTGTGGGACGCCCTACGTAAGTCCAAGTCCCTTGTGGGCTAGTGGCAGTAGGTTAGGCGCAGGCTTGACTAGACCCTATGAGGCAGTCATTGAGATTGGGTGATATGAGCGGGTGATTGCATAGCATGTTCTTAGATGAGCTTTCCTTTGAGCATGGTACTTGAGGCTTATTAGTAGTGAGAGTGTATGCATAGCAGGTTCATAGTAGAGATTCCCTTGAGCATGATGTTGAGACATATTAGCTGTAGTTCATTTCCTGCTTTCCTATTATCTATCTGCATACCTATCTGTTGTGCCTCCAGTAGACTTAGTGGGCATACCGTGGATATTGGTGACAGTACCCACTGGGAACTACCTTCTACAGTAGTTCTCACACCCGCTGCGGTGACAGGTTTCCTGAGGTTGCTGTTCCGGCTTAGCTCGCGCGGAGACAGCTGATCGAGGTGAGGACGTTGCCGATTAGTTCCTTACCAGCATTGAGAGTCAGAGGTAGATGTACCCTGTATATTTTTTATGATTCCACTTTTGTACTGGACAGTCTGAGTGATTGGTGAGGGTTGTACTTGTATCTTTATAGCTGAGATACTTTGTATTGAGGTTATATTTATATCAGATGTTCAGTGTTTGATTCTGTAGCTTTTAGTTCTATTTCTTCTCTGATACATGTTTAGCTATAGATCTCTTGCAGGGTAGACGCTTCGTCTGTGCGGCAGTTTCCGTACAGATGGCGGATCTGTTGGCGAGCCCGGGTCGCAGTTTCGACCCCGGGGCATGACAGTGTGTGAAGTCTCAAATGAAGACTCCGCCATATGATGATTAAGTCCGCGCGTGCAAATGAGAGATGTTGCACATTGTTGAGTCGGAGTGTAGGCGGTAAACCTACGTTAAATTTCTTGATCTGTGGATATCCTAGTGTAATCTAAAATAGGCGGTTTAGCTGAGGAATCTTGTAGTAAGAGTAGTAGTAACATGCGAGAAGATTGAGGGCAATGGCGAACAGAGTTAAGGCTTAGTCATGCTGCTCACTTGATTGGTGGAGTCACCAAACCACAGGGTCTAGTAGTGTCGCGAAGGCGAATTTGGATTCATGAACGAGGTGTTCGTAGGATCTCATCGCGGGGACGGCGTGGCGTTAAATCGTGGTATGTGTGTGGTGACCCGGATCTCTGCAGGGCTTCTACAGTGTGACCAGCAGCTTCTGGAGGCCTATGTGGTGTGTCGGCGGTGTTTGTGCACCAACTAGACATAAGTGATGGACTCAGGGCATAAAATGGATCACGTGGGTAATCGGATGACCCCGTCGAATGTTTAGAAGTAGTTTTGCGTGAAACGGATATCAAAATTAGACTCAGCGCAAAAATTTGAATTAAGAACACCTTTCCGGATGCCTTCGGCAATTTTTAGAAATGGAATTTGGCAAAACGGACAGCGGATTTGGATTCAGCGCGCGAAAATGATCGAAATGGACTATTTACTTGTATTTTTCGAAGCCCGAATGCCAAAACATGGACTTCGAGGCAAGGTGTCATGCTCCGGGTGTAAACCAGAACCCGGGCCCGTCTACAAATCCGTCGTGCACACGGAATTTCCCGCGTACACGAAGCGCCAGTAACCTGCTCAGATGTAAGAGATAATAATAAGGAGCATAAAGCAGAGCTGAACTAAAAACTAATACATCTCAGACTGAAGCTGGAAATAAAATACAGTACATCTGTAAAAATGATACATCTGTCTCTCCCAGCTCACCAAAATAAATACAACCTGCTGGCAAAAGCCAGTCCCAAAAGTAAAAGTACAACCGTCTGAGGAAACATGGGTACAGCAACAGTCTAGCTAACTCGCTCATCCTGCCTCGAGATCTATCTACTCAGCCGTCCTCTCTCCTCGACCCGCCGCTGAAAGCCCAGCAGCACCCGCAGAAGACACTGCAAAACAAGGGAGAAGAAAAAGGAGGAAAGAAGAATGGGGGTGAGAACTACTAGTAAACCAGTAGCCTCCCCTAGTGGGTAAATTCTCAAACTCTGACACACCCACTAGGTCTACCAGAGGCAAAAGGAAAAGAAGAGTGGTAAGCAAAAATGACTGCTGAAGAAAGGAAACTACCACTACTATGCCTCTAAATGCAGTCCTAGACTGGAATAACCGTATGCAACAGTAACCAACCGTCCCAGATGAACCCAATCTGTACCGCCCTCATCATCGGGCAAGTAAGCCGCGCCGATGTGATAGCAAAACTCCTGCTGCCGCCCTCATCATCGGGCAAATAAGCCGCGCCGATGTGATAGCAAAACTCAATGCCTGTCCGGCACCTAACTGGTGCCCCGCGCGCTCCGGAGTGGCACTCGAGGGGAGCAACCCACACGAGGAAAATAGCCATATCACAAGTATCATAAAAGCAGGACTGGATCACAACTATACTCAAGTGGAACAAAACCCTCCACTAAAGAACCCCGATCCCCAATCTGATGCATAAGTAACCATCTGGTCGACCGCCCAATATCCGCGGTCGCCGCGATACCCACTGTCAACAATCAAGCCCAACAACCGACAACCGGTCAACCGCCCAATATCCGCGGTCACCGAAATAACCCACAATCACAATCATGTCCCACATCCGACATCCGGTCAACAGCCTAGTATCCGCGGTAGCCGCAATAACCCCCAATCTAAAATCGGGTAAAATAATATGTATCCGGTCAACCGCCTACTATCCGCGGTAGCCGCAATACCCCACAACCCATAATTAAATACCACCTGTCCCCGACCCCAAGGTCCCGGCTACACTATCCCATACCCGTGCAATAAGAACCACCTGACTAAAGAATAAGGAGAAAAGAAGCAAGCATGGTTTCTCCTAAGTCAAGTTCCAACATGATAGTGTAGTGATAAGAAATGGCCTATCTAGATGACCATACAAGCATGCAAGTGTTCTCAAGGAAAAATAAATTAAGTCATTGATTATTAACAGTATCCACCTATGCATGTCACCTATCCTCAAGTAATACCACTAACAGGATAAATCATTTTGACCCAATATAATAAACAATTTCACATGCAAGGTTAAGTGCTAACACAGAAATCTATATACCGACACGAGCATGCAAATATTCCACCATCAAGGTAAACTACATGGCCTCAATATTATAATCAAATCCACATGCAAGGTTTAGTGCTAACATAGCAATCCATAATTCCACACAAGCATGCATAAGTTCCAATTACAATTATGTTTCCCACCTAGTGATTCCCTAATAACTTTTCCAACATGATGTGTCTCACATGACAAGCTCATAAGAATAGCAATTACCGATCATAGATGTCCCAAGAGGATGTCTCTAACACTCCTAGTGGGTAAGTCAGAAAAGAGGGATATAGCAACCACCCACCTAGAAATGCGCAATCCACAGCTGTAAAAACCTCCTCGCTGTCCAATAACCTTAATCCACGCCAAAACACCCAACTGTAACAATAACCAAACGGCGGGCAATCAATCTCAAATATCATACAACATGATGCTGTCCACACAACCAGCCCTGAAGATGGCTAAATCTCACCTGCGAGATGAACTCAGAAAAATCTGGAAAAATAACCGCTGCGTTCGTCGCGTCGAGCCGATCGAAATGAGTACCTACACGTCTCAATCCAAGTTTCGTACATCAAGATAAAAATCCGACAATGTGACTCTCTCAAAAGAATCCTGTACAAAAATCTGTAGCACTTAGCTCTGGTAAAAGGGATTTTTCACCTTCGGGGAAAACTCATAAAAATCCAGGAAAATTCGAGCACGTTTCTTGCGCTGCGTAGATGCAAAATGACTACAGGCACGCCTCCATCTGATGCCTGAGCGCAAAGTTATTGCCGAAAAACCGATGTGATGTCCAAAACTCTGAAGTGGAAAATGGGTCATAAAAAGGCTCGGGAAACTCTAAGAAAAACTCGAAAAGAGGACAAGCTCAAATCACGAGAGTCGTAGCCCTACCTGTCGTGAAACCAATGGCGCAAGAATAGCCGGAAAAGATGGACGGAGTAGGCCGGGGGAGTCCTCGCACTGAAACGCGACGAAGGAGGTCACAAATGAACGAGCGTAGCGCCGCGCCGTAAAAATGAAAACCTTGAAATGCGTGCCACCAAAAATCCCAGGAATCTACTGGTGGAAGCGGCTCTGGAAGAGGAAGAATCTTACTGAAGGTTGCACAGAGAGAAACCGAGCAGAGAAAGAGCTACCAGCCGCTGTTCTCGGCCTATTTATAGGCTGGGAAAAACAAATCCGGAAATGACCGGGGTGTCCCCGGTTTCGGGCGGGCGCCAACAGTGCCGCTGTTCCACTACCCCGCGGAGCGCCCGAATTAATCCGGTTCCGCCACGTCACCCGCCAAACAGCGGACAGCCAAGCCGGCCACCCACCAAACGTCGCGTGGCCTGCCGTGGTGCTGACGCGTGGCGCGCAACCGGTCAACGCGCGCCTGCCGCGCCCACGTGCGCGCTGCCAGCGCCGCCTGCGACCCCTGCCAGGCACGCGCCCCGAGGCGCCCCTGCCTGCTCTGTGGTCCCAGTCCACTGCACCAACCAATCCTACGCGGCCATGTGTCCCAAGGCAAACCAATAGGAAAACGACACGTGGCGCGCCGCCCCCGTGCACCGCGCGCCTGCCCGCGCCTGCGCCCGCTCCGCCGCTTGCCCGAGCCTGTGCCACCGCTGCCCGCCGCCGCCGCCGCTGGAACAGTGCCCAGTGCCTCGAAATCCGTGCGCGGGGTCCGGGCTCCGAAAAATACAAATGAATAGTCCATTTTTATCGTTTTCGCGCGCTGAATCCAAATCCGCTGTCCGATTTGCCAAATTCAAATTCCAAAATTTGCCGAATGCATCCAGACAAGTGTTTTTAACCCAAATTTTGCACTGAGTCCAATTCTAACGTTTGTTTCACATGAAACCCCTTCTAAACATTCGACGGGATCATCCGATTACCCTCGTGATCATGGATTTAAGTATCCATCGGCACGGGCCGTATCTACCGGCACGATACAGCTTCCGTACCGATGGCACAGTTCAAAACCTTTTTTTCTTAAAATTACTAAGTAATTTTCTTAATAAAGTTCAAAATATTTGATAAAGATACATAATAAGCAATTAAAAAAATTTGTTGCTAAAGAAATTAAATATTTCATGCCATTATGTGTCGGCACACATGTATTTTTTGTGACCGGCACTCATCGGCACGGCTCAGCACGCACCGTGCCGGCAAGTTTTCGGCACGGCCCCGTGCCACGGCACTTAAATCCTTGCTCGTGATCCATTTTAATCCCCGAGTCCAACACTTGTGTCCAATTTGTGCACAAACACCTCCAATACACAGTACAAGCCCCCAGAAGTCACCCTTCGCACTGCAACAGCTCTGCGGAGATCCAGGTCATCACACAAGGGGACACTGTTCCGGCGCCGGGGGCAGTGCCGGCGGCGGCGGGCAGCGGCGCTGCCGCGGGCAGGCGGCGGAGCAGGCAAGGGCAGGCGCGCGCGGTGCAAAGGGGGTGTGTGCCACGTGGTATCTTCCTATTGGTGCAGTTTGGACACGTGGCAGGGTTGGATTGGCTGGTGCATGGGCGCGGTCCACGGAGCGAGCAAGCGGTTGCCTCGGGAGGCGTGCGTGGCATTGGCGCCGGCAGCGCGACGTGAGCGCACGTGGGCACGCCGACCGAGGCGTTGACGCGCGCGAAGTCGGGCGCGGGGGCATGGCCACGTGTCGCGAGCCGGTTGGCAGGCGCCGCTTTTGCCTGTTCAGGGACACGTGGTGCGTTGTGGTGGTTCCGGGCGCTGGATGGTCGGCTCAGATCGGGCGGGTTTCGGGTGCACTGTAGCAGCCCGAAAACTTTCGGGCGTTCGGAAGTGGGGACATGGATTGTAGTGTACTGGGTTTTCCCTTGCGATTTTCCGATGAATCCACTGTGTAGAACACCTAGTGTTGGTGTCTGGCCCATGGTGCATCGAAGGGATGCCACAGATGGACCTCGTGAGACTTGGATAGATGATTTGGCCTTCGGCTGTGATTGCCGAATTTTTGAAAAGGTTTTGGGCCAATCTGAGGTTGGATTTGGATTCAGCGCGGAAAAACGCTTGAAAACGGCTATTTGCTTGTTGAATTTGGAGTCCGGATGACCAAATGCGGGCTTCCGGAAGATTTGGGGGATTTTCGGTGCACGGGGGTGACGCGTGGACCGGCCAGCGCCACGTGGCGCCCTTTTATTGGCCGGCTCACGCGGCTGGGTCCACGCAATGGCGCGGCGGTGCATGGACCGCGGCGGGTGGACGCGTGGCGTGCCCTGGTTGGCGGGCGCACGCGGCACGGCTCACGGGAATTGCGGGTTGGCGGTGGACCGGGCGCATGACACGTGGCGGCTTCGGATTCGTCGGTCCACGTGGGCGCGGTCCACGGGTGCGCGGGGGGGGCGCCTCGGTACTGTGCGCGCACGTGCGCGCACAGTGGCGCCAGGGGGGGGGCGGTCGGCCGCACTCGAGTGCGACACGTGTCGCCTCGAGATTGGCCGGCCGTACCTACCCCCGTTGACTGCGGGGGGCCACGTGGCGTAGGCGGGCCGCTGGGATCCGCTGTCCCCTGTTTGGGGGTGACGTGGCCGCTCCTGGTTGTTTCGGGCGCGTCGGACAGGGGCGGTGCGACCGGGTTTCCGGGCGCAGTGCGCCCGAAAGTTGCGCCCGAAAACCCGGCCCGAATGCTTAGTGGGCTGGGCCTATAAATAGCTCCCCCCATTCGTCTTGTAGGCTTTTTGGACTCTATTTTCGCTGGGCTTTCTTCACGGCGATTCCTCCTCTCTCAGAGCTCAACCCTTTGGAGAAGTTTGAAGATTTTTGGAGGCACGCATCCCGAGGTTCACCATTTTACGGCGCGGCGCGACGCTTGTTCTCCGGCGATCCTCTTCACCCCTTCTCAGTGTTTGGACTCCTCCGACTCACCCCGACCTCGGAATTCGCCGATTCTTGCGCCGTTGGACTCTTGACAGGTAGGGCTTCAACTCCTGTGTTTTGTGGTTCCTCGATTTCTGTGC
This sequence comes from Tillandsia leiboldiana, assembly GCA_029204045.2. Lineage (NCBI taxonomy): Eukaryota > Viridiplantae > Streptophyta > Magnoliopsida > Poales > Bromeliaceae > Tillandsia > Tillandsia leiboldiana. The sequence goes on along the minus strand of CM055062.1, from coordinate 26,470,957 downwards.
TGATATTGGAGTTTTCCGAGCAACCATTTGACCCTTTTTCTTCGCGGACTTTTGGGACAGCACCGCGGTGTTCTTGCCATATCTTTTCGCTCGGACGTCGGAACGAGGCGATTCAAAAGGCAATTTTCATCTACGCTTCGCAAGGAGTCTTCTGGATTTTTCTCAGAATTTTCTGAATTTTACTCGAGGGTGAGAATCTTCTTCCTCTGTGGTTCCTTGTTACAGGAATTTAGTGCAGTTTGGGTTTGGGGTGTACCCCTTGTCGGATTTTTATCTCAGCGTGGGAAACTCCAAATTGGGCGTGCAGGTACTCGTTTCGACGGGCTCGTCGCAAGGATCGCGATAGTATTTTTCTTGGATTTTTCTGGGCATTATTCGCAGGTAAAAATTAGTGAATTGTGGACTGCTGGTTTGGGGGACAGATTCTGGAATTGTGGATGTTAAGCTTATGTATTTTTCCTTTGGGGTATTTTGTACAGATTGGTGGTGTGTTGGACTGATCTTGGACTTCGCCTTTGGGAATTTTGGAATAGCGCTCGAGGTGGGTGATGTTGAGAACCTCCTGCTTGTGAATGTCACTAGGCCTATTGGAATGCCACGATTATATGTTATTAAATATGAATGTATCTAGCATGCTTGCATGATATTAAGGTTCTTTTGTTAATACTTGCATTGTTAGCAAGCTACAAGTTCATGAGTGGTGTTTCCATGTTTAGATATGCAATTTAATTAGTTGGAATGAATGCTATAGCCATATCATATTGTGTGTTAAGGAAAGGTTTGGGCATGGGGTTAGAATGCATGTTGTAAAAGGGGTACTTGCTAGTTAATTGTACATCTAAATTGTATCATGTATCGTATATCATGCCACGTGTACATCGGAGGGTCCAAACATTTAATGTTGCATGTGTTAGAATAATTAAAAAGAGGTTTATCAAGTTAATGACTTTTGCATGCTTGAATGGTCACCTAGATAGGCCACCTTTTTCTGCTACACTATCATGCTGGAATTGACTTAGGAGAAACCATGTTGCATTCTTTCTTCAGTCACTTAGACATAGGGGATATTATGCTCGGGTTGGAGCAGGGGCTGGGTTAGTGTAGTCAGATACTTGGGTTTCGGGGAGAGGGTTTTGGGCTTCCTTTGGGAGACGGTACTTTCCTTATAGAGCGGAGTGCGCGATTTGCAGACTTGAGACCCTGGGACTCCTGTCCCATATCGGTGTTATGTGTAGGCTGGCATACCCGATTTGGCAGACATTGAGAACCCTACCCCTTATCGGTGCTATGCGTAGGCTGGCATACCCGATTTAGCAGACCTTGAGACTCCTGTCCCATACCGGTGTTATGCGTAGGCTGGCATACCCGATTTGGCAGACATTGAGACTCCTATTCCACACCGGTGTTATGCGTAGGCTGGCATACCCGATGTGGCAGGCTTCGATTCTCTGATGCATACTTTTAGCTATCTTTAGCTGGGCAGGTAGAGGCATATTAGTGGTAGCTTTTATCAGGAGTCATACTCTTAGTTACCGCATGTATTCCTTTAGCCTCTGGTAGACCTAGTGGGCAGGTAGGAGTTCGTGTTGAGGTTTACCCACTAGGGGAGGCTACTGTCTTTACTGTAGCACTGACCCCCACTGTTTTTCCCTTTTCTTGTCCCCTTTGTTTTGCAGAGTCATCTGCCGGAGTTGCGGGGCCTTCCTACCAGGATCGAGGTAAGAGGATCGCCGACTAGATAGCTGCTACCCCGAGCTCGAGTTTTTGGTAGTTTTGTCGTATCCCCAGTACACTCAGACGGTTGTATTTTTCCTTTTATTTTGGGTCTGGCTGCGGCCAGCTGGTTGTATATATTTCGTGAGCTGGGAGAGACACTTGTATATTTTTGAGAGCTTACTGTACTTTCCTTTCCAGTATTTGTCTGAGTTGTATTAGTTTTAGTTTAGCTCTGTTTTATGCTCCTTTATTACTTGTTTTATATCTGAGCAGGTTATCAGCGCTTCGTGTACACGGAAAATTCCGTATGCACGGCGGATCTGTGGACGGGCCCGGGTTCTGGTTTACACCCGGGGCGTGACAGATTAGTTGGTATCAGAGCTTAGGGATAGGTCAGTTGGGACTTAGGAAACCCTAGGCTTTTGGCAGACCCTAGGAAGGCCGAGCGTGAGTGACGTGATATTGTGCGAAAGTCGGTAATTGGTTGTTAACTCTTCCTGTGAGTGGAGAGGGATTGGCATAGCCTATTTCTGGGGGACTATTATGTTGGCTGCAGACAACATAAGGTTACAGAAATAGGGGAATGCCCATGACTTTCGCGTGATTGGGTCGAGAGTGGTTTGGTTTACTGACCCGTGGATTTTGTGTGACAGGATGCCTCCTAGGCGGCAGATTCCTACTCGGGGTACTCCTACGCCCCCGGAGGAGCCGGAGCAGTCCGGGCCTTCTGAGATCAGTGAGCTGAGGGCCATGGTGGCCCAGTTGGCGGAGAGCCACCGCCGACAGGAGCAGAGGTTCGAGCAGTTGCTGGCTCAGGTTGGGGCCCCTCCCCCTACTACTGTAGAGGCCCCTGTACCACCAGTTGTACCGCCGGCTATTCCATTAGTCCCTACGGCACCGTCGTCGAGCAGTGGGGCTCAGGGAGAGTTCAGGCCGTTGACCCCAGCGGAGGAGGAGGAGTTTGCTGACAAACTCGCCAAGTTCTGTAAGCGAGGACCACCTAGGTTCTCTGGGAGGAGTACTCACCCATCGGAGATAGGATCATGGCTGGCAGCAATGGAGAAGTTGTTCAGAGACTTCTTCATTGACCACAGGTTCAGAGTGCATATGGCTGTACATTGCCTAGAGGGGGATGCAGATGCTTGGTGGCGTCGGGTCGAGCCCTTGGAGTTTCAGATCACCCGACAGCTACCCTGGTCGGAGTTTAGACGGTTGATCCTTGACACTTATTTCTCCACGAGCGTGAAGAAAAAGCTTGAGGATGATTTGAAGAATCTCCAGCAGGGGGACAGGACGGTATGGGATTATTATCAGGAGTTTACGCAGTTGCTCAACTGCGTACCCTATGTTGCCAGGGATGGGCTGCACCAGGTGGAGCTGTTTGAGACAGGTTTGCGCCCCGAGGTCTATACCTTGGTACACGCCCAGAGGCTTCAGACTTTATCAGAGGCAGTGGATCATGCACAGTGGGTCGAGAGGGGAGATCACGTCGTCGCTAGACGTGGGGGCTTGGCCGCTCAGAGTTCTGAGAGGAAGCGGCCAATGCCAGACGAGGGGGGACAGGCCAGTTCATGGAGGCCGCCCCGACCACCACCGCCGCAGTTTACGGGCCGTGGGCGTTCGGAGCGGCGAGGGTCTGGTGGATCCCAGAGACCCCCACAGCAGCAGCAGCAGCAGCAGCGGCAGCCCCAGCGACAGCAGCAGCACTCGCAGCAGCAGAGGTCGCAGTCGCGACAGCAGGGGTCACAGCGGCAAGGACAGCAGCAGCAGCAGTCGAGGCAGTCCCAGTCTGGGGTCAGGTGCGTCTTTTGTAGGGGACAGCACGCGGCGGATACTTGTGACCAGAGGTATGGCCGCTGTTATCGGTGTGGACAGTCCGGCCATATTCGAGCTACTTGCCCTCTCTCTACACCGCAGGCTCCTTCTTCAGCATCAGCTCCTTCAGTGCCCCAGCAGCGGCCTTATGCTCCAGCGAGCGGGGCTCCTTCCTCCCACCCTGCAGATTACCGACCACCAGCTCAGAGCGGGCGAGTCTACGCCGCCCAGGTAGGGGACTCCACGGCAGCCGACCACGTGGTGGCAGGTATCACTTTACTTCTTGGTACTAGAGCTCGCACTTTATTTGATACCGGTGCATCACATTCTTTTATCAGTAGAGTATTTGCATCATCTCATGGACTAGTGTTAGGTCGGTTGCCACATGCAGTAGAGGTACAGATTCCTGATCATACATTGCATGTAGAGGAGTGTTGTTGGTCTTGCCCTGTTCAGATTGAGTCCTGGATCTTGCCAGCGGACCTTATGGTCCTTAGTGAGCTGCAAGATTACGACATTGTTCTGGGGATGGATTGGCTGGCTCGCTATTTCGCGACGATTGATTGCGCCGCGAGGACTGTTACCTTTAGCGAGCCAGGCCAGGAGGTGTTCGTTTACAGGGGGTGCCAGAGTGCTTTCTTTGCCTCTGTGGTTTCGACCTCTCGTGCGAGGCAGATGATGCGCAGTGGATGCGTGGCCTTTTTGGCATCGGTGGTTAAGGAGCCTACGGCGGCACCGGGACTCACGGATATTCCTATTGTCCATGAGTACCCGGATGTTTTTCCTCCGGAGCTAGTTCATATGCCGCCGGATAGGGAGGTTGAGTTTTTGATTGACGTAGTTCCCGGAACTGCGCCAATCTCTAAGGCTCCTTACCGAATGGCACCGGCCGAGCTGCGGGAGTTAAAGGCGCAACTCCAGGATTTAATGGACAAGGGTTTTGTGAGGCCTAGTGTATCCCCTTGGGGAGCGCCGGTGCTATTTGTGAAGAAGAAGGATGGTTCACTTCGACTGTGTGTAGATTACCGGGAGCTGAATAAAGTGACCATCAAGAACAAGTACCCTTTGCCGCGCATTGATGACTTATTCGACCAGCTGCAAGGGTCTTGTGTCTTCTCCAAGATTGATTTACAGTCTGGTTACCACCAATTGAAGGTGAAGGCCGAGGACATCCCAAAGACGGCATTCAGGTCGCGGTACGGGCATTACGAGTTCACCGTCATGCCTTTTGGACTGACAAATGCCCCTGCAGCTTTTATGGATTTGATGAACAGGATTTTTCGACCATACCTGGATCGGTTCGTTGTTGTTTTTATTGATGACATCCTAGTTTATTCCCGAAGCGATGTGGAGCACGAGGAGCATCTGAGGATTGTGCTACAACTTCTGAGAGAGAGAAAGTTGTATGCCAAGCTATCTAAGTGTGATTTCTGGCTTCGGGAGGTTGCCTTTTTGGGCCACGTGATTTCAGCCGCTGGAGTGGCAGTAGACCCGGCGAAGATCGAGGCAGTCCGGGATTGGCCCCGACCGACGACGGTATCGGAGGTCCGTAGTTTCATGGGCTTAGCAGGATATTACCGTCGGTTTGTGGAAGGTTTTGCGAAACTTTCCGCACCCCTCACTCGTTTGACGCGAAAAGGGATTAAGTTTATTTGGAGTGAGGACTGCCAGAGGAGCTTTGAGGAATTAAAGATCAGGTTGATGTCGGCTCCTATCCTTTCCCTCCCTGTTATGGGGAAAGGATACGTGATTTATAGTGATGCATCGCACAGTGGACTTGGTTGTGTGCTGATGCAGGAGGGTAGGGTAATCGCTTACGCCTCTCGGCAACTGAAGGATTATGAAAAGAATTACCCTACCCATGATTTGGAGCTAGCTGCAGTGATTTTTGCACTAAGTTGTGGCGCCAATATTGTATGGGGAACACTGCGAGATTTACACCGACCACAAGAGCTTGAATACCTGTTCACACAGAAGGAGCTCAACTTGAGGCAGCGTAGATGGTTGGAATTGTTGAAAGATTATGATGTAGACATTCCCTATACCACCCTGGCAAGGCCAACGTGGTTGCTGATGCCCTGAGCCGGAGAGCAGTACAGAGTTTATCTTTGATGATCACCGATCAGGCGCCATTACTTGAGCAGATGAGGGCGGTTAGAGCTCGAGGTTGTGTCCCCTGGGGTCTCTGCTTAGACTTATGTCTCTAGTCGTGCAGCCCACTCTGTTGGACAGGATTCGGGAGAGACAGAGTGAGGACCCCCACCTGGTGAGGATTCGAGAGCAGATGCAGACTGGTTTGTTAGGGGACTTTTCAGTTGATACTGCGGGAGTACTCCGGTACAGGGACCGAGCTTGCGTGCCTATGGATGCAGAGATTCGAGAGCAGATCTTGAGGGAGGCCCACTATACACCTTATACCATCCACCCTGGTGGGACTAAGATGTATAGGGATCTGAAGGCACAGTTTTGTGGAATGGGATGAAAAGAGACATTGGGAGATTTGTAGCGCACTGTTTAACTTGTCAGCAAGTAAAGGCTGAGCATCGTGTACCTGCTGGCAAGTTGCAGAGTCTCCCAATCCCTGAATGGAAATGGGAACATGTTACGATGGATTTTGTCACTGGGTTGCCGAGAGCACAGACGGGAGCGGATGCTATCTGGGTAGTCGTGGACAGGCTTACCAAATCCGCTCACTTTTTACCGGTTCAGATGACTTGGCCGATGGAGCGACTGGCGCAGGTGTACTTGGCTGAGGTGGTTAGATTGCACGGGGTACCCGTTTCCATCGTATCAGATAGAGACCCGGTTTGTCTCGCATTTCTGGAGGAGTTTACAGACAGCCTTGGGGACGCAGCTCCGATTTAGTACAGCATTCCACCCACAGACCGATGGGCAGTCAGAGCGCACTATTCAGACCCTCGAGGATATGTTGAGAGCATGCATTCTGGACTTTGGGGGAGGATGGTACCGACACTTGGGATTAGTTGAGTTTGCGTACAACAACAGCTATCAAGCGAGCATTCAGATGGCTCCGTTTGAAGCGTTGTATGGACGCAAGTGTCGGTCACCCCTTTATTGGAGTGACGTGGGTGAGAAGAAGACTTTGGGTCCTGATCTACTGTTGGAGGCAGAGGAAAAGGTCAGATTGATACGACGACACCTAGAGACCGCCCAGAGTCGACAGAGGAGTTATGCTGATACTCGACGGCGAGACTTAGAGTTTCAGGTGGGTGACCATGTTTTTCTGAAAGTCTCGCTTCGAAGGGGATTCGGAGATTTGGTATTCGTGGGAAACTGAGCCCTCGTTTTATTGGACCTTTTGAGGTGTTGGAGCGCTTAGGGCCAGTTGCCTACAGGCTTGCGCTTCCTCCCAGGCTTTCAGGTGTTCACAATGTGTTTCATGTATCGACGCTGAGGAGGTATGTTCATGACCCGTCTCATATTATCGATTTCACTCCATTGGAGGTTGCTGAGGACCTGAGTTATGTTGAGCGGCCGTTGAGGATCTTGGAGCGTGAGGTTAGGGAGTTGCGCAGTCGGGCCATCCCCTATGTGAAGGTTCTCTGGAGCAGTCATGATGAGCGCGAGGCTACCTGGGAGTTGGAGTCAGCGATGATGGATGCTCACCCCCACTTGTTTGAGGCCTATCTGAGGTATGATTTTGTTTCGAGGACGAAACTTTTTCTTGTAGGGGAGGGTGTAGTGTACTGGGTTTTCCCTTGCGATTTTCCGATGAATCCACTGTGTAGAACACCTAGTGTTGGTGTCTGGCCCATGGTGCATCGAAGGGATGCCACAGATGGACCTCGTGAGACTGGATAGATGATTGGCCTTCGGCTGTGATTGCCGAATTTTTAAAAGGTTTTGGGCCAATCTGAGGTTGGATTTGGATTCAGCGCGGAAAAAACGCTTGAAAACGGCTATTTGCTTGTTGAATTTGGAGTCCGGATGACCAAATGCGGGCTTCCGGAAGATTTGGGGATTTTCGGTGCACGGGGGTGACGCGTGGACCGGCCAGCGCACGTGGCGCCCTTTATTGGCCGGCTCACGCGGCTGGGTCACGCAATGGCGCGGCGGTGCATGGACCGCGGCGGGTGGACGCGTGGCGTGCCCTGGTAGGCGGGCGCACGCGGCACGGCTCACGGGAATTGCGGGTTGGCGGTGGACCGGGCGCATGACACGTGGCGGCTTCGGATTCGTCGGTCCACGTGGGCGCGGTCCACGGTGTGTGGCGGGGAGGGCGCCTCGGTACTGTGCGCGCACGTGCGCGCACAGTGGCGCAGGGGGGGGGGCGGTCGCCGCACTCGAGTGCGACACGTGTCGCCTCGAGATTGGCCGGCGTACCTACCCCGTTGACTGCGGGGGGCCACGTGGCGTAGGCGGGCCGTGGGATCCGCTGTCCCCTGTTTGGGGTGACGTGGCCGCTCCTGGTTGTTTCGGGCGCGTCGGACAGGGGCGGTGCGACCGGGTTTCCGGGCGCAGTGCGCCCGAAAGATTGCGCCCGAAAACCGGCCCGAATGCTTAGTGGGCTGGGCCTATAAATAGCTCCCCCCATTCGTCTTGTAGGCTTTTTGGACTCTATTTTCGCTGGGCTTTCTTCACGGCGATTCCTCCTCTCTCAGAGCTCAACCCTTTGGAGAAGTTTGAAGATTTTTGGAGGCACGCATCCCGAGGTTCACCATTTTACGGCGCGGCGCGACGCTTGTTCTCCGGCGATCCTCTTCACCCTTCTCAGTGTTTGGACTCCTCCGACTCACCCCGACCTCGGAATTCGCCGATTCTTGCGCCGTTGGACTCTTGACAGGTAGGGCTTCAACTCCTGTGTTTTGTGGTTCCTCGATTTCCGTGCTGATATTGGATTTCCGAGCAACCATTTGACCCTTTTTCTTCGCGGACTTTTGGGACAGCACCGCGGTGTTCTTGCCATATCTTTTCGCTCGGACGTCGGAACGAGGCGATTCAAAAGGCAATTTTCATCTACGCTTCGCAAGGAGTCTCCTGGATTTTTCTCAGAATTTTCTGAATTTTACTCGAGGGTGAGAATCTTCTTCCTCTGTGGTTCCTTGTTACAGGAATTTAGTGCAGTTTTGGTTTGGGGTGTACCCCTTGTCGGATTTTTATCTCAGCGTAGGAAACTCCAAATTGGGCGTGCAGGTACTCGTTTCGACGGGCTCGTCGCAAGGATCGCGATAGTATTTTTCTTGGATTTTCTGGGCATTATTCGCAGGTAAAAATTAGTGAATTGTGGACTGCTGGTTTGGGGGACAGATTCTGGAATTGTGGATGTTAGCTTATGTATTTTCCTTTGGGGTATTTTGTACAGATTGGTGGTGTGTGGACTGATCTTGGACTTCGCCTTTGGGAATTTGGAATAGCGCTCGAGGTGGGTGATGTTGAGAACCTCCTGCTTGTGAATGTCACTAGGCTATTGGAATGCCACGATTATATGTTATTAAATATGAATGTATCTAGCATGCTTGCATGATATAAGGTTCTTTTGCTAATACTTGCATTGTTAGCAAGCTACAAGTTTGAGTGGTGTTTCCATGTTTAGATATGCAATTTAATTAGTTGGAATGAATGCTATAGCCATATCATATTGTGTGTTAAGGAAAGGTTTGGGCATGGGGTTAGAATGCATGTTGTAAAAGGGGTACTTGCTAGTTAATTTACATCTAAATTGTATCATGTATCGTATATCATGCCACGTGTACATCGGAGGGTCAAACATTTAATGTTGCATATGTTAGAATAATTAAAAAGAGGTTTATCAAGTTAATGACTTTTGCATGCTTGAATGGTCACCTAGATAGGCCACCTTTTTCTGCTACACTATCATGCTGGAATTGACTTAGGAGAAACCATGTTGCATTCTTTCTTCAGTCACTTAGACATAGGGGATATATGCTCGGGTTGGAGCAGGGGCTGGGTTAGTGTAGTCAGATACTTGGGTTTCGGGGAGAGGGTTTTGGGCTTCCTTTGGGAGACGGTACTTTCCTTATAGAGCGGAGTGCGCGATTTGCAGACTTGAGACCCTGGGACTCCTGTCCCATATCGGTGTTATGTGTAGGCTGGCATACCCGATTTGGCAGACATTGAGAACCCTACCCTTATCGGTGCTATGCGTAGGCGGCATACCCGATTTAGCAGACCTTGAGACTCCTGTCCCATACCGGTGTTATGCGTAGGCTGGCATACCCGATTTGGCAGACATTGAGACTCCTATTCCACACCGGGTTATGCGTAGGCTGGCATACCGATGTGGCAGGCTTCGATTCTCTGATGCATACTTTTAGCTATCTTTAGCTGGGCAGGTAGAGGCATATTAGTGGTAGCTTTTATCAGGAGTCATACTCTTAGTTACCGCATTTATTCCTTTAGCCTCTGGTAGACCTAGTGGGCAGGTAGGAGTTCGTGTTGAGGTTTACCCACTAGGGGAGGCTACTGTCTTTACTGTAGTACTGACCCCCACTGTTTTCCCTTTTCTTGTCCCTTTTTTTGCAGAGTCATCTGCCGGAGTTGCGGGGCCTTCCTACCAGGATCGAGGTAAGAGGATCGCCGACTAGATAGCTGCTACCCCGAGCTCGAGTTTTGGTAGTTTTGTCGTATCCCAGTACACTCAGACGGTGTATTTTTCCTTTTATTTTGGGTCTGGCTGCGGCCAGCTGTTGTATATATTTCGTGAGCTGGGAGAGACACTTGTATATTTTTGAGAGCTTACTGTACTTTCCTTTCCAGTATTTGTCTGAGTTGTATTAGTTTTAGTTTAGCTCTGTTTTATGCTTTATTATTGTTTTTTATATTGAGCAGGTTATCAGCGCTTCGTGTACACGGAAAATTCCGTATGCACGGCGGATCTGTGGACGGGCCCGGGGTTCTGGTTTACACCCGGGGGCGTGAATGGATGGGTATTTCTGGATTTGTTCTGTTTGACTATAGTAGCCCTTGGAAGCCATTTCGAGCCTTTTACGAGCTCCCCTGCGACTGCCGGCCTGAAGAAATATTTTTTTTAATCTTGTGCTCCACTTGGAGGGATTTGCAGATTTTCTTGGAGGCCGCGGCATCGGCTTTTTCTGAGATGCGGCGCACTCTCGGTTCTTTCGATTGTGGCTTCTACCGTCGCATTTCATTGCGCGAGAGGACCCTGGATCTCCCCGATAGTATTTTGAGCTGATTTTTGCGACAGCGCGTTCACGAAAGGTACGGCTTCGTTTTCCCGTGTTGATAGCTTCGACTCATTTTGGTTTTTGGCACGGTTCCCGAGGTGTTTTGTGACCTTTTTACTGCTGGAGATTTTGGACAGCGGTGGAGTATTCTTGGGATTTCTCGGCCTACGAGCATCGGATCGGGGGTATATGAGGACTGATCGGCATCTACTCTTCGAGAGGAACGCACCCGTATTTTTATGGGATTTTTTTGATGGTCGTTTCAAAGGTGAGAATTAAGTTCTTTTGCTATTGTTTTTCCAGCAGGGATTGTGTTCTTGAGGAAGTGGCTTCCAACGTTGGTTCTAATTGTTCCTTGGCCCTATCGGGGGTCGGATGAGGTGTATAAATACTCGTTTGGGGGGTTACTAGTCCGGGGATTGCGACCGTTGATTTTTCTGGAATTTTTGGCGGACTGCACTCAGGTGAAAATCCCCTATTACTGTCTGCTGGTTGGAGGGAAAACAGCCTGTTGCTGTTTTTGTGTTTGGGGTTGTGATTGTTGTGTTGTTTGTTGACCAGTGGACTTGAGTGTGTACGAGGGGTGCAGTTTGGTGGATTTTGATAGCGTGTGACTCGCACTTCACGGACTTCGGCTTTGCCTGTGGGAAGCGTTTTCAGGGGGTTTGCCGTTCATCGTCCGACAAACCGGTGGACGGTTCTCTAATTCTGTATGTTAGAATGCATGCATGTTTAGGGTACAATATTCTGCGATTGTAAGGGTAAGCTTAGGAATGGATAGTTGTACAAGGAATTGCAAGTGAATATTCATGTTAAATCATTTTAGGTACTTGCATGTTTGGATATCCATGATAATGAATAGTGAAAGCTTACCTAAGGAAGTTACCCTATGTAATTGTTAGCATGCATGCTTAAGGACAATATTGCATCGAGATAGAAGCTTGGGAATGGCCTAGATCATGCAGATGATATACTAATCTTTTAGCATGCCATGTTGACATCGTCTTTTATGATATGATTACTCGATGGGGCAAAGATTATGTATCTATGTGGGATATTACTCCGAGGAGTTATATGGATCATGGATTATGGACAGTGTACGTTAATTAGTGATTTTGGCATGTTGGTTATACCCTTGTGGAGTATTATGTTTGATTTACTCCTTCATTTTCTTGAGGAAAAAATGCATGCTTGTATGAACATTTAGATAGGCCATCATTTCTGCTACCTTACTCAGGTGAACTGACTTAGGAGAAAAACCATTGTTTTCTGTTCCTTTCTTTCTAGATCTAGATTAGTGTTGCATCGAGTTTGAGCAGGGGCGTGGGATAGTGTCGCTCGAGACTTCGAGTCTGGGGACCAGGTTGACTGATTGTGGGTTGGGGTGTGCCTCGGCAACGCGATATTGGGCGGTTGACCGGATATTACTTGTGCATCAGATTGGGTATCGATTTCCTCTAGTGGATGGAGTTTCCCACTTATTGTTTACTATTGTTTCAGGTTTGGGGATCGGGCTTCCTTAGTGGAGGGGGTTTTCCCATTTGATAAGTCGGGATAGTCCGGCTATATCGTGATACTTGTTGCAGTGATACTTGTT
>CM055062.1:26350836-26458563 GCA_029204045.2 Tillandsia leiboldiana | reverse complement strand
ACAAACTAACCTCAACCACCAGGACTCCACTCGGCACCACCGCACGAGCGCAACATGCGTCCTACCTGCCGACCGCTCGGCCCACTACCCGGGCGAGGAAAAAAACTCTTAAGTCCAGGGGAAAAACATGCAATGTGTAGGAAGACTAAAGTATAAAAGAACATAGCCCAAGTGAGGGTTTTCTACTAGTCTGGTTAAACATGCAAATATATGACGGGGGTGCTAGTCAAGTTCTACCAATTAAACATGCAACATAACCAATACTCAAAAGTTAACTCTAGCATGCATAGATCCGATCAATTAAATAATCCCAACTTTATCATGCCACAATCTCGATCAATAAAATAAGTCACTAACTCTACTTTGCATGCATCTCGATCACATAATCTATCATGCATGCCACTACAAGATAGAATTAGAAAACAGTCCGTCGATTTGGAGAAAAAATCCAACCCACCTGAAAAGCGACGATCCAAGGTTTGACTGAGCCAAAACTTAGCGTGCCGTTCCTCAGCCTCTTAAGATTCCAATGCAAACAAAAATTATCCAAAAACTCTGCCCGGATAATCAGAGGCGATCAAAACACTCCACGCTGCACACAAGTCCAATACAAAATCAGCGAGCGCGTCGCTAAGGCGTGAAGCCGAACCGAACATAATTTTGTCCGGGACCAAAAGGAAAAAAAGCTCACCCTCGATCGTGATGAAGAGTTCCAACCTGTACTTTCCCCGTGAACACCGAAATCGCCGCGAAAGCTGTACCACAAGCCGAACGCCGCAAAAGTAACACTCTCAAACATCTGCATTTATTGTTTTGCCGCAACAGTCCCAAAAACTGAAAAGATTCACCTTTGTAGATACCTAAAACAAATCAAGAAAAAATACGGTTGCATTTCCGCGAAGTGTAGATGCAAATCGAGTCCTTAAACTCCAAATTTCGAAACCGTAGGCGCGAGAAAAGCAAGAATACTCCTTCATTGTCCAGAAAAATGCCGCAGAAAATAGGATCTAAAGAAGCTCCGAAATACCCATAAAAACTCAAAATGAAGAGGAGCAATAAATACAGATATTGAAGATCTTCCTCTCGTGAAAACGTTGTCGCAAAAATTGGATAAAAACTCCCTAGGGTCAGCTTAGGGGAGTCCGTGGGACGGAACGTCGACGGGAAAGGCCAAAATCGGAGATGCGTCGAAGTGCGCCGAAGTCGGGGGAAAACATCGATGTCGCGGCCTCCAAAAATACCAAGGATCCTAAGAAAAGTCGTGGACTTAGTGAAGAAGACCCTCAGCTAAAGAAATCACAAGAATTCTCCAAAAAAACTAGATTAAGGGGGCTCCAATGGCGTATTTATAGGCAAAACCAGGGAATTTCCCAAAAAATTGGGTTCTGGGTACGATTTTCGGGCGCCCGAAGCTTTCGGGCCCCCGAAAGCGCACAGGGGACACTATGCAATGCACACCGGATTAATCCGGGCGCGCTATGTGTCCCAGAACACGCCGCAGCGGGGGCCCGGCCATCCGGGCCGCACCACGTGGCCCGCACGACGCGTGCGGGTGGTTGGGCCCGCCAACCATGCGCCGCCACGTGGCGGCGCGCCCGACACGCGCACCTGCCCCGCGCCTGCCCGCCTGACACTGAACCTGCCCCCGCCTGCCTGTTCCGCTGCGTGGACCGCGCCGCATGCGCCGGCCACTCACAAGCCGCCAAACGTCCATCCTCCCGGTCCACGCTCCCTCCATGCACCCGATTAAACCGTAAACTTCCGGTTGTCCGTTTTCGGGTGTCAGACTCAGAAAATACGTCCAAATAGCCAATTTCGATCGTTTTTCCATGCTGAGTCCAAAATCGGTGTCTGTTTGCAAGAATCCACATCTAAAATTTGACGAAGGCATTCAGATAGGTAATCCTAAATCCAAATTCCGCGCTGGGTCCAATCCAGAGGTCCGATTTGTGCGCAATCATTTCCATCACACATCATAGGCCTCCAGAAGCCACTGATCACTCTGCAAAACCTTCGCGGAGATCTGGATCATCACTGCAGTAGCACCCCCGACTGTGCCTGTTGCCCAGTAGCCCAGTTGTACTGATTATCAGTGGACAGATGTTAAGGCCTGATGGACAGCTTTCGCCAGAGGAGCAGAGGGATCTCGTTGACCGTTTGACGAGGTTCCGACCGTTTGATGAGGTTTTGACAGTTTGACCCGCCTCGTTTTTCGGGTCAGAGTTTGGAGTCTTGGGAGGCGGAGCCCTGGATTGCAGCCATGGAGCGACTATTTGAGAGCCTCTTCATAGAAGAGAGACATCAGGTTCACTGGCGACGAACTTTTTGGAGCATGATGCCGAGACTTGGTATCGTCGAGTGTGACCAGTTGGCCCGCCAGGGGTCCAGCTTCTTACTTGGTCGGAGTTCCGCAAATCTTTTTCTTGGAGCTTTCTTCCTAGAGAGTGTCAAGCAGAAGCTGGAGGAGGATCTGAAGAACCTTCAGCAGGGAGGACGCTCAGTGCAGGAGTATATCCGGGATTTCATCAGCTACTGACAGCGTACCACATGCGGCCAGGGATGAGGGCACACAGGATTTATATGTTCGAGCGGGGATTGCACCGAGATATATATCATTTTGTTCGGTCACTCGGACTACAGACTTTGGACACCTCGATGGAGCAAGCTCTCTATGTGGAGCAAGGGAATTGGTCATGACTGAGAGGAACCTTAGCCCCGGGAGAGAGTTCTAGAGTGAAGCACCCAGCGCCTGATGACGGGAGACAGACGAGGTAGGCAGGAGCCTCCGGACCTCCATGGCTTCACCCGAGGGTCGTAGGTTTTAGAGGCGCCAGAGATATGGTGGACCCTAGTAGCCACAGTACCAGCAACAGCTAGCAGTACCGGCAGCGACAGCAGCCACCAAAAGTAGTATCACAGCAGCGGCAGGGTGTCACGCCCCGGGGTCGAAACTGCGACCCGGGCCCGCCAAACAGATCCGCCACCTATGCCACCAGCATAGGCGAAGCGTCCTACCTGCAAGAAAAGTACTATAACTAAACAGATATCAGAGCTATAAATGAAAATCTGCTGTAACTAAAATCAATCACTGTACAACTGGAAATAAACAACACTGTCTGCCTCCCCAAAATAATAATAATACAATATCCTCGAGTACAAGCTCTAAACCCAACCGGGAGGTAACTCCAATATATATACCACAGTGTACAGTCTCTCAATACAAAATATCCTCACTACAATAGTCTCTCAAAAGAGGAAAAAGAAACAGCTAATCTACTGATGATCTCCTCTGAGGGTACCGCTACTCTCCAACGACGGGTAGGGATCTAGCTCGCGACTCCCTCGCCCCGATCAACAACCACAGAGTCGGCAACACCCGCAAGACTCTGCAAAACAAAGGAGAGGAGAGAAAAAAGGGGGAAACCCCCAAAGGGTGTGAGAACTACACCAAAAAGGGAGTTCTCAGTGGGTACCACCGCCAGACCCGACGGTCTGCCCACCAAGTCCTCAAGAGACAAAAACTAACCCAAGTCATAAGACTGAAATGAGTAAGCTGAAGACTCTCACAGCTACCCTGCCCCTAACTAAAGGCTAAAGGGGGAGAACCAAACAGTGGTATGCAACCACTAGCACATGAAGTGCACCATCGACCCAATCGAGCTGACTGCCACATCTGGTCCAGTCAAACCTGCGCCCACCTACAACCACCTCCCGCTGACGGGCAGGAATTACGTAGGGCGTCCAAACGGACTAGCTCGCTATCGAGTAGAGGATCAAGCAGGCTATGGTCAAAATCCACGCTCTCTCTCAGAACGGATAGAATCAAGATGCTCAACCTCTCACACAGCGGTCAAAGTACTCGCAACAACACGGGACCACCGTCAACCAGACGGCTCTCAACAATACTAGCACTGATCTAAACTCAACTACCAGTCTGCACTCGGCCCCCAGGCACGAGTGTAACAATAAAAGTATTTGACCGAAATAAACTCAATCGAATGAACCGGTATAAAACCCGGTACTGCCTGCTCTGTCCAAATGACGGAACCCAACACGGTCTGACCGGAACCCGACACGGTCTGACCGGAACCCAACACGGTCTGACCGGAACCCAACACGGTCTGAAGCCTACTCCGGAGCGGCACTCGAGGGGAGCTACCCACACGAGTCAAGCATCTCTGTCATCAATATCACCAGTATCTCTAAACAGCAGGACTTGATCATCAATCTGATCAAAGTGGGAAAACTCAACCATCAAGGAAAGACCCGACCTCAATCGGATGCAACTGAACGATAAGTGGGAAACTCCATCCACTAAGTAAATCTGATACCCAATCAGGTGCATAGAGAAACATCCGGTCAACCGCCCAATATCCGCGGTTGCCGCAAAGCCCCACAACTAAACCAACCTGTCCCAGACACGAAGTCCTGACTACCCTATCCAGACCCCCTGCTCGAACCCGAGCAACACTGACCACCTGACTAACAAGGAGGAGAAAGGAAAAGCATGGTTTCTCCTAAGTCAAGTTCCAATAAGTAGTGCAGCAGTAAAAGATGGCCTAACTACATGGACCATACATGCATGCAATTGTCCTCAAGGAAATAAAAGGGGGTAAAGCATAATAATAGTTCCTTTAGGAATAAACAACATGCCGGAATCCCAAAACTAGACTGTCCACAATTCAGGGTTCATCAATAGAATGATCATAATAACTCCTCAGAGTACCAAATCCGCACATAGCTACGAAATCCTGTCCCAAAGCATAATCCAACCACATGAAAGGCTATGTGCTAACATGCATGTTACATAATCTCATAGGGTAACATTATCCTAGGTAAGTTACACTAGTCATCACATAGATGTCCAAGTCATGCAAGTCCTCAGTATATCTCATAAATACTATTCTTGCAATCATTTATACCAATATCCTTAACCAGCTTACCTACTTACCAACATAACCCATGTCCCTACACATGCATGCATCAGTCCTAGAGGGGTGACATCCCCACAAGTGGACTTATATTTGCCACAGCATAATCATTGCCTTAAACAATTACTGAATAAGAAGCTTACCCACCTGAAGCGCTTAAACCAAGGCAAACCTGAAGTCGGTGAAGGGGGTAGACGCCCACGGTCCAAAATCTGCCAACATAACAACCCTCGGTACAAGTCGCGCACGGCCTTGGCTCCAAACAACTGAAAGCACCCCTGAGCACAAACAATAAGGCTCTACATTACACTTTTATTCCAAATTAACCAAGTATAAATAATCTGAAAATCAGTCCCAACAGCGTGCTTTATTTCACCTGCTGCAAGTGCCCAGAAAAATCCAATAAAAATATCACAGCAATCCTCGCGTCGATACCCTTCGAGACGAGTACCTGTACGTCCAATTCCGAGCCCCGTAGCCGAGTTACAAATTCCACAGTACAGGTGCGCAAAACCACACAGCAACATAACGTAATTCCATTTACAGATAAGGGGAAGAACATATACCCTTCGGGCAAACTCAGAAAAATCCAGAAAAATACTGTGATATTCCTTGCGTCGATTAGATGAAAAAAGTGTATAAGCACGTCGCCATACGATGCCGGTTGCGGAGATAACGCCGAAAGGACCATGCCGCTGTCCAAATCTCCATCACAGAAATGGGGTCACAGTAAGCTCGAACAAACACCTCGAAAAGCGCGAAACTAGGGGGAGAAGAGAATACCAAGATTGCAGCTCTGCCAGTCGCGGATCCAACGGCGCAAGAATCGCCTGAAAACTGAGGTCGGAGTAGGCCGGGGGAGCTCGTGCACCGAAACGCGACGAAGGGGAACACAATAAGACGAGCGTCGCGCCGCGCATCCGTCCAGCTGGAAAAATCTCGCGCGCTCCGCGAGGTCCGCGGCGCCCCGCCGCACCCTCACCAAATCTCTTCCCTCACTCCTTCTCTCTCGGTTTGAGAAGAAGAAAAGAAAAGGACAAAGAGATGGTGTTGCGGGGAGAAAAGGAAGAAGAGAGAAGAAAAGGGAGGAGGGGGGGTTCCCGGTGGACCGGGTCCCACGGTGCACCGGCCACTGCCCAGCCGGTCCACCGCACAGGGCCTCGTGCGCCAGGCGCAGGGCACACGCCTGCCTGACCACGCGGCGCTCGGACCAGGCGCCACGCGGGCGCGGTTGCCGCGCGCCACACGGGCGCGTGACACCAACGCCGGGGGACATGCAGCGCCCCCCCCCCCCCCCGCGTGACCATGCGCGCCAGTGGGGGCCCACCACGTGGCGGCCCCCCCCGCGTGACCCTGCGCGCCAGTGGGGGCCTGCCACGTGGCGGCCCCCCACGCCACACACCGCAGGCGCGCTTCCCCAGCGCGCCTGCCTGCCGCGCCCAGGCGCTCCGTACGCCTCGAACTACGCGCCAGCGCCTCCTCGGGAACCGTGCCATCGCGCCACGCCACAAGATCGTGCCGCGTCGCCTCGAAAAATGCGCACGTCAACCGGGTTTCTAAAACAAACAAGTAAATAGTCCATTCTCAACGATTTCGCGCGCTGAATCCAAATACGGTGTCCGATTCTCCAAATTCTCATCCGAAAATTTGCCGAAAGCCCCCGGAAAGCCTACTTGATCCGATTTTCGCGCCGGGGTCCATACCAAAAATCCGATTTGCCAATTTCCAACTCTAAAAAAATTCCTCGAAGGCAACCGGAGAGGTGATCCTTTATCCAAACTTCGCCCCGAGTCCAATTTAATATCCATTGCGCGTGAAATCAACTTCTAAGCATTCGACGGGGCCATCTGACTATTCTCGTGATCCATTTAACACACCGAGTCCATCAAAAGTGTCCAATTGGTGTACAAAACGCCACCGACACGCCACCTAGGCCACCAGGAGCTGCTGATCAACCAGTAATCACATCGTGGGGATCCAGGTCCTCACATCCTCCCCCACTAAAGAAAGTTTCGTCCTCGAAACTAGCTCAATTCCACCAGGAGTCACAAACACCAAGGGTAAGTACTCCACATCGTCATCTCCAGCTCCAAGTCGCTACTCACTCCCCGTGACCCCTCCTCAACAACAACAACAGCGACAACCAGCACGGCATAGCCCGATTGCGCAACCTCTAATCTCACGAGCCAGAATTCGCAACGGGCGTCCCTCGTACTCCAAACATTCCTAGATCTCAAAGGGGGCGAGTCAATCACGGGTGAGGGATCCAAAAACACATTACTCCTGAGCTGAGACGTAAAACAACACAGAGGCTCCATCAAAAGCTGGGGGAAAAACAGAATAACCATCGGTGCAACACGCACCAAACCACATCCTGGTGTAAATCTCAACAAGGTGACCCGAAGCATACCCACGCATTCATCCAATAAGCTGGGGTCTTCTCTCGGTTGCTTCCCGATCCAAATCACCCGAATGGGCTACTCACCCACGGGCTACCCTCAAAAGGGGTCCTCAAGAGACACAATCTCATGCCACAGTTGGTCACTCAACATGCCAACAAAACCCCAACAGACCCACGAGTCGAAGTCGATCTCTCAACTAATAAAGGACACCCTGACGGGGATCAAACCGTCAGTGAACGGGACTGAAAACTGGCAAAAAGGCGATCATAATGCTGATGCCCAAACTCGCGGTCAAAAATCCGAACCAGCAACGATAATCCGCATAAATCCCACACAAAATACTGAAAGCTGTAGGCTCCACTGATGCCACCTGGTAGAAACTGTAAACTGAAGCTGAAATCTTAATCTATCACATGGTATAGAACGGAAATGCTGAGTGATCAACACCGATAGCCAAGCAGGCATGGCCTACGCCCAGGTATATCAATCAAAGCTGGGAATACAAGGCGTACTGAAAGGCTCAACTGTGGGATCCAAGCTGCCTGCAAAACAGCGGTTCGTCCTACCACAATACTCATAAGGTTGGACTAATGAAGTGTGGACCGAAAATCAACCCACGGTAACTCTACAGCCACAATGGGAGGCATCACTAAAACACACAAATCCATCTCTCAACACTGGAACACTAGCCTTGGCGCTGGTATCCGTCTCATTATCCATTGGCCATGCTCTCCCGGCACTGCCAAGTCTAAGAAGCTCCTCACCTCAAGGATAAATGTTGGTTTCAGCCAAACTCGAATAACATCCATTTGGTCGGATTCCACCGCCGCTCCAATGGCTAGAATAAGGTGACCCCAGTAGGCCTGCACTTGGAGCTAAAACTCGTACCTCAATAGCTTGGCATACAGCTTCATCCACACAGGCATGGTAGCACATCCACAATGTGCTCCTCGTGCTCCGAGTCGCTCTGGGAGTAAAGCAAGTATCCTTGGGGGAACACCACTCCCAATCCGTCCAAGTACAACTGGGACATACAATCCCTCAGGTCTCGAAGTCACAGGGCATTAGTCATTCCATTTGGCCTCACTTTGCTCCCGTAACGCCCTTACCAGATCCTGAATGCCCTCTAGGCAAAGTCCTCGGCTGTCTGATCCCAAGTAGGTACTCGCATCTTACAATAACTGCCGGAGTAATAGCTCCATCAAAAGGTCCTAGGTACCACCCAGACCTGTCTACACTCGAACCATAAAAGGACCCTCACAGTCGTGTATCAACGACGTGGCATCACCACCGTGTACTAACGGCGTGGCACTAGGTCAAACAGACCCCTCGATCCATCAGATCCTGCAACTACGCCATCAGCTCTCTCAGCTCTACAGGCGATATCCAATGAGGTGTTGTCGAGGGTGGCGCGGTCCCCCGAACCACATCAAACGCAATCTCTATCTCCCTAACCGGCGGCATTGCCAACAACCAAGGTGAATTCACACTCGGGATCTCGTGGGCAACAGAGATAACCTTGAGTCCCGGTGCCGCCGAAAGCACCTCTCACACTGTCGCTATAACCTGCGTGCCCTAGTAATCCCAACAAGCAAGCCTCCTCTTGTCCGCCTTGCCGAAGATCAAAGTCCTCTCACGCCGCAGTCAGACATTCTGTGGCATTGTGCCAAACAATCTGAAGCACAGGGTCGAAGCACCGAATTGCTACAATTCCCAATAATTCTGCCGGTAACTCGCGGTCTCGGCCGCACTGGACATGATCCAAAAACCTCCTCCACATGCACAACAACAACAGGAACCTGTACCTCTAGTGCACGTGGTAACAAATCTGCCTTTAGTCCAGACAAGAATGAAACATGCTCTAACTCCGACTGCTGTGGTGAAATCCCACCTGCGACACTCGATCCACTACCGTGGCGCCCTCCCACCGGGCGGCACAGATTCCTCCGCTCAAAGCAAGTGGTTGTCGCTCAATCTTCCTGAAAATCAGGACTATCCACAAGGAAGCACGACCTCTGTCTCTGATCACATTGAGGCGACGAATAAGGTCCTCCGCAGATAACAAAACCACGCTACCGCTGCGCCACTCCGATAAAGGTACTGATGCTGCCATCGGGGTCCACCCGATCTCCGGCATCTCGGGAACTCGTTACCCAGGAAAGGAAATCAGAAATGCCTCTGCCGGCCGATCTGTCCTCCACCACCCGGCGCCAAGCGCCAAAATTCAGAACTCGCCTCTGGCGGCAGATCCCTATCCAAAGGAACTGCAGCGCCACGCTCCAAACACAACGCCTACTCCAACGAGGCGTCACAACCTATAACGGAGGGACTAAATAAGCTGAAAGGTATCCTGGCGCAAGCCACTCCCAGTCACACATATCCTGTGCGCCTCATCCCACGAAATCTGGAGCGCGTAGTTCAACAACTGCAAAAACTCTCTAGCATAGGGAGGCTCTGAATTGATCACTCCAATACCACCAACCACGACTCTGCCTCCAAAGGCTCCAAACTCAATCTTACGAGTCGGGGTGGATCATCTGCCAAATATGGCTCAATAGGTCGATCATGTCCCACAGCTCACCAGCTGTCAACCATCCACCCTGCCTCGGTGCCTCGACACTAAACATTGGCACAGAGGGGGCTACTCAGTGCTCCGACAACTGTGTCACCAAGACCAGCTGCTCCCGCAGCCGCTGATAAGCCTCTGACAATCCTGTCATCTGGGTCCGGGGTTCTCTGACCTCAATCCAGGTATCCGGCCCAAAACCAACTACTCAAGCTCAACAGCTATGACAGGATGCACACGGGTCAAAACCCAGCGTCGGGGAGACACCGCTCGCCACGACGAAACAACAAAACAGCACACAACAACACTCGACCCAATCCAGCGAAAGTCTAAAGCATGTCACCCATTCCACAGCATTATGTTGTCTGCAGCCAACATAATCACTTAGGAGAATAAACATGCCAATCCCTCCTCCCGTCCCATGGGAGAGGTATAAAACTCAATCAGGACTCTCGCTAAAAGTCACGACTCTCACGAAGTCAACCAAGGGTCAAACCATAAGCCTAGGGTTTCTAAGTCCACCATGACCTACAACCTAGGCTCTGATACCACTCTAATCTGTCACGCCCCGGGGTCGAAACTGCGACCCGGGCCCGCCAAACAGATCCGCCACCTATGCCAACCAGCATAGGCGAAGCGTCCTACCTGCAAGAAAAGTACTATAACTAAACAGATATCAGAGCTATAAATGAAAATTTGCTGTAACTAAAATCAATCACTGTACAACTGGAAATAAACAACACTGTCTGCCTCCCCAAAATAATAATAATACAATATCCTCGAGTACAAGCTCTAAACCCAACCGGGAGGTAACTCCAATATATATACCACAGTGTACAGTCTCTCAATACAAAATATCCTCACTACAATAGTCTCTCAAAAGAGGAAAAAGAAACAGCTAATCTACTGATGATCTCCTCTGAAGGGTACCGCTACTCTCCAACGACGGGTAGGGATCTAGCTCGCGACTCCCTCGCCCCGATCAGCAACCACAGAGTCGGCAACACCCGCAAGACTCTGCAAAACAAAGGAGAGGAGAGAAAAAAAGGGGGGAAACCCCCAAAGGGTGTGAGAACTACACCAAAAAGGGAGTTCTCAGTGGGTACCACCGCCAGACCCGACGGTCTGCCCACCAAGTCCTCAAGAGACAAAAACTAACCCAAGTCATAAGACTGAAATGAGTAAGCTGAAGACTCTCACAGCTACCCTGCCCCCAACTAAAGGCTAAAAGGGGGAGAACCAAACAGTGGTATGCAACCACTAGCACATGAAGTGCACCGTCGACCCAATCGAGCTGACTGCCACATCTGGTCCAGTCAAACCTGCGCCCACCTACAACCACCTCCCGCTGACGGGCAGGAATTACGTAGGGCGTCCAAACGGACTAGCTCGCTATCGAGCAGAGGGATCAAGCAGGCTATGGTCAAAATCCACGCTCTCTCTCAGAACGGATAGAATCAAGATGCTCAACCTCTCACACAGCGGTCAAAGTACTCGCAACAACACGGGACCACCGTCAACCAGACGGCTCTCAACAATACTAGCACTGATCTAAACTCAACTACCAGTCTGCACTCGGCCCCCAGGCACGAGTGTAACAATAAAAGTATTTGACCGAAATAAACTCAATCGAATGAACCGGTATAAAACCCGGTACTGCCTGCTCTGTCCAAATGACCGGAACCCAACACGGTCTGACCGGAACCCGACACGGTCTGACCGGAACCCAACACGGTCTGAAGCCTACTCCGGAGCGGCACTCGAGGGGAGCTACCCACACGAGTCAAGCATCTCTGTCATCAATATCACCAGTATCTCTAAACAGCAGGACTTGATCATCAATCTGATCAAAGTGGGAAAACTCAACCATCAAGGAAAGACCCGACCTCAATCGGATGCAACTGAACGATAAGTGGGAAACTCCATCCACTAAGTAAATCTGATACCCAATCAGGTGCATAGAGAAACATCCGGTCAACCGCCCAATATCCGCGGTTGCCGCAAAGCCCCACAACTAAACCAACCTGTCCCAGACACGAAGTCCTGACTACCCTATCCAGACCCCCTGCTCGAACCCGAGCAACACTGACCACCTGACTAACAAGGAGGAGAAAGGAAAAGCATGGTTTCTCCTAAGTCAAGTTCCAATAAGTAGTGCAGCAGTAAAAGATGGCCTAACTACATGACCATACAAGCATGCAATTGTCCTCAAGGAAATAAAAGGGGGTAAAGCATAATAATAGTTCCTTTAGGAATAAACAACATGCCGGAATCCCAAAACTAGACCTGTCCACAATTCAGGGTTCATCAATAGAATGATCATAATAACTCCTCAGAGTACAAATCCGCACATAGCTACGAAATCCTGTCCCAAAGCATAATCCAACCACATGAAAGGCTATGTGCTAACATGGCATGTTACATAATCTCATAGGGTAACATTATCCTAGGTAAGTTTACACTAGTCATCACATAGATGTCCAAGTCATGCAAGTCCTCAGTATATCTCATAAATACTATTCTTGCAATCATTTATACCAATATCATTAACCAGCTTACCTACTTACCAACATAACCCATGTACCCTACACATGCATGCATCAGTCATAGAGGGGTGACATCCCCACAAGTGGACTTATATTTGCCACAGCATAATCATTGCCTTAAACAATTACTGATAAGAAGCTTACCCACCTGAAGCGCTTAAACCAAGGCAAACCTGAAGTCGGTGAAGGGGGTAGACGCCCACGGTCCAAAATCTGCCAACATAACACCCTCGGTACAAGTCGCGCACGCCTTGGCTCCAAACAACTGAAAGCACCCCTGAGCACAACAATAAGGCTCTACATTACACTTTTATTCCAAAATTAACCAAGTATAAATAATCTGAAAATCAGTCCCAAAGCCGTGCTTATTTCACCTGCTGCAAGTGCCCAGAAAAATCCAATAAAAATATCACAGCAATCCTCGCGTCGATACCTTCGAGACGAGTACCTGTACGTCCAATTCCGAGCCCCGTAGGCCGAGTTACAAATTCCACAGTACAGGTGCGCAAAACCACACAGCAACATAACTGTAATTCCATTTACAGATAAGGGGAAGAACATATACCTTCGGGCAAAACTCAGAAAAATCCAAGAAAAATACTGTGATATTCCTTGCGTCGATTAGATGAAAAAAGTGTATAAGCACGTCGCCATACGATGCCCGGTTGCGGAGATAACGCCGAAAGACCATGCCGCTGTCCAAATCTCCATCACAGAAATGGGGTCACAGTAAGCTCGAACAAACACCTCGAAAAGCGCGAAACTAGGGGGAGAAGAGAATACCAAGATTGCAGCTCTGCCAGTCGCGGATCCAACGGCGCAAGAATCGCCTGAAACTGAGGTCGGAGTAGGCCGGGGGAGCTCGTGCACCGAAACGCGACGAAGGGGAACACAATAAGACGAGCGTCGCGCCGCGCATCCGTCCAGCTGGAAAAATCTCGCGCGCTCCGCGAGGTCCGCGGCGCCCCGCCGCACCCTCACCAAATCTCTTCCCTCACTCCTTCTCTCTCGGTTGAAGAAGAAGAAAAGAAAAGGACAAAGAGATGGTGTGCGGGGAGAAAAAGGAAGAAGAAGAGAAGAAAAGGGAGGAGGGGGGGTTCCCGGTGGACCGGGTCCACGGTGCACCGGCCACTGCCAGCCGGTCCACCGCACAGGGCCTCGTGCGCCAGGCGCAGGCACACGCCTGCCTGACCACGCGGCGCTCGGCCAGTGCGCCACGCGGGCGCGGTTGCCGCGCGCCACACGGGCGCGTGACACCCAACGCCGGGGGACATGCAGCGCCCCCCCCCCCCCGCGTGACCATGCGCGCCAGTGGGGGCCCACCACGTGGCGGCCCCCCCGCGTGACCCTGCGCGCCAGTGGGGGCCTGCCACGTGGCGGCCCCCCACGCCACACACCGCAGGCGCGCTTCCCCAGCGCGCCTGCCTGCCGCGCCCAGGCGCTCCGTACGCCTCGAACTACGCGCCAGCGCCTCCTCGGGAACCGTGCCATCGCGCCACGCCACAAGATCGTGCCGCGTCGCCTCGAAAAACGCGCACGTCAACCGGGTTCTAAAACAAACAAGTAAATAGTCCATTCTCAACGATTTCGCGCGCTGAATCCAAATACGGTGTCCGATTCTCCAAATTCTCATCCGAAAATTTGCCGAAAGCCCCCGGAAAGCCTACTTGATCCGATTTTCGCGCCGGGTCCATACCAAAAATCCGATTTGCCAATTTCCAACTCTAAAAAAATTCCCGAAGGCAACCGGAGAGGTGATCCTTTATCCAAACTTCGCCCCGAGTCCAATTTAATATCCATTGCGCGTGAAATCACTTCTAAGCATTCGACGGGGCCATCTGACTATTCTCGTGATCCATTTAACACACCGAGTCCATCAAAAGTGTCCAATTGGTGTACAAACGCCACCGACACGCCACCTAGGCCACCAGGAGCTGCTGATCAACCAGTAATCACATCGTGGGGATCCAGGTCCTCACATCCTCCCCCACTAAAGAAAGTTTCGTCCTCGAAACTAGCTCAATTCCACCAGGAGTCACAAACACCAAGGGTAAGTACTCCACATCGTCATCTCCAGCTCCAAGTCGCTACTCACTCCCCGTGACCCCTCCTCAACAACAACAACAGCGACAACCAGCACGGCATAGCCCGATTGCGCAACCTCTAATCTCACGAGCCAGAATTCGCAACGGGCGTCCCTCGTACTCCAAACATTCCTAGATCTCAAAGGGGGCGAGTCAATCACGGGTGAGGGATCCAAAAACACATTACTCCTGAGCTGAGACGTAAAACAACACAGAGGCTCCATCAAAAGCTGGGGGAAAAACAGAATAACCATCGGTGCAACACGCACCAAACCACATCCTGGTGTAAATCTCAACAAGGTGACCCGAAGCATACCCACGCATTCATCCAATAAGCTGGGGTCTTCTCTCGGTTGCTTCCCGATCCAAAATCACCCGAATGGGCTACTCACCCACGGGCTACCCTCAAAAGGGGTCCTCAAGAGACACAATCTCATGCCACAGTTGGTCACTCAACATGCCAACAAAACCCCAACAGACCCACGAGTCGAAGTCAATCTCTCAACTAATAAAGGACACCCTGACGGGGATCAAACCGTCAGTGAACGGGACTGAAAACTGGCAAAAAGGCGATCATAATGCTGATGCCCAAACTCGCGGTCAAAAATCCGAACCAGCAACGATAATCCGCGTAAATCCCACACAAAATACTGAAAGCTGTAGGCTCCACTGATGCCACCTGGTAGAAACTGTAAACTGAAGCTGAAATCTTAATCTATCACATGGTATAGAACGGAAATGCTGAGTGATCAACACCGATAGCCAAGCAGGCATGGCCTACGCCCAGGTATATCAATCAAAGCTGGGAATACAAGGCGTACTGAAAGGCTCAACTGTGGGATCCAAGCTGCCTGCAAAACAGCGGTTCGTCCTACCACAATACTCATAAGGTTGGACTAATGAAGTGTGGACCGAAAATCAACCCACGGTAACTCTACAGCCACAATGGGAGGCATCACTAAAACACACAAATCCATCTCTCAACACTGGAACACTAGCCTTGGCGCTGGTATCCGTCTCATTATCCATTGGCCATGCTCTCCCGGCACTGCCAAGTCTAAGAAGCTCCTCACCTCAAGGATAAATGTTGGTTTCAGCCAAACTCGAATAACATCCATTTGGTCGGATTCCACCGCCGCTCCAATGGCTAGAATAAGGTGACCCCAGTAGGCCTGCACTTGGAGCTAAAACTCGTACCTCAATAGCTTGGCATACAGCTTCATCCACACAGGCATGGTAGCACATCCACAATGTGCTCCTCGTGCTCCGAGTCGCTCTGGGAGTAAAGCAAGTATCCTTGGGGGAACACCACTCCCAATCCGTCCAAGTACAACTGGGACATACAATCCCTCAGGTCTCGAAGTCACAGGGCATTAGTCATTCCATTTGGCCTCACTTTGCTCCCGTAACGCCCTTACCAGATCCTGAATGCCCTCTAGGCAAAGTCCTCGGCTGTCTGATCCCAAGTAGGTACTCGCATCTTACAATAACTGCCGGAGTATAGCTCCATCAAAAGGTCCTAGGTACCACCCAGACCTGTCTACACTCGAACCATAAAAGGACCCTCACAGTCGTGTATCAACGACGTGGCATCACCACCGTGTACTAACGGCGTGGCACTAGGTCAAACAGACCCCTCGATCCATCAGATCCTGCAACTACGCCATCAGCTCTCTCAGCTCTACAGGCGATATCCAATGAGGTGTTGTCGAGGGTGGCGCGGTCCCCCGAACCACATCAAACGCAATCTCTATCTCCCTAACCGGCGGCATTGCCAACAACCAAGGTGAATTCACACTCGGGATCTCGTGGGCAACAGAGATAACCTTGAGTCCCGGTGCCGCCGAAAGCACCTCTCACACTGTCGCTATAACCTGCGTGCCCTAGTAATCCCAACAAGCAAGCCTCCTCTTGTCCGCCTTGCCGAAGATCAAAGTCCTCTCACGCCGCAGTCAGACATTCTGTGGCATTGTGCCAAACAATCTGAAGCACAGGGTCGAAGCACCGAATTGCTACAATTCCCAATAATTCTGCCGGTAACTCGCGGTCTCGGCCGCACTGGACATGATCCAAAAACCTCCTCCACATGCACAACAACAACAGGAACCTGTACCTCTAGTGCACGTGGTAACAAATCTGCCTTTAGTCCAGACAAGAATGAAACATGCTCTAACTCCGACTGCTGTGGTGAAATCCCACCTGCGACACTCGATCCACTACCGTGGCGCCCTCCCACCGGGCGGCACAGATTCCTCCGCTCAAAGCAAGTGGTTGTCGCTCAATCTTCCTGAAAATCAGGACTATCCACAAGGAAGCACGACCTCTGTCTCTGATCACATTGAGGCGACGAATAAGGTCCTCCGCAGATAACAAAACCACGCTACCGCTGCGCCACTCCGATAAAGGTACTGATGCTGCCATCGGGGTCCACCCGATCTCCGGCATCTCGGGAACTCGTTACCCAGGAAAAGGAAATCAGAAATGCCTCTGCCGGCCGATCTGTCCTCCACCACCCGGCGCCAAGCGCCAAAATTCAGAACTCGCCTCTGGCGGCAGATCCCTATCCAAAGGAACTGCAGCGCCACGCTCCAAACACAACGCCTACTCCAACGAGGCGTCACAACCTATAACGGAGGGACTAAATAAGCTGAAAGGTATCCTGGCGCAAGCCACTCCCAGTCACACATATCCTGTGCGCCTCATCCCACGAAATCTGGAGCGCGTAGTTCAACAACTGCAAAAACTCTCTAGCATAGGGAGGCTCTGAATTGATCACTCCAATACCACCAACCACGACTCTGCCTCCAAAGGCTCCAAACTCAATCTTACGAGTCGGGGTGGATCATCTGCCAAATATGGCTCAATAGGTCGATCATGTCCCACAGCTCACCAGCTGTCAACCATCCACCCTGCCTCGGTGCCTCGACACTAAACATTGGCACAGAGGGGGCTACTCAGTGCTCCGACAACTGTGTCACCAAGACCAGCTGCTCCCGCAGCCGCTGATAAGCCTCTGACAATCCTGTCATCTGGGTCCGGGGTTCTCTGACCTCAATCCAGGTATCCGGCCCAAAACCAACTACTCAAGCTCAACAGCTATGACAGGATGCACACGGGTCAAAACCCAGCGTCGGGGAGACACCGCTCGCCACGACGAAACAACAAAACAGCACACAACAACACTCGACCCAATCCAGCGAAAGTCTAAAGCATGTCACCCATTCCACAGCATTATGTTGTCTGCAGCCAACATAATCACTTAGGAGAATAAACATGCCAATCCCTCCTCCCGTCCCATGGGAGAGGTATAAAACTCAATCAGGACTCTCGCTAAAAGTCACGACTCTCACGAAGTCAACCAAGGGTCAAACCATAAGCCTAGGGTTTCTAAGTCCACCATGACCTACAACCTAGGCTCTGATACCACTCTAATCTGTCACGCCCCGGGGTCGAAACTGCGACCCGGGCCCGCCAAACAGATCCGCCACCTATGCCAACCAGCATAGGCGAAGCGTCCTACCTGCAAGAAAAGTACTATAACTAAACAGATATCAGAGCTATAAATGAAAATTTGCTGTAACTAAAATCAATCACTGTACAACTGGAAATAAACAACACTGTCTGCCTCCCCAAAATAATAATAATACAATATCCTCGAGTACAAGCTCTAAACCCAACCGGGAGGTAACTCCAATATATATACCACAGTGTACAGTCTCTCAATACAAAATATCCTCACTACAATAGTCTCTCAAAAGAGGAAAAAGAAACAGCTAATCTACTGATGATCTCCTCTGAAGGGTACCGCTACTCTCCAACGACGGGTAGGGATCTAGCTCGCGACTCCCTCG
Source organism: Tillandsia leiboldiana (assembly GCA_029204045.2). Classification (NCBI taxonomy): domain Eukaryota; kingdom Viridiplantae; phylum Streptophyta; class Magnoliopsida; order Poales; family Bromeliaceae; genus Tillandsia; species Tillandsia leiboldiana. Next base: position 26,440,183 of record CM055062.1, on the reverse strand, counting down.
CCCCGATCAGCAACCACAGAGTCGGCAACACCCGCAAGACTCTGCAAAACAAAGGAGAGGAGAGAAAAAAAGGGGGGAAACCCCCAAAGGGTGTGAGAACTACACCAAAAAGGGAGTTCTCAGTGGGTACCACCGCCAGACCCGACGGTCTGCCCACCAAGTCCTCAAGAGACAAAAACTAACCCAAGTCATAAGACTGAAATGAGTAAGCTGAAGACTCTCACAGCTACCCTGCCCCCAACTAAAGGCTAAAAGGGGGAGAACCAAACAGTGGTATGCAACCACTAGCACATGAAGTGCACCGTCGACCCAATCGAGCTGACTGCCACATCTGGTCCAGTCAAACCTGCGCCCACCTACAACCACCTCCCGCTGACGGGCAGGAATTACGTAGGGCGTCCAAACGGACTAGCTCGCTATCGAGCAGAGGGATCAAGCAGGCTATGGTCAAAATCCACGCTCTCTCTCAGAACGGATAGAATCAAGATGCTCAACCTCTCACACAGCGGTCAAAGTACTCGCAACAACACGGGACCACCGTCAACCAGACGGCTCTCAACAATACTAGCACTGATCTAAACTCAACTACCAGTCTGCACTCGGCCCCCAGGCACGAGTGTAACAATAAAAGTATTTGACCGAAATAAACTCAATCGAATGAACCGGTATAAAACCCGGTACTGCCTGCTCTGTCCAAATGACCGGAACCCAACACGGTCTGACCGGAACCCGACACGGTCTGACCGGAACCCAACACGGTCTGAAGCCTACTCCGGAGCGGCACTCGAGGGGAGCTACCCACACGAGTCAAGCATCTCTGTCATCAATATCACCAGTATCTCTAAACAGCAGGACTTGATCATCAATCTGATCAAAGTGGGAAAACTCAACCATCAAGGAAAGACCCGACCTCAATCGGATGCAACTGAACGATAAGTGGGAAACTCCATCCACTAAGTAAATCTGATACCCAATCAGGTGCATAGAGAAACATCCGGTCAACCGCCCAATATCCGCGGTTGCCGCAAAGCCCCACAACTAAACCAACCTGTCCCAGACACGAAGTCCTGACTACCCTATCCAGACCCCCTGCTCGAACCCGAGCAACACTGACCACCTGACTAACAAGGAGGAGAAAGGAAAAGCATGGTTTCTCCTAAGTCAAGTTCCAATAAGTAGTGCAGCAGTAAAAGATGGCCTAACTACATGACCATACAAGCATGCAATTGTCCTCAAGGAAATAAAAGGGGGTAAAGCATAATAATAGTTCCTTTAGGAATAAACAACATGCCGGAATCCCAAAACTAGACCTGTCCACAATTCAGGGTTCATCAATAGAATGATCATAATAACTCCTCAGAGTACAAATCCGCACATAGCTACGAAATCCTGTCCCAAAGCATAATCCAACCACATGAAAGGCTATGTGCTAACATGGCATGTTACATAATCTCATAGGGTAACATTATCCTAGGTAAGTTTACACTAGTCATCACATAGATGTCCAAGTCATGCAAGTCCTCAGTATATCTCATAAATACTATTCTTGCAATCATTTATACCAATATCATTAACCAGCTTACCTACTTACCAACATAACCCATGTACCCTACACATGCATGCATCAGTCATAGAGGGGTGACATCCCCACAAGTGGACTTATATTTGCCACAGCATAATCATTGCCTTAAACAATTACTGATAAGAAGCTTACCCACCTGAAGCGCTTAAACCAAGGCAAACCTGAAGTCGGTGAAGGGGGTAGACGCCCACGGTCCAAAATCTGCCAACATAACACCCTCGGTACAAGTCGCGCACGCCTTGGCTCCAAACAACTGAAAGCACCCCTGAGCACAACAATAAGGCTCTACATTACACTTTTATTCCAAAATTAACCAAGTATACATAATCTGAAAATCAGTCCCAAAGCCGTGCTTATTTCACCTGCTGCAAGTGCCCAGAAAAATCCAATAAAAATATCACAGCAATCCTCGCGTCGATACCTTCGAGACGAGTACCTGTACGTCCAATTCCGAGCCCCGTAGGCCGAGTTACAAATTCCACAGTACAGGTGCGCAAAACCACACAGCAACATAACTGTAATTCCATTTACAGATAAGGGGAAGAACATATACCTTCGGGCAAAACTCAGAAAAATCCAAGAAAAATACTGTGATATTCCTTGCGTCGATTAGATGAAAAAAGTGTATAAGCACGTCGCCATACGATGCCCGGTTGCGGAGATAACGCCGAAAGACCATGCCGCTGTCCAAATCTCCATCACAGAAATGGGGTCACAGTAAGCTCGAACAAACACCTCGAAAAGCGCGAAACTAGGGGGAGAAGAGAATACCAAGATTGCAGCTCTGCCAGTCGCGGATCCAACGGCGCAAGAATCGCCTGAAACTGAGGTCGGAGTAGGCCGGGGGAGCTCGTGCACCGAAACGCGACGAAGGGGAACACAATAAGACGAGCGTCGCGCCGCGCATCCGTCCAGCTGGAAAAATCTCGCGCGCTCCGCGAGGTCCGCGGCGCCCCGCCGCACCCTCACCAAATCTCTTCCCTCACTCCTTCTCTCTCGGTTGAAGAAGAAGAAAAGAAAAGGACAAAGAGATGGTGTGCGGGGAGAAAAAGGAAGAAGAAGAGAAGAAAAGGGAGGAGGGGGGGTTCCCGGTGGACCGGGTCCACGGTGCACCGGCCACTGCCAGCCGGTCCACCGCACAGGGCCTCGTGCGCCAGGCGCAGGCACACGCCTGCCTGACCACGCGGCGCTCGGCCAGTGCGCCACGCGGGCGCGGTTGCCGCGCGCCATACGGGCGCGTGACACCCAACGCCGGGGGACATGCAGCGCCCCCCCCCCCCCCCCGCGTGACCATGCGCGCCAGTGGGGGCCCACCACGTGGCGGCCCCCCCGCGTGACCCTGCGCGCCAGTGGGGGCCTGCCACGTGGCGGCCCCCCACGCCACACACCGCAGGCGCGCTTCCCCAGCGCGCCTGCCTGCCGCGCCCAGGCGCTCCGTACGCCTCGAACTACACGCCAGCGCCTCCTCGGGAACCGTGCCATCGCGCCACGCCACAAGATCGTGCCGCGTCGCCTCGAAAAACGCGCACGTCAACCGGGTTCTAAAACAAACAAGTAAATAGTCCATTCTCAACGATTTCGCGCGCTGAATCCAAATACGGTGTCCGATTCTCCAAATTCTCATCCGAAAATTTGCCGAAAGCCCCCGGAAAGCCTACTTGATCCGATTTTCGCGCCGGGTCCATACCAAAAATCCGATTTGCCAATTTCCAACTCTAAAAAAATTCCCGAAGGCAACCGGAGAGGTGATCCTTTATCCAAACTTCGCCCCGAGTCCAATTTAATATCCATTGCGCGTGAAATCACTTCTAAGCATTCGACGGGGCCATCTGACTATTCTCGTGATCCATTTAACACACCGAGTCCATCAAAAGTGTCCAATTGGTGTACAAACGCCACCGACACGCCACCTAGGCCACCAGGAGCTGCTGATCAACCAGTAATCACATCGTGGGGATCCAGGTCCTCACAGCAGGACAGGTGTGTTATCTGCGGTGGCCTCATTCACCGCCACAGTGTGATCAGAGACTGGGACGGTGCTTCCTATGCGGAGAGTTAGGACATTTTCGGGAAGCATGCCCCCGAGCAGTCGTGTCGGTACGACCGATCACATCGGCCCCACCCTTGCCCTTTCAGGAAGCTGAAGCTCCTTCAGTTTACCGCTAGGCAAATAGGGCTACGACGTCGAGGCAGACTGAGCGGCGACACTCAGCACCCAGTGGGCGGGTTTACGCAGCCCAGGTGGAGGACACCACGGCAGCGGATTGCGTCGTCGCAGGAATGATTTTACTTACAGCTGGTTGAGCTTGAGCATTTTGGTACCGTCGCATTTCATGCATGTGTTAGTAGAGCATTTGCATCTCTACATGGATAAGAGATAGGATTATTGCTACATGTATTCCGGATCGTATTTGCGTGTAGAGGTGGTTTGTGGAGCACGTTCAGTGCAGTTGAGATCACGGATTATACTGGCAGACGTGATGGTTTGGTGGCAGCTCCAAGACTTTGACCGAGCACCCATGATGGATTGGTTGGTGCGGTATCTTGCAACGATGGATTGCGGAATGAGAACAGTGACCTTTCCGCGAGTTGGACAGGAGGAGTTCATTTACAAAGGTTGCCGAAATAACCTTCTTGCAGTGATGATTTCAGCGGCAAAGGACAGGCAGATGCTATGAGCAGGACAGCAGTGCAGAGTTGAGCGCGAGGGTTACAGGATAGGCGACACCACTAGAGCAGATGAGACGTGGAGGGATAGAGATTGTGTCCCTAGGGGTCGCGGTTAGACTGTAGTATCCGTTGGTGTCAGCCACAGTAGGTACAACGTCAACACCTCTCCCTTTTTCACTCCTCACATTGAGGCTTCGCGAATGGGCCAAAAACTTTGAAAGGCTACTCCATAAATGGAGACTATGCCGGAGTTTGTTCTTGTTTGATTGAAGTGAAGTACTCGCCTTTCGAGATTTTCGAACTTTTCGCTGTTTTCTAAACTGAGAGTTGGGGTTGATGATGTTCCTGATGTTGGGCTCTATCCTTTTTGGTAGGATGTGGGTGAGTTGGTTTTGTGGTTATGGTGTGTTTTAGTTTCGGGGACGAAACTATTTTTTAGTGGGGGAGGATGTGGTGTCCCGAATTTCCGTGCGACTTGATTGTATGGTCGGCGGTGAGAAAACACCTATTTTTCGTGTATCGAGTCCGTTGCGCAACAAATGGATGCCAAAAACGGACTCAGCGCGCAAAAATAGTAAAAATTAGCTATATTCGGGCAAAACGGGCCTTCAGGCCTAATTCTGGAGTGGGCCGATCCACGATCCACTTGCGCGTGCACTGGGACCAGCGAGCACGGGGCGGAGCCACGTGGCAACGCGCCATTGGCCGGGCCGCTGCCATCGCGCCGTGATCAGTGCGGGCGGGCCACGTGGCAGTGCTCCATTGGCCGGGCGGCGGACCCGGTAGACCCGGCATGCCACACGCCGCATGCACCCCGCCGTGCTCCCCGCATGCCACGTAGCGCGCCCTGATTGGCGGGTGCCAACCACTACGCGGACGCGGGGCGCACGGAGCGCGGGCGTGGACACATGGGGTGATCCGGTGCTTTCGGGCGCTACCCGGAGGCCGCGCGGATGCGTACCACATGTCCCGGGTGCTGTCCTGTGCGGATCCGGGCGCCCGGTTCTCCCCCTGGATCCGGAAGCCTTCTTTTTGGGTTTTTTGCTATAAATAGGCCATTTAAGCTGCATTTTTGGGTTTTTTCGAAGTGTTCTCGAAGCCCCCTTTGGCAGAGAGCTAGATCTACAAGTCTTCTACACTTCTAGCATTTTTGGAAGATTTTTGGAGATAGTTCATAAGCTTCTTCCTCGACTCTGCGAGCTTCAACGTTCCTCCGATTGCGGTTTTCTTCGTCGACGTTTCTTCCACGTACTCCTTTGGGCTTAACCTTTGGAATTTTAAGATGAAAATTCAGGAGGATCTTCACGAGAAGTAGGCCTTTGACTTTGGTATTTATCGCTCCTCTCCATTTTGAGTTGAGTTTTTATGGGGTTTCTCGCAGTATCTTTAGACTCCCTTTTTGCTGTTGCATTTTTTGTACAACGGGGAAGTTTTTATTCTTTTTTTTTCGGCCATTTGTTGGCGGAATTGGATGTTTAAGAACTCGATCTCTATCTAGACTTCGAGAGGAACACAGCCGTACCTTTCTTGGATTTTTTTGAAGTCATTTCGAAGGTGAACTTTTCCTGTCTTTGATGTGACACCCCCGAAATTTGGATTAGTCCTCTATATAAATGATATAATAGGACTAAATCTCTAACCCGGCTATAGCATTTTGGATGGTAGCAAGATCCAAGAGGAACATGAGAGTTAAGCGTGCTAGAGCTAGAGTAGTTCTAGGATGGGTGACCCCCTGGGAAGTGGGGCGTCACAGTTGGTATCAGAGCCATTCACCAGCCGGAAATGTGAGATGAGTCTCGGCTGAGCCAGGGTTATATAGCGGGTAGAGCGAGGCTCCCCGGCTAATGACCGTTGTGAGTGGAGTGCAGCTCCTCACAAGGTCAGCTAAGGCTAGCGAGACGAGTCTCACATCGCCTGGTGCTTGTGAGTGTACTTGAGCCTGACGTGGACGTCAGGGCTTAAAGGGGGGAAGAATGTGACACCCCCGAAATTTGGATTAGTCCTCTATATAAATGATATAATAGGACTAAATCTCTAACCCGGCTATAGCATTTTGGATGGTAGCAAGATCCAAGAGGAACATGAGAGTTAAGCGTGCTAGAGCTAGAGTAGTTCTAGGATGGGTGACCCCCTGGGAAGTGGGGCGTCACAGGAGCATTATGACAGGGTTTTTGTGCTGGAATCTGCGTTTGAACTCATTGTGATATTCGGCTTTGTACTTCAGCTTTCGCTGGAATTTTGGACTGTGGTTGAGAAAGTGAATGTTGGGACTCCTTCTTACGATTGAGGTGAGCACCTTTCTTTTTGGTTCCGGGTGAAAATTGTGTACGGTTTGGCTTCTACACACCGTTGATGCGCACGCTGAATTTTGCATGGACCGTTTGGGCTGCACTTGGTATTTTGAGCACCGCCGTTTATCCGGGAGGAGTTTTCTGGAGCTTTTAGGTTCGTTGGAACCGTGAGAACCTGAGGAACACCCACGTTCAGTTTTAGCTTAATCGAACTACGGATTAGCGCATTCCAGGTGGGTTGGCTTTCCTCCAAAATTAGCGGGCGGCGTACTAATTCTATGTTGTAGTATGCATGCATGATAAGTAGAATACTCCTTTTGTGGACCGAGATGCAAGCATGTATGATAGAATTAGCAAATTGATTATTTCTTGTGATAATGAAATATTGGAACCTTAACTAGCACCCCGTCATATGTTTGCATGTATTTAACCAGACTAGTAGACCAGACTAGTAGAAAACTCTCACTTGGGCTAATTTCCTTCATGTTTTAGACTTCCCACACTCTGTATTCTTTTCCCTGGACTTAGAGTTTCTCCTCGCCCGGATAGTGGGCCGAGTGGTCGGGATATTATGGGATGCATTGGCACTTGTGCCTGGGGGCCGAGTGGAGTCTGGTAGCTGAGGCTAGATCAGGGCTAGTGTCGGGGAGCCATTCGGGTCGACGGTGGTCCCAGGTCGTCGACTATCCTCCGACCAGTGTCGTTGGCACTGTGCTCATTGTAGTGTTGAGCTGGTGATAGCAGAACCTTGAACCCAAACTGTTTTTGGACACACATGGTTCAAACATGATTTCAGTAAACCAATGTTTTCCTTTCGAATTTCGAAGGGTCGCCGGAGCCTGTTCTTGTTTGATTGGGTGAAGGCATCGCCCTTCGGGGTTTGGAAAATAAAACTTGTTTTAACTGGTTTTTCTTAAAGAACTAAAATTCATTAAATGAGGTTTCTTAAATCAAAATAATTTTCGGTAATAAATGTCATCTTTTCTTATAAACTTCCTCACCCGAGAGGGTTCGAGTGATCTGGGTTCTAGCGGCTGTTTCCATATTTTGGGACGAGAGCTACGGGGGGCTGTGCCTAGAACCTGTTCTTGTTTGATAGGTTTATAGGCGCTAGTCTCCCAGAACTTTCGAACATTTCTTCGTGGTTGGCGGTTGAGTCTCTGGCCAGTGGATTTAGTGTGGTCAGTCTAGGGGTCTATTTTGGGGGCCGTTTGGGGACAGTGGTCCCGAGCCGTTGAGTGTTTCCGGCTGATGCTGTTAGTGTTGAGTTACTGTTTCCGATCTGATTGATCATGGATTTGGATTATAGCCTGCATGACCTGTATTGAGCTCGACAGATATGCGCGGATACTTCCTCGGTGGGGTCACTCCCCTCAAGTGCCGCTCCGGAGCTAGGCCTGTTACTTATCTTTCGCAGCTTGTTGACGCAGTCCGAGTGGGACCGCTCACGTAAATCCCGTCCCAGTGGGGATGTGTGGTAGTGGGTCGACATAGGTTTGACTGGACTCTATGTGGCAGTCAGTGTGATTGGATTGATCGAGTATACTGAGATAGAGTCGATGCATCATTTTCATCTGTATCACCTATTGAGCATTGTATATAGAGGCATGATAGCTGTAGATTTCTTTCCAGCTTATTCTTTTATTATTACAGTATTTCTGTTATCTTATGCCTCTAGTAGATTTAGTGGGCAGACTGTTGGTCTTGGAGACGGTACCCACTAAGAACTACTGTAGGATGTAGTTCTCACACCCTCTGTCGGTGACAGTTTTTTCAGATGCATCTACCCTTGTTCCTACTCCAGTTGCTGCACCTGCTGATCGAGGTAAGGGAGTTGCGAGCTAGTTCACTACCCGTCCTTGGAGTGTAGTTGTACCCATTTTTAGAGCTTTTTAGTACAGTCTATTGGATTATTGTATATTGTTACTTTTGAGAGTTTTATTTTGAGAAACTTATGTATTGGGAGGATCAGACTTGTACTATTTGGAGTTGTATCTTTTATTTCAGTAGTTTACTTTCCTCGCTCTGATATCTATATAGCTGTAGTATTATCTTTTGCAGGTTAGATGCTTCGTTTATGCGGGGCTTCCCGTATGGGCGGCGGATCTGTTGGCGGGCCCGGGTCGCAATTTCGACCCAGGGGCGTGACAATAACTATCGTCATTAGACGGCAAACTTCATTAGTTACACTAAGGACTATAATTTTTGCGAGCCAAAATCCCAATATTCTCGTCGCCAGCAAGGTCCGCCGACGCCGCCTAACGCAAGAGTCATCCACACCTCTTCACTAAATAGGTCTGTTATCTCAGTCCATTCGAGAGTTTATGTCATACAGTATGACTTTTCCTTCACATTTCCATTCCATTGCAGAGCCTATTTTGGTCCGCTCACCAGCATTGCTTAAAAGAAAATTCACTTGGTGCTTCTTTTCATCACAATTGGATCCTACCACACGTAGATCTCTAGCTCCACAACGGGTTGGTACATTTTTGCACATCATCCAATAGTAATTCGTTTTGGAGGATAACTCCTATCTTGCACATGGCTTGTGCTAACTCAGCGCCTCATGAGGAGCACCTTTCTTGCTTCCACATTGTCACGCCCCGGGGTCTAAACTGCGACCCGGGCTCGCCAACAGATCCGCCGCCTATGCAAAACCCCGCATAGGCGAAGCGTCCTACCTGCAAGAAAGGGGCTACAACTAAATAGATATCAGAGCTATAAAATAAAAGTGCTGTAAAACTAAAACCAACCATATGTATAACTGGAATAATGATACAATATCCATCTCCCATAAATGATAATCATACAATATCCTCAAATACAATAAACCAGAACTCAACAGGGAGGTAACCTGAAATAATATATCAGTGTACAGACTCTCAGTACAAGTCAGATCCTCATAATACAATAATCTCTCAGAAGCGGGAAAGTAAATAATCTACTGACTGTACTCAGGATCTTCAATGTAGGGGTACCGCTACTCTCCACAGACGGGTAGGGATCTAGCTCGCAACTCCCTCACATCGAACAGCAACCGCAGAATCAGCAACACCTGCTAAGACTCTGCAAAACAAAGGAGAGGAAAGAAAGAAGAGGGGGGGAAAACCCCCAATGGGTGTGAGAACTACACCAAAAGGGAGTTCTCAGTGGGTACCACCGCCAAGTCCGACGATCTGCCCACGAAGTCTACTAGAGGCATAAGATAACAATGTAGTAAAAACTGAACAGAAAAGCTGGAGGTACTCTACAGCTACCATGCCTCTATCTAAATGCTCAAAAGGGGAAAAACCAATGAAAGGTATGTAACCTCTCGCACATGAGGTGCACAATCGACCCAATCGAGCTGACTGCCACATCTGGTCCAGTCAAGCCTGCGCCCACCTACAACCACCTCCTACTGCCGGGCAGGAATTACGTAGGGTGTCCATACGGACTAACTCGCTATCGAATAGTGGCACATGCAGGCTATAGTCAAAATCCACGCTCTCTCTCAGAACGGATAGACTCAAGATCCTCAACATCTCGCACAATGGTCGAAGTACTCTCAACGACATGGGATCACCGTCAACCCAAACGGCTCCCAACAACACTAGCACTAGTCTAATCACAGCTACTAGACTCCACTCGGCCCCCAGGCACGAGTGCAACAATAAAAGTACCTGCCTGAATAATCCAATCAATGGACTGGTATAGAACCCGGCACTGCCTGCTCTGCTGTCGAACTCAATAACTCATATGCGGGAATACTGACCGACTACTAACCGGTACGGTCGCTTCCCAAAATACTGCTGTCAAACTCAAGAACTCATCTGCGGGAATACTGACCGACTACTAACCGGTATGGTCGCATCCCAAAATAAGTAACAGACCGACGGTATGGTCGCACACTCCGGAATGGCACTCGAGGGGAGCGACCCACACGAGTAAAATGTCGCTGTAACAAGTATCACTGTAACAAGTATCACTGCAACAAGTATCACGATATAGCAGGACTGGATCACGACTCTAATCAAAGTGGGAAAACCCATCCACTAAAGGGAAACCCGATCCCCAAACTGAAACAATAGTAAACAATAAGTGGGAAACTCCATCCACTAGAGGAAATCTGATACCCAATCTGATGCACAAGTACATATCCGGTCAACCGCCCAATATACGCGGTTGCCGCAACACCCACAACCCACAATCAAGTCCAACCTGCCCCAGACTCGAAGTCTCGACTACACTATCCCAAGCCCCTGCTCAAACTCGAGCAACAAGAATCTAGAATCTAGAAAGAAAGGAGAAAGAATAAACATGGTTTCTCCTAAGTCAGATTCCAACATGATAATGTAGCAGTAAATGATGGCCTATCTAGATGTTCATACAAGCATGCATTTTTCCTCAAGAAAATGAAAGGGAGTAAATCACATAATAGCTCCACAAGGGTATAACCAACATGCCAAAATCACTAATGAACTACACATGTCCATAATCCATGATCCATAATAACTCCTCGGAGTAATATCCGCACATAGATACATAATCTTGCCCCATCGAGTAATCATATCATAAAAGACTATGTGCAACATGGCATGCTAAAAGATTAGTATATCAATCTGCATGATCTAGGCCATTCCTCAAGCTTCTATCTCGATGCTAAATATTGTACAATTAAGCATGCATGCTAACAATTACATAGGGTAAATTCCCTTAGGTAAGCTTTCACTATTCATTATCATGGATATCCAAATCATGCAAGTCCTTAATAATATTTAACATGAATATTCACTTGCAATTCCTTGTACAACTATCATTCCTAAGCTTACCCCTTAATCGCAAATATTGTACCCTAAACATGCATGCATTCTAACATACAGAATTAGAGAACCGTCCACCGGTTCTGGAGATGAAGCAACCCACCTGAAACGCTTTCCACAGGCAAAGCCGAAGTCGGTGAAGTGCGAGTCACACGCTATCAAAATCCACCGAAACTGCACCCTCGGTACACAATCAAGTCCACTGTTGCAACAAACAACACAACAATCACAACCCCAAACACACAAAACAGCACAGGCTGTTTTCTCCAACCAGCACAGTAAATAGGGGATTTTCACCTGAGTGCAGTCCTCCAAAAATTCCAGAAAAATCACGGTCGCAATCCCCGCGACGAGTAGCCCCAAAACGAGTATTTATACACCTCAATCCGACACCTATAGGCCAAGAAACAATTAGAACAACGTTGGAAGCCACTTCCTCAAGAACACAATCCTGCTGGAAAAACAATAGCAAAGAAGCTTAATTCTCACCTTTGAAACGACCTCAAAAAAATCCAATAAAAATACGGGTGCGTTCCTCTCGAAGAGTAGATGCCGATCGAGTCCTCATACGCCCCGATCCGATGCTCGTAGGCCGAGAAATCCCAAGAATACTCCACCGCTGTCCAAAATCTCACAGCAGTAAAAGAGGTCACAAAACACCTCGGGAACCGTGCCAAAAACCCAAAATGAGGCGAAGCTATCAACACGGAAAACGAAGCCGTACCTTTCGTGAACGCGCTGTCGCAAAAATCAGCTCAAAATACTATCGGGGAGATCCAGGGTCTCTCGCGCAATGAAATGCGACGGTAGAAGCCAAAATCGAAAGAACGTCGAAGTGCGCCGCATCGCAGAAAAAGCCGATGCCGCGGCCTCCAAAAAATCTGCAAATCCCTCACAAGATGGAGCACAAGATGAAAAAAAATATTTCTTCAAGGCTCAGTCGCAGGGGAGCTCGGGAAAAGGCTCGAAATGGCTGCCAAATGGGGCTATCTATAGTCAAAACAGAACAAATCCAGAAATACCATCCATGTCACGCCCCGGGTGTAAACCAGAACCCGGGCCCGTCCACAGATCCGCCGTGCATACGGAATTTTCCGTGTACACGAAGCGCTGATAACCTGCTCAGATATAAAACAAGTAATAAAGGAGCATAAAACAGAGCTAAACTAAAACTAATACAACTCAGACAAATACTGGAAAGGAAAGTACAGTAAGCTCTCAAAAATATACAAGTGTCTCTCCCAGCTCACGAAATATATACAACCAGCTGGCCGTAGCCAGACCCAAAATAAAAGGAAAAATACAACCGTCTGAGTGTACTGGGGATACGACAAAACTACCAAAAACTCGAGCTCGGGGTAGCAGCTATCTAGTCGGCGATCCTCTTACCTCGATCCTGGTAGGAAGGCCCCGCAACTCCGGCAGATGACTCTGCAAAACAAAGGGGACAAGAAAAGGGAAAAACAGTGGGGGTCAGTGCTACAGTAAAGACAGTAGCCTCCCCTAGTGGGTAAACCTCAACACGAACTCCTACCTGCCCACTAGGTCTACCAGAGGCTAAAGGAATACATGCGGTAACTAAGAGTATGACTCCTGATAAAAGCTACCACTAATATGCCTCTACCTGCCCAGCTAAAGATAGCTAAAAGTATGCATCAGAGAATCGAAGCCTGCCACATCGGGTATGCCAGCCTACGCATAACACCGGTGTGGAATAGGAGTCTCAATGTCTGCCAAATCGGGTATGCCAGCCTACGCATAACACCGGTATGGGACAGGAGTCTCAAGGTCTGCTAAATCGGGTATGCCAGCCTACGCATAGCACCGATAAGGGGTAGGGTTCTCAATGTCTGCCAAATCGGGTATGCCAGCCTACACATAACACCGATATGGGACAGGAGTCCCAGGGTCTCAAGTCTGCAAATCGCGCACTCCGCTCTATAAGGAAAGTACCGTCTCCCAAAGGAAGCCCAAAACCCTCTCCCCGAAACCCAAGTATCTGACTACACTAACCCAGCCCCTGCTCCAACCCGAGCATAATATCCCCTATGTCTAAGTGACTGAAGAAAGAATGCAACATGGTTTCTCCTAAGTCAATTCCAGCATGATAGTGTAGCAGAAAAAGGTGGCCTATCTAGGTGACCATTCAAGCATGCAAAAGTCATTAACTTGATAAACCTCTTTTTAATTATTCTAACACATGCAACATTAAATGTTTGGACCCTCCGATGTACACGTGGCATGATATACGATACATGATACAATTTAGATGTACAATTAACTAGCAAGTACCCCTTTTACAACATGCATTCTAACCCCATGCCCAAACCTTTCCTTAACACACAATATGATATGGCTATAGCATTCATTCCAACTAATTAAATTGCATATCTAAACATGGAAACACCACTCATGAACTTGTAGCTTGCTAACAATGCAAGTATTAACAAAAGAACCTTAATATCATGCAAGCATGCTAGATACATTCATATTTAATAACATATAATCGTGGCATTCCAATAGGCCTAGTGACATTCACAAGCAGGAGGTTCTCAACATCACCCACCTCGAGCGCTATTCCAAAATTCCCAAAGGCGAAGTCCAAGATCAGTCCAACACACCACCAATCTGTACAAAATACCCCAAAGGAAAAATACATAAGCTTAACATCCACAATTCCAAAATCTGTCCCCCAAACCAGCAGTCCACAATTCACTAATTTTTACCTGCGAATAATGCCCAGAAAAATCCAAGAAAAATACTATCGCGATCCTTGCGACGAGCCCGTCGAAACGAGTACCTGCACGCCCAATTTGGAGTTTCCTACGCTGAGATAAAAATCCGACAAGGGGTACACCCCAAACCCAAACTGCACTAAATTCCTGTAACAAGGAACCACAGAGGAAGAAGATTCTCACCCTCGAGTAAAATTCAGAAAATTCTGAGAAAAATCCAGGAGACTCCTTGCGAAGCGTAGATGAAAATTGCCTTTTGAATCGCCTCGTTCCGACGTCCGAGCGAAAAGATATGGCAAGAACACCGCGGTGCTGTCCCAAAAGTCCGCGAAGAAAAAGGGTCAAATGGTTGCTCGGAAAACTCCAATATCAGCACAGAAATCGAGGAACCACAAAACACAGGAGTTGAAGCCCTACCTGTCAAGAGTCCAACGGCGCAAGAATCGGCGAATTCCGAGGTCGGGGTGAGTCGGAGGAGTCCAAACACTGAGAAGGGGTGAAGAGGATCGCCGGAGAACAAGCGTCGCGCCGCGCCGTAAAATGGTGAACCTCGGGATGCGTGCCTCCAAAAATCTTCAAACTTCTCCAAAGGGTTGAGCTCTGAGAGAGGAGGAATCGCCGTGAAGAAAGCCCAGCGAAAATAGAGTCCAAAAAGCCTACAAGACGAATGGGGGGAGCTATTTATAGGCCCAGCCCACTAAGCATTCGGGCCGGGTTTTCGGGCGCAACTTTCGGGCGCACTGCGCCCGGAAACCCGGTCGCACCGCCCCTGTCCGACGCGCCCGAAACAACCAGGAGCGGCCACGTCACCCCCAAACAGGGGACAGCGGATCCCAGCGGCCCGCCTACGCCACGTGGCCCCCCGCAGTCAACGGGGGTAGGTACGGCCGGCCAATCTCGAGGCGACACGTGTCGCACTCGAGTGCGGCCGACCGCCCCCCCCCCTGGCGCCACTGTGCGCGCACGTGCGCGCACAGTACCGAGGCGCCCCCCGCGCACCCGTGGACCGCGCCCACGTGGACCGACGAATCCGAAGCCGCCACGTGTCATGCGCCCGGTCCACCGCCAACCCGCAATTCCCGTGAGCCGTGCCGCGTGCGCCCGCCAACCAGGGCACGCCACGCGTCCACCCGCCGCGGTCCATGCACCGCCGCGCCATTGCGTGGACCCAGCCGCGTGAGCCGGCCAATAAAAGGGCGCCACGTGGCGCTGGCCGGTCCACGCGTCACCCCCGTGCACCGAAAATCCCCCAAATCTTCCGGAAGCCCGCATTTGGTCATCCGGACTCCAAATTCAACAAGCAAATAGCCGTTTTCAAGCGTTTTTTCCGCGCTGAATCCAAATCCAACCTCAGATTGGCCCAAAACCTTTTCAAAAATTCGGCAATCACAGCCGAAGGCCAAATCATCTATCCAAGTCTCACGAGGTCCATCTGTGGCATCCCTTCGATGCACCATGGGCCAGACACCAACACTAGGTGTTCTACACAGTGGATTCATCGGAAAATCGCAAGGGAAAACCCAGTACACTACACCCTCCCCTACAAGAAAAAGTTTCGTCCTCGAAACAAAATCATACCTCAGATAGGAGCCTCAAACAAGTGGGGGTGAGCATCCATCATCGCTGACTCCAACTCCCAGGTAGCCTCGCGCTCATCATGACTGCTCCAGAGAACCTTCACATAGGGGATGGCCCGACTGCGCAACTCCCTAACCTCACGCTCCAAGATCCTCAACGGCCGCTCAACATAACTCAGGTCCTCAGCAACCTCCAATGGAGTGAATCGATAATATGAGACGGGTCATGAACATACCTCCTCAGCGTCGATACATGAAACACATTGTGAACACCTGAAAGCCTGGGAGGAAGCGCAAGCCTGTAGGCAACTGGCCCTAAGCGCTCCAACACCTCAAAAGGTCCAATAAAACGAGGGCTCAGTTTCCCACGAATACCAAATCTCCGAATCCCCTTCGAAGGCGAGACTTTCAGAAAAACATGGTCACCCACCTGAAACTCTAAGTCTCGCCGTCGAGTATCAGCATAACTCCTCTGTCGACTCTGGGCGGTCTCTAGGTGTCGTCGTATCAATCTGACCTTTTCCTCTGCCTCCAACAGTAGATCAGGACCCAAAGTCTTCTTCTCACCCACGTCACTCCAATAAAGGGGTGACCGACACTTGCGTCCATACAACGCTTCAAACGGAGCCATCTGAATGCTCGCTTGATAGCTGTTGTTGTACGCAAACTCAACTAATCCCAAGTGTCGGTACCATCCTCCCCCAAAGTCCAGAATGCATGCTCTCAACATATCCTCGAGGGTCTGAATAGTGCGCTCTGACTGCCCATCGGTCTGTGGGTGGAATGCTGTACTAAATCGGAGCTGCGTCCCCAAGGCTGTCTGTAAACTCCTCCAGAAATGCGAGACAAACCTCGGGTCTCTATCTGATACGATGGAAACGGGTACCCCGTGCAATCTAACCACCTCAGCCAAGTACACCTGCGCCAGTCGCTCCATCGGCCAAGTCATCTGAACCGGTAAAAAGTGAGCGGATTTGGTAAGCCTGTCCACGACTACCCAGATAGCATCCGCTCCCGTCTGTGCTCTCGGCAACCCAGTGACAAAATCCATCGTAACATGTTCCCATTTCCATTCAGGGATTGGGAGACTCTGCAACTTGCCAGCAGGTACACGATGCTCAGCCTTTACTTGCTGACAAGTTAAACAGTGCGCTACAAATCTCCCAATGTCTCTTTTCATCCCATTCCACCAAAACTGTGCCTTCAGATCCCTATACATCTTAGTCCCACCAGGGTGGATGGTATAAGGTGTATAGTGGGCCTCCCTCAAGATCTGCTCTCGAATCTCTGCATCCATAGGCACGCAAGCTCGGTCCCTGTACCGGAGTACTCCCGCAGTATCAACTGAAAAGTCCCCTAACAAACCAGTCTGCATCTGCTCTCGAATCCTCACCAGGTGGGGGTCCTCACTCTGTCTCTCCCGAATCCTGTCCAACAGAGTGGGCTGCACGACTAGAGACATAAGTCTAGCAGAGACCCCAGGGGACACAACCTCGAGCTCTAACCGCCTCATCTGCTCAAGTAATGGCGCCTGATCGGTGATCATCAAAGATAAACTCTGTACTGCTCTCCTGCTCAGGGCATCAGCAACCACGTTGGCCTTGCCAGGGTGGTATAGAATGTCTACATCATAATCTTTCAACAATTCCAACCATCTACGCTGCCTCAAGTTGAGCTCCTTCTGTGTGAACAGGTATTTCAAGCTCTTGTGGTCGGTGTAAATCTCGCAGTGTTCCCCATACAAGTAGTGGCGCCACAACTTTAGTGCAAAAATCACTGCAGCTAGCTCCAAATCATGGGTAGGGTAATTCTTTTCATAATCCTTCAGTTGCCGAGAGGCGTAAGCGATTACCCTACCCTCCTGCATCAGCACACAACCAAGTCCACTGTGCGATGCATCACTATAAATCACGTATCCTTTCCCCATAACAGGGAGGGAAAGGATAGGAGCCGACATCAACCTGATCTTTAATTCCTCAAAGCTCCTCTGGCAGTCCTCACTCCAAATAAACTTAATCCCTTTTCGCGTCAAACGAGTGAGGGGTGCGGAAAGTTTCGCAAAACCTTCCACAAACCGACGGTAATATCCTGCTAAGCCCATGAAACTACGGACCTCCGATACCGTCGTCGGTCGGGGCCAATCCCGGACTGCCTCGATCTTCGCCGGGTCTACTGCCACTCCAGCGGCTGAAATCACGTGGCCCAAAAAGGCAACCTCCCGAAGCCAGAAATCACACTTAGATAGCTTGGCATACAACTTTCTCTCTCTCAGAAGTTGTAGCACAATCCTCAGATGCTCCTCGTGCTCCACATCGCTTCGGGAATAAACTAGGATGTCATCAATAAAAACAACAACGAACCGATCCAGGTATGGTCGAAAAATCCTGTTCATCAAATCCATAAAAGCTGCAGGGGCATTTGTCAGTCCAAAAGGCATGACGGTGAACTCGTAATGCCCGTACCGCGACCTGAATGCCGTCTTTGGGATGTCCTCGGCCTTCACCTTCAATTGGTGGTAACCAGACTGTAAATCAATCTTGGAGAAGACACAAGACCCTTGCAGCTGGTCGAATAAGTCATCAATGCGCGGCAAAGGGTACTTGTTCTTGATGGTCACTTTATTCAGCTCCCGGTAATCTACACACAGTCGAAGTGAACCATCCTTCTTCTTCACAAATAGCACCGGCGCTCCCCAAGGGGATACACTAGGCCTCACAAAACCCTTGTCCATTAAATCCTGGAGTTGCGCCTTTAACTCCCGCAGCTCGGCCGGTGCCATTCGGTAAGGAGCCTTAGAGATTGGCGCAGTTCCGGGAACTACGTCAATCAAAAACTCAACCTCCCTATCCGGCGGCATATGAACTAGCTCCGGAGGAAAAACATCCGGGTACTCATGGACAATAGGAATATCCGTGAGTCCCGGTGCCGCCGTAGGCTCCTTAACCACCGATGCCAAAAAGGCCACGCATCCACTGCGCATCATCTGCCTCGCACGAGAGGTCGAAACCACAGAGGCAAAGAAAGCACTCTGGCACCCCCTGTAAACGAACACCTCCTGGCCTGGCTCGCTAAAGGTAACAGTCCTCGCGGCGCAATCAATCGTCGCGAAATAGCGAGCCAGCCAATCCATCCCCAGAACAATGTCGTAATCTTGCAGCTCACTAAGGACCATAAGGTCCGCTGGCAAGATCCAGGACTCAATCTGAACAGGGCAAGACCAACAACACTCCTCTACATGCAATGTATGATCAGGAATCTGTACCTCTACTGCATGTGGCAACCGACCTAACACTAGTCCATGAGATGATGCAAATACTCTACTGATAAAAGAATGTGATGCACCGGTATCAAATAAAGTGCGAGCTCTAGTACCAAGAAGTAAAGTGATACCTGCCACCACGTGGTCGGCTGCCGTGGAGTCCCCTACCTGGGCGGCGTAGACTCGCCCGCTCTGAGCTGGTGGTCGGTAATCTGCAGGGTGGGAGGAAGGAGCCCCGCTCGCTGGAGCATAAGGCCGCTGCTGGGGCACTGAAGGAGCTGATGCTGAAGAAGGAGCCTGCGGTGTAGAGAGAGGGCAAGTAGCTCGAATATGGCCGGACTGTCCACACCGATAACAGCGGCCATACCTCTGGTCACAAGTATCCGCCGCGTGCTGTCCCCTACAAAAGACGCACCTGACCCCAGACTGGGACTGCCTCGACTGCTGCTGCTGCTGTCCTTGCCGCTGTGACCCCTGCTGTCGCGACTGCGACCTCTGCTGCTGCGAGTGCTGCTGCTGTCGCTGGGGCTGCCGCTGCTGCTGCTGCTGCTGCTGTGGGGGTCTCTGGGATCCACCAGACCCTCGCCGCTCCGAACGCCCACGGCCCGTAAACTGCGGCGGTGGTGGTCGGGGCGGCCTCCATGAACTGGCCTGTCCCCCCTCGTCTGGCATTGGCCGCTTCCTCTCAGAACTCTGAGCGGCCAAGCCCCCACGTCTAGCGACGACGTGATCTCCCCTCTCGACCCACTGTGCATGATCCACTGCCTCTGATAAAGTCTGAAGCCTCTGGGCGTGTACCAAGGTATAGACCTCGGGGCGCAAACCTGTCTCAAACAGCTCCACCTGGTGCAGCCCATCCCTGGCAACATAGGGTACGCAGTTGAGCAACTGCGTAAACTCCTGATAATAATCCCATACCGTCCTGTCCCCCTGCTGGAGATTCTTCAAATCATCCTCAAGCTTTTCTTCACGCTCGTGGAGAAATAAGTGTCAAGGATCAACCGTCTAAACTCCGACCAGGGTAGCTGTCGGGTGATCTGAAACTCCAAGGGCTCGACCCGACGCCACCAAGCATCTGCATCCCCCTCTAGGCAATAGTACAGCCATATGCACTCTGAACCTGTGGTCAATGAAGAAGTCTCTGAACAACTTCTCCATTGCTGCCAGCCATGATCCTATCTCCGATGGGTGAGTACTCCTCCCAGAGAACCTAGGTGGTCCTCGCTTACAGAACTTGGCGAGTTTGTCAGCAAACTCCTCCTCCTCCGCTGGGGTCAACGGCCTGAACTCTCCCCTGAGCCCCACTGCTCGACGACGGTGCCGTAGGGACTAATGGAATAGCCGGCGGTACAACTGGTGGTACAGGGGCCTCTACAGTAGTAGGGGGAGGGGCCCCAACCTGAGCCAGCAACTGCTCGAACCTCTGCTCCTGTCGGCGGTGGCTCTCCGCCAACTGGGCCACCATGGCCCTCAGCTCACTGATCTCAGAAGGCCCGGACTGCTCCGGCTCCTCCGGGGGCGTAGGAGTACCCCGAGTAGGAATCTGCCGCCTAGGAGGCATCCTGTCACACAAAGTCCACGGGTCAGTAAACCAAACCACTCTCGACCCAATCACTGCGAAAGTCATGGGCATTCCCCTATTTCTGTAACCTTATGTTGTCTGCAGCCAACATAATAGTCCCCCAGAAATAGGCTATGCCAATCCCTCTCCACTCACAGGAAGAGTTAACAACCAATTACCGACTTTCGCACAATATCACGTCACTCACGCTCGGCCTTCCTAGGGTCTGCCAAAAGCCTAGGGTTTCCTAAGTCCCAACTGACCTATCCCTAAGCTCTGATACCAACTAATCTGTCACGCCCCGGGTGTAAACCAGAACCGGGCCCGTCCACAGATCCGCCGTGCATACGGAATTTTCCGTGTACACGAAGCGCTGATAACCTGCTCAGATATAAAACAAGTAATAAAGGAGCATAAACAGAGCTAAACTAAAACTAATACAACTCAGACAAATACTGGAAAGGAAAGTACAGTAAGCTCTCAAAAATATACAAGTGTCTCTCCCAGCTCACGAAATATACAACCAGCTGGCCGCAGCCAGACCCAAAATAAAAGGAAAAATACAACCGTCTGAGTGTACTGGGGATACAACAAAACTACCAAAAACTCGAGCTCGGGGTAGCAGCTATCTAGTCGGCGATCCTCTTACCTCGATCCTGGTAGGAAGGCCCCGCAACTCCGGCAGATGACTCTGCAAAACAAAGGGGACAAGAAAAGGGAAAAACAGTGGGGGTCAGTACTACAGTAAAGACAGTAGCCTCCCCTAGTGGGTAAACCTCAACACGAACTCCTACCTGCCCACTAGGTCTACCAGAGGCTAAAGGAATAAATGCGGTAACTAAGAGTATGACTCCTGATAAAAGCTACCACTAATATGCCCTCTACCTGCCCAGCTAAAGATAGCTAAAAGTATGCATCAGAGAATCGAAGCCTGCCACATCGGGTATGCCAGCCTACGCATAACACCGGTGTGGAATAGGAGTCTCAATGTCTGCCAAATCGGGTATGCCAGCCTACGCATAACACCGGTATGGGACAGGAGTCTCAAGGTCTGCTAAATCGGGTATGCCAGCCTACGCATAGCACCGATACGGGGTAGGGTTCTCAATGTCTGCCAAATCGGGTATGCCAGCCTACACAATAACACCGATATGGGACAGGAGTCCCAGGGTCTCAAGTCTGCAAATCGCGTCACTCCGCTCTATAAGGAAAGTACCGTCTCCCAAAGGAAGCCCAAACCCTCTCCCCGAAACCCAAGTATCTGACTACACTAACCCAGCCCCTGCTCCAACCCGAGCATAATATCCCCTATGTCTAAGTGACTGAAGAAAGAATGCAACATGGTTTCTCCTAAGTCAATTCCAGCATGATAGTGTAGCAGAAAAAGGTGGCCTATCTAGGTGACCATTCAAGCATGCAAAAGTCATTAACTTGATAAACCTCTTTTTAATTATTCTAACATATGCAACATTAAATGTTTGGACCCTCCGATGTACACGTGGCATGATATACGATACATGATACAATTTAGATGTACAATTAACTAGCAAGTACCCCTTTACAACATGCATTCTAACCACATGCCCAAACCTTTCCTTAACACACAATATGATATGGCTATAGCATTCATTCCAACTAATTAAATTGCATATCTAAACATGGAAACACCACTCATGAACTTGTAGCTTGCTAACAATGCAAGTATTAGCAAAAGAACCTTAATATCATGCAAGCATGCTAGATACATTCATATTTAATAACATATAATCGTGGCATTCCAATAGGCCTAGTGACATTCACAAGCAGGAGGTTCTCAACATCACCCACCTCGAGCGCTATTCCAAAATTCCCAAAGGCGAAGTCCAAGATCAGTCCAACACACCACCAATCTGTACAAAATACCCCAAAGGAAAAATACATAAGCTTAACATCCACAATTCCAGAATCTGTCCCCCAAACCAGCAGTCCACAATTCACTAATTTTTACCTGCGAATAATGCCCAGAAAAATCCAAGAAAAATACTATCGCGATCCTTGCGACGAGCCCGTCGAAACGAGTACCTGCACGCCCAATTTGGAGTTTCCTACGCTGAGATAAAAATCCGACAAGGGGTACACCCCAAACCCAAACTGCACTAAATTCCTGTAACAAGGAACCACAGAGGAAGAAGATTCTCACCCTCGAGTAAAATTCAGAAAATTCTGAGAAAAATCCAGGAGACTCCTTGCGAAGCGTAGATGAAAATTGCCTTTTGAATCGCCTCGTTCCGACGTCCGAGCGAAAAGATATGGCAAGAACACCGCGGTGCTGTCCCAAAGTCCGCGAAGAAAAAAGGGTCAAATGGTTGCTCGGAAAACTCCAATATCAGCACGGAAATCGAGGAACCCACAAAACACAGGAGTGAAGCCCTACCTGTCAAGAGTCCAACGGCGCAAGAATCGGCGAATTCCGAGGTCGGCGGGTGAGTCGGAGGAGTCCAAACACTGAGAAGGGGTGGAAGAGGATCGCCGGAGAACAAGCGTCGCGCCGCGCCGTAAACATGGTGAACCTCGGGGATGCGTGCCTCCAAAATCTTCAAACTTCTC
Source organism: Tillandsia leiboldiana (assembly GCA_029204045.2). Classification (NCBI taxonomy): domain Eukaryota; kingdom Viridiplantae; phylum Streptophyta; class Magnoliopsida; order Poales; family Bromeliaceae; genus Tillandsia; species Tillandsia leiboldiana. Next base: position 26,417,120 of record CM055062.1, on the reverse strand, counting down.
CAAAGGGTTGAGCTCTGAGAGAGGAGGAATCGCCGTGAAGAAAGCCCCAGCGAAAATAGAGTCCAAAAAGCCTACAAGACGAATGGGGGGAGCTATTTATAGGCCCAGCCCACAAGCATTCGGGCCGGGTTTTCGGGCGCAACTTTCGGGCGCACTGCGCCCGGAAACCCGGTCGCAACCGCCCCTGCCGACGCGCCCGCAAACAACCAGGAGCGGCCACGTCACCCCCAAACAGGGGACAGCGGATCCCAGCGGCCCGCCTACGCCACGTGGCCCCCGCAGTCAACGGGGGGTAGGTACGGCCGGCCAATCTCGAGGCGACACGTGTCGCACTCGAGTGCGGCCGACCGCCCCCCCCCTGGCGCCACTGTGCGCGCACTGTGCGCGCACAGTACCGAGGCGCCCTCCCCCGCGCACCCGTGGACCGCGCCCACGTGGATCGACGAATCGAAGCCGCCACGTGTCATGCGCCCGGTCCACCGCCAACCCGCAATTTCCGTGAGCCGTGCCGCGTGCGCCCGCCTACCAGGGCACGCCACGCGGTCCACCCGCCGCGGTCCATGCACCGCCGCGCCATTGCGTGGGACCCCAGCCGCGTGAGCCGGCCAATAAAAGGGCGCCACGTGGCGCTGGCCGGTCCACGCGTCACCCCCGTGCACCGAAAATCCCCCAAATCTTCCGGAAGCCCGCATTTGGTCATCCGGACTCCAAATTCAACAAGCAAATAGCCGTTTTCAAGCGTTTTTCCGCGCTGAATCCAAATCCAACCTCAGATTGGCCCAAAACCTTTTCAAAAATTCGGCAATCACAGCCGAAGGCCAAATCATCTATCCCAGTCTCACGAGGTCCATCTGTGGCATCCCTTCGATGCACCATGGGCCAGACACCAACACTAGGTGTTCTACACAGTGGATTCATCGGAAAATCGCAAGGGAAAACCCAGTACACTACAGTCATAGCCTTCTCTCTCCGCAGTCAAACATCATGTGGCACTGTGCTAACCAATCCCAAGCACTGGGTCAAAACACCGAACTGACACAAGTACCAATAAGTCTGCCAATATAACTCGTGGTCTCAACGGCACTGGACATCATCCACAAGCCTCCTCCACATGCACGACACCATAGTAACCTGTACCTCTAGTGCACGTGGTAACAACTCTGCCTCTAGTCCATGCAGGAATGCAAAGTGCACTAACTCCGACTGCTGTAATGAAATCACACCTGCGACAACCCGATCCATTGCTGTGGCGCCCTCCAACCAGGTGGCACAATCTCATCCCCACGATGCAAGCGGTTGTCGCTCAGTCTGCCAAAAATATCTAGACCAATCACAAAGGGAGTACGACCTCTGCCTCTGCTCACACTGAGGCAACGGATAAGGCCCTCCGCAGACAATAAATCCACGCTACCGCTGCGCTACTCTGATAAAGATACCGATGCTGCCGTCGGGGTCCACCCGACCTCTGACATCTCAGAAAATCCATTATTGCAACCGTCATAAGACAAAACACCCTTAATTCATGCAATTTCTTATACAATTATCCTTACTAAGCTCACCCCTCAAACACATATATTGTACCCCAAACATGCATGTTATCAATCACAAAGGATAACATCCCCTGGGATAAGCTTTACATAATCCGTCCATAAGGATATCCACCATCCTGGAAAGGAAAGCGAAAGTGCTTCTGCCGGCCGATCTGTCACGCCCCAGGTGTAAACCGGAACCCGGGCCCGTCTACAGATCCGCCGTGCACACGGTATTTTCCGCGTACACGAAGCGCCAAACCTGCTCAGATATAAGAGATAATAATAAAAAAGCAATAAAAACAGAGCTGAACTAAAAACTAATACATCTCAGACTGAAGCTGGAAATAAAGTACAATACATCTGTATAAATAATACATCAGTCTCTCCCAGCTCACCAAAATAAATACAACCTGCTGGCAAAAGCCAGTCCCAAAAGTAAAGGTACAACCGTCTGAGGAAACATGGGTACACCAACAGTCCAGCTAACTCGCTCATCCTGCCTCGAGATCTATCTACTCAGCCGTCCCCTCTCCTCGGCCCGCCGCTGAAAGCCTAGCAGCACCCGCAGAAGACACTGTAAAACAAGGGAGAAGAAAAAGAGGAAAGAAGAATGGGGGTGAGAACTACTAGTAAACCAGTAGCCTCCCCTAGTGGGTAAAACCTCAAACTCTGACACACCCACTAGGTCTACCAGAGGCAAAAAGGAAAGAAGTGGTAAGCAATAATGACTGCTGAAGAAAGGAAACTACCACTACTATGCCTCTAAAATGCAGTCCTAGACTGGAATAATCGTATGCAATAGTAACCAACCGTCCCAGATGAACCCAATCTGTACCGCCCTCATCATCGGGCAAGTAGCCGCGCCGATGTGATAGCAAAATTCCTGCCGCCGCCCTCATCATCGGGCAAATAAGCCGCACCGATGTGATAGCAAAACTGTCAATAACTGTCTGGCCCCAGCCTCCGGAGGGGATCTCGAGGGGAGCGACCCACACGAGGAAAGCATCACCGGGCAATAACCGCGCCGGTGTGATAAGTATCAAAAGCAGGACTGGATCAATATAAAACCCCAGTGGAACACATCCCTCCACTAAAAGAAAACTGATCCCCAATCTGATGCATAAGTGATCATCCGGTCAATCGCCCAAAATCCGCGATCGCCGCAATACCACAAAATCCACAACCAAGTATCACAACCGACCTCCGGTTAACCGCCCAATATCCGCGGTCGCCGGAAAAACCCACAATCACAATCATGTCCCACATCCGACATCCGGTCAACCGCCTACTATCCGCGGTAGCCGCTATAATTCCCCAATCCAAATCGGGTAAAATAATATGTATCTGGTCAACCGCCCAAAATCCGCGGTCGCCGCCAAAACCCATAATCCACAATCCAGGCCCCGGCTACACTATCCCAAACCCCTGCTCAAACCCGAGCAACAAGAACCACCTGACTAACGAAAAGGAGAAAAGAAGCAAACATGGTTTCTCCTAAGTCAAGTTCCAACATGATAGTGTAGCGATAAGAAATGGCCGATCTAGATGTCCATACAAGCATACATATGTCCTCAAGGAAGATAAAAGAAAAGGTGACCCATAATGGTTCCACATGTGTAACAATTAACAGCTCCGCATAGATATAACCATCATGCTAAATATTATCCAACCACACATGTCTATAATCTATGTTCCATAATAAAGCATTACTATCCACCTATGCATGTCATAAAATCCTCAAATAGTGTGACACCCCCAGAATTTGAATTAGTCCTATATATAAATGATATAATAGGACTAAATCTCTCAACCCGGCTATAGCATTTTGGATGGTAGCAAGATCCAAGAGGTTATGAGAGTTAAGCGTGCTAGAGCTAGAGTAGTTCTAGGATGGGTGACCCCCTGGGAAGTGGGGCGTCACAGTTGGTATTAGAGCCATTCACCAGCCAGAAATGTGAGATGAGTCTCGGCTGACCCAGTGTTATATAGCGGGTAAAGCGAGGCTCCCCGGCTAATGACCGTTGTGAGTGGAGTGCAGCTTCTCACAAGGTCGGCTAAGGCTAGCGAGATGAGTGTCACATCGCCTGGTGCTTGTGAGTGTGCTTGAGCCTGACGTGGACGCCAGGGCTTAAAGGGGGGAAGAATGTGACACCCCCAGAATTTGAATTAGTCCTATATATAAATGATATAATAGGACTAAATCTCTCAACCCGGCTATAGCATTTTGGATGGTAGCAAGATCCAAGAGGTTATGAGAGTTAAGCATGCTAGAGCTAGAGTAGTTCTAGGATGGGTGACCCCCTGGGAAGTGGGGCGTCACAAATAGTACCAACCATCAAGGTACTTTAATTATCCCAATTTAAGATTCAATTCCACATGCAAAGTTAACCGCTAACATAGCCAACCATAAGTCCAAACCAGCATGCATAAGTTCCATCCCCACTTGTTAATCAATAATCCTAACATATGGAGATCACTCTAATAATCCTAGTGAGCATGTCAAAATAGAGGTAAGCAACAACCACCCACCTCGATCACTAAATCCAAGTCCAAATAGTGCTCTCGCCCAAACAAGCCATACCGCCGCGATCACTGTACAAAATATCCCCAATATACACACAAATAAGTACACAAGTATCCAAACATATGCTGTCCAGAATTCAGTCCCAAAGATGCCCTGTTTTTACCTGTGAGAAGTGCCCGGAAAATTCCAAGAAAAATACTGTCACGATCCTCGCGACGAACCCGTCGAAACGACTACCTGCACGCTCAAATCCGAGTTTCCTACACTGAGAAACAAATCTGACAAGGGAACCACCCCGAAATAAACAAATCGCAAAATCTGAATCACAAGGTTCTGCAAACAGGGACTTTTCACCTTCGGGGAAAAAATTTGAAAATTCCAAGAAAATTTGGGGATATTCCTCGTGATGTGTGGATGCAAAACGCCTATTGAAACGCCCCAATCGGATGTCTGTACGCGAAGATATGGCCGAAATACCACAGTGCTGTCCAACACTCCGCCCAAGAAAAAGGGTCAAATGAAAGCTCGGGGAACTCCAAGATAAACTTGAAACAAGGGGAAACTCAAATCACGAAGATCGTATCCCTACCTGTCGAGAAGCCAACGGCGCAAAAATTACAGAAAAAGGAGCTCGGGGTAGGCCGGGGGAGCTCGAGTACCGAAAAGAGACGGAAAAGAACACCAAAGAAGAAACGTCGCGCCGCGCCGGTAAAATCAAAATCTCAAAATCGGTGCCGCCCAAAAATCTGAAACTTGACGGGTGTAATCCTCACTTCAAGGAGAAGAATTCTTCTTCCCAACCCCCTTCGAGCAGAGGGCTCGAAGGGGTCGAAAACCTCCTCCCAAAAGCCCTCGGGTTGCCACTTAAGGGAAATCCAAAGAAAACATTTCAGGAAATACCCATTGTGTCCCCAAAACAGGAAACACCAAAACGGGCCATTCACAAAGCGCCACGTGGCACCCGCACAGCAAACACCGATCCTGGCCACTCACCGCGCGACACGTGGCCTCCCCTTCCCGCACGCCCGCGCCTCGGGGATCGCGCCCACGTGCACGCTGCCGCGCCCATACCGTGCACGCAAACCAAGGTAACCACCTCCTGCACCGTGGACCGGGTCCACAACACCAACGAATAAAAAGCTGCCACGCGTCCCACAGTCGGTCCATCGTGCACCCGCAAATTTCGTGGACCGCGCCGCCTGAACCATCCAACGACAACCCGCCACGTGGCACCGCCCTGGTGCACTCCCGCTGCGTGGACCGCACACCGGCCCGCGCCAATGCGCGCCTGCCCGCGCCGCTCTGCGCCTGCCCGCGGTCGCGCGCCGCCTGCCCGAGCCCGCGCCGCCGCGTTTCGCCGCCGCCCGCCGCCGGCGATCGCCGGGAACACTGTTCCGGCGGTGAACAGTAAAAATTACTGTAGCAAGCTCCGAAAAATACAAGTAAATAGCCCATCTTGACCGTTTTCGCGCGCTGATTCCAAATCCGGCGTCCATTTTGCCAAATTCCAATCCTATAAATTGCCGGAGGCTCCCGAAAAGGTATTTTAAATCCGAATTTCGCGCTGAGCCTAAATTTGACATCCATTCTGCGCGTAAACTCCTCTAAACATCCGACGGGGTCCCCCGATTACCCACGTGATCCATTTTAAGCCCCGAGTCCATCACTTGTGTCCAAATTGGCGCACGAACACCGCCGACATGCTACGTAGGCTTCCAGAAGCTGCTGGTCACACTGTAGAAGCCCTGCAAAGATCCGGGTCACCACACGATCTGTCCTCCAACACCTAGCGCCAAGCGCCTCTATCCAGAACTCGCCTCTGGCGGCAGATCCCTATCCAAAGGAACTGCAACGCCACGCTCCACACACAATGCCTACTCCATCGAGGCATCCAAAATCTAAAACGGAGGGATCAAATAAACTAAAAGGTATCCTGGCGCAATCCACTCCCAGTCACACATATCCTATGCGCCTCGTCCCTCGAAAACTGGAGCGCGCAGTTCAACAACTGCATAAAACCTCTAGCCCAGGGAGGCTCTCAATTGATCACTTCATCACCACCAACCACGATTCTGCCTCCAAAGGCTCCAACTCAATTCCATGAATCGGGGTGGTTCATCTGCCAAAACTGGCTCCATCGATCAATAATGTCCCACACAGCTCATCAACTGTCAGCTATCCACCCCGCCTCGGTGCCTCAGCACTAAACATTGGCACGGAGGGGGCTACTCGCTCAATCGACGCCACAGAAATCACTGCCGCTGAGGATACTGTAACCAGGTGGTCTCAGGAGAAAAGCACTGTCGGGCTGTGTTACGGAATTTGAGTTGGCGTAGTTTCGTGAAAGTCTCAAGTCTTGAAGATTGAAGGTGAAGAAAGTTGGATCATTTAACTCAATCTCAAGAAAGAAGAATTCAAAAGGATCAGGTATGTTTAACTAAAGAATTTGTGTGATCCGAATACTTCTTGTAGTGTAGAAACACTTGGAAGAATCTTTCATTGCATAAAAATCAAAAACTGGACTTGGGACATGTTCAGGATCCGGATCAGGTTGTTCGATCCGGATCCCGAAGGTGGTTCGTTCATACTTCGTCGCAATCCGGATCGTAGTCTCTTGATCCGGATCCCGAACGTTGATGTTTGGTGAACTGTATGAACGATCCGGATCGTAGTCACATGATCCGGATCCCGAACCTTCGTTTTTCTGGAATTGGCTGTTTTGTTATGACGATCCGGATCCTAGTTATCACGATCCGGATCGCCGTCCGTAAAAATCCAGAAATGGTTGGTTTTTGATTCTTATCTCCTTCCTAGGGTTTCTAACCTATAAATACACCCTATGACTCTTTTTCTAGGGGGAATCCACATAGCCGTCATTTTCATGTATCATCTTATACGGCTATAGATCCACATATAGAGAAGAAAGGAAATCATTAGAGAATACTCTATGTTTCTTCATCTATATTGATTAGTTTGATTCTAGGTTTTCATACTCACATCTTGAGTTGAATCAAACTAATGAATACTTAGATGGTATTTCCGATCTATCTTTGATCTAAGTATTCGGCGGATCATCACCACCCAAAAACAACGATTTACCCCAAAAATCGGCGCGTGGATTCGCGTGTCCTTGTGGATTCAAGGTTCAATCGCTCTCGTGGATTCGGAGCGAGGCACGTTCGTGGATTCGAACGGTGCTATTGGGTGAAGACCGTGGATTCGGTCGGACGTCGTGGATTCGACGTTGGACGCCGTGGATTCGGCGTTGGGCGCAGATCGTGGATTCGAGAAGCGTCTGGAGCGAGCGGAGAAGATCCTCTAGGAGCGTATGGAAAAGGTTGAGTCGTAAGTGTGTACGGTAAATCACCTTGTACGTGTTTTAATTCTAGTGGATTTCTGCCGTGTTATCGGTCCCGTGGTTTTTTACTCCGGTGATGGAGTTTTCCACGTAAAAATCTTGCGTGTTATTTTATTTTCCGCATTGGGTTTTATCGCAACGATTTTTGGAGTGTTTATACGTTTACACCTATTCACCCCCCCTTTAGGTGTTTCTTCCCCTATTTAGATCCGTATTATATACGACCCAACAAGTGGTATCAGAGCGGGAATAGGGTTGTGAACAATGGTTGAAGGTGGAAACATCAATCGACCCCCTTTCTTTGATGGAACAAATTATGCGTACTGGAAAGTACGGATGAAAGCCTTTTTATCTTCCATCGACGAAAGGGTGTGGCATTCAATTGAATCAGGATGGACTAATCCAACTGAACTTATCTCTGATGTTCACACCTTAAAACCTAGGTCGAAATGGACCAAGGAAGAGTTTGAGTTATCTTCTTACAATGGCAAGGGAATTAATGCTATTTTTAATGCCTTATCTCAAACTGAATTCTCTCGCGTCTCGGCATGTGAGACTGCGAAAGAAATCTGGGATGTTCTCCAGGTTACACATGAGGGAACTAACCTCGTGAAGATTCAGAAACTGCAGATGCTTACGAGCAAGTTTGACTCCATCTTGATGGCAGAAAATGAATCTTTCACGGACTACTATACACGATTGCAAGACATCGTAAACTCATGTGCTAATCTGGGAGAGAAGATTCCAGAATTTAAGATTGTAAGAAAAATCTTAAGAACTCTTCCTGAACGATTTCGCCCAAAGGTTACTGCCATTGAAACTATTAAACACCCGGACGAAATACGTGTAGAAGAATTAGTTGGTTCATTACAAACTTATGAAATGACTTTTAATACTAACAATTCTTCGGGAAAAGCATCCACTTCTAAGTCTTCAGGTTATGCGTTGAAAACAACTAAGGAAGAAGACGCGGATACATCCTCCTCGGACGATGACGAGAACCTTTCTATGGAGGAATTTGAGAAGCAGCTCGCTCTCTTGACAAGGAATTTTCGCCGCAACTTTCGAAGGGGTAATTCAAGCAAATCTCCATCCTTCAGAAAGTGGAACAAAGGCAAGGGTACTCCAAGTCACAAGTCAAGAAAGCAGGAGAACTTCTCAAAGGATAAGAAAAGTTCAGAAGGACAACTGCAATGCTTCAAATGTCGAGGCTACGGCCACATTGCAACGGAGTGTCCTAACAAGTATCCGGCAAAGAAGAAGGCGATGCAAGTCGTCACTTGGGATGACAACTCAACGTCAAATGAGTCGTCTTCAAGTGATGAAGAAAAGAGCTCCACCGCATTCCACGCGTCCGTATCTTCACCCTTCATGTGCTTTATGGCAAATACATCTGAGTCGTTGTCCAACTCCACTGTTGAAAAGAACGCAACGGACAACGAATCGGATGATTCGGAAGGTGAAGATTTTGCTCTAGCCTACCACAGACTTTTGAGGGACTCAAAGAAAGTGGCTAAGCAAAACAAGAGTTTGAGAGGGAGATTGCATGATCTCGAAGAAGAAGCAAAAAGAGCGACTTCTCTCTCAAACGCTCTTGAAGTGGAAAGGGAAAACCTGATAAAAGAAAATGCTTCCCTTCAAGAGTCCAATGAGCAACTTGAAAAGGAACATACAAATCTGGTGGATAACGCGAATCACTTTTCAAAGCTCTACAACGAGGCTCGACAGGATAACCTGGAAATGACAAAGACCATTTTCCAACTCAAGAATGACTTACAGCGATTCTCTTCAGGAAGGAGTAAGTTGGATAGACTTCTTGGTCTTGGTCAATCAAATAGGTTCGGCCTCGGATACACTCAAACTGGAAACAGTCCAAGTTCGAGTGAGACAGTTTTTGTGCCTCAGTCGGTATCTCCTCCTCCGACACCGGAATTCAAGACAAACAACGACAACAAACCTACTTCATCCTCTTTGGGATCGTCAAGATCTAAGGTATGTTTTCGTTGTGGTGTTTCAGGGCACATCGAAAGAAATTGCGAGATTGGAGCTCAAAGAACAAATCAACCACATCTTGCAATTGCTACCAATAAGCTCACTTCCCGGAATTCAAGGAAGGATTTTTCAAAAGGAAAGAACATTGGTAGCACCTCAAACAAGACGATGACAAAAGAAAAAGATCAATCATACAAGACGTCGTCTTCAAGGAGAATCTCTCAACCTTTACCAACATACTCCAAAACTCAAAAGGTTTGGGTATGCAAAGGTGAAACCCCTCCTTGTCCTTAATCGTTCTACGATTAAATCTTGTATAGTTTGTGTAGACTATTTTCTTTTCTTCTTTTTCTTTTGGCCGACCCGTCAACCATCTTTGGGAGGTAAATGGTACATCTTTTTATTGGTTGATGATTTCTCTCGGTTTTCTTGGGTAGCATTTTTGAGAGAGAAAGCTGATACGTTTGACTCTTTTCATGAGATTTGCCATCGTATTATGATTGAAAAGAATGAAAAGATCATTCGTGTTAGAAGTGATAGGGGTGGAGAATTCATAAATTCAAAATTCATTGACTTTTGTACTTCAAATGGCATTAAACATGAATTCTCGGCACCCTATACACCTCAGCAGAATGGTGTTGTTGAGCGCAAAAACAGGGTTGTTCAAGAGATGGCGCGTGTGATGCTTCATAGCCGGAAATTACCGCTACATTTTTGGGCTGAAGCTGTGAACACCGCTGTCTATGTCATTAACAGAGTGTATTTGCGCCCAGGAACCTTGAATACACCATATGAGCTGTGGTTTAGTAGAAAACCGGATATCAAGTACTTTCGTATCTTCGGGAGTCGATGTTACATCTTACGTGACCGTGAAAATCTTGGAAAGTTCGACTCTCGAAGTGATGAAGGGATCTTTTTGGGTTATTCTACGAATAGCAGAGCATATCGAGTATTTAACATTGAATCTAAGACGATTGTAGAATCTATAAATGTTAAAGTAGATGAAGCTTCTCATTTTGAATCTGAAAAATCTACCCTCGATATCTCTCTAGATGATGATTCTCCTGCTAGTGCATCTTCTCATAATAATACTTCCAATATTAATGATGCATCTAATGGTTCTTCTAGTTTATCTGATGTGCAGGAATCATCTCGTGTACCTCCGAGTACTCCATTTCAACAAACGCTACGAATCTCCAAGGATCATCCGGAATCGAACATCATTGGAGATCCACAAGAAGGAGTTAGAACTCGAAGGCAGTTGGTTTGCGGACTTGCTTGCTACGTATCTTTAATCGAACCAAAGACAATAGATGAAGCTCTTCAGGATGACTACTGGATTAAAGCAATGCAGGAAGAGCTCCATCAATTTGAGCGAAACAAAGTCTGGGAATTAACGAAGCCTCCAAAGCAACATAATGTGATAGGTACCAAATGGATCTTCAAGAACAAGAAAGATGAAGATGGTACTATCATCAGGAACAAGGCACGACTAGTTGCTCAAGGCTACTCTCAAGTAGAAGGTATAGACTTTGACGAAACTTTCGCCCCTGTAGCTAGACTCGAGTCCATTCGTATATTGTTTGCTATTGCTTGTCATTTTAAAATCAAATTATTTCAAATGGACGTCAAGAGCGCATTTCTAAATGGGTTTTTAAATGAGGAAGTTTATGTAGCTCAACCGAAAGGTTTTGTAGATCATAAACAACCTAACCATGTTTTTCGTTTGAAAAAGGCTCTTTACGGTCTGAAACAAGCACCGCGAGCATGGTACGAAAGGTTAACAAAGCACCTTTTGGAGAAGGGCTATACTCGAGGGGGAGCTGACAGGACTCTCTTTGTGAAGCATTATCAAAATAATTTCATTGTAGCACAAATCTATGTCGATGACATTGTATTTGGTGCAACAAAAGATAATGATGCTTCTAAATTCGCGGAGACCATGGAAAGCGAATTTGAGATGTCCATGATGGGCGAACTGTCTTATTTCCTTGGATTGCAAATTAAACAAAATGATGAAGGTATTCACTTGAGTCAATCCAAGTATGCAATGGAGTTGGTCAAAAAGTTTGATCTAGAAAATTGTAAAGATTTTCCAACTCCAATGGGAACTAGCCACAAGGGACTTGGAAGTGAATCACATAGTGAGAATGTAGACGAGAAACTGTATAGAAGTATGATTGGAAGTCTACTTTACCTCACGGCTAGTCGCCCGGATATATCCTTTAGTGTTGGGATTTGCGCGAGATATCAATCAGCACCAAAGGAGGTTCACCTGAAAGCGGTGAAACGGATCATCCGGTATATCAAAGGATCAATTAATTTCGGAATTTGGTATCCTATGGGAACAAGTTTGGATATTGTTGGATACTCAGATGCCGATTGGGCAGGATCAGTGGATGATCGGAAAAGCACGAGTGGTGCATGCTTCTATCTTGGCCATTGCCTTGTTGCATGGCACAGTAAAAAGCAGAATTGCATAGCACTCTCGACTGCCGAAGCGGAATACATTTCAGCTGGAAGTTGCTCAACTCAACTCATTTGGATGAAAAGCGTATTGAGTGACTTCCGCATTTCAGCATCTTCGGTAACAATTCTTTGTGACAACACAAGTGCAATTAACATTTCTAAAAACCCTGTGTTGCACTCTAGAACAAAACATATTGAACTTAGATATCATTTTCTTAGAGAGCTAGTTGAATCAAATACTCTTCAACTTTCATATATTTCAACTGAAGATCAATTAGCTGACTTTCTAACAAAACCTTTGGATCAAAAACGTTTTATTCATTTGCGAAAAGCAATTGGTATGCTTTCCTTGAAATAATCTTCTTTTTGAAATCTTTGCTTAGGATAGGTTTTGTATTTGTTTTTGTTTTGTTCTTTATCTATGTTTGTACATAGGACATTAATTGAGCATAGATCATAATTGACTTTAATTGCATCTGCTCATACATTTAGAAATTTATTATGCTTTTGCCATCATAATATTTCACTGTTGCAATGATCATTTATGTTAATTAAATCATCTTCTAAAGTGATCAAAGTCAATTTCTCTCTCTCTCTGATCTCTTGGTATAGTCATTATCTTATTTGACTGTTTAGTCGAGTATGAAATCGAGATCAATTTTTGGTTGAATACTTTATATCTTAAATAATTGATAGCCAATTGAGGGGGAGTCAAAGATAATGTAAAATGCTCAAAAGATGTGGAAAGAGTTACATCCCAATGAGGAGTGTGAAAACTACCACCACATGGAGGAAAGAGCTACCACCTCGGTCGTCCGAGTATTGTGTGCAGCTACCACATGTATACCAAGCATGGTTGTTCAAATTTTTGATTAAGTAAAATGCATGTTGAAATACTTGACTCTGTCAAATTTCAAGGTTGGTATAAGGTGGGATTTTAAAGAAAGATGCTCAAAGAGCCACTCTCTTCAACAGATTGTCTAGAAATATTATCTACTATATTTGGGATTTCAAACATCTATTGATCTTTGTATTTCATTTTCTTTACCGAATTGATTATTTGATAAAGGCATTACTCATAAGATCAAGTTAGATGTGATTGAAGGTGTTCAACTTTAAGGGATTTAATTTTTGTAAATTTTCGTTTCATTTTTGGATATTATTGATAGATTTGGCATAATCTAATTCTTGTTGTATGAAACGATGATTTTTGTTTAAAGTTGATACACATTTGTGCTTACAATCTTTTTCTGAATTTTCCTGAATTTCTCTGAAATTTTCTAAAGAAAAAGTTGGGGCCGATCCGGATCGGGCTAGATGATCCGGATCCCGAACGCAGGAATTCTTCTGCGGGCTGACGATCCGGATTGTATCTGCCGATCCGGATCCCGAACGCAGTTTTCTCACTGCGGGTAGCCGATCCGGATCGCAGTTATGAACTGATCCGGATCGCGGCTAGGTTTTTATAAAGAACAAAAGGGTTTTGATTTCTTTTACTCCAATCTTTTGTTCAAAAGTTTCCAGAGCGCCTCTCTCTCTAGATTTCATCCTCCTTGGAAGCTTTCAAACTCAGGTTCTTCAACTCCAAGTAAGTTTTATTGATCAAAATCTCGGTTTTTCACCGTTTTTCTCTTTTCCTCCTCAAACGTACGAATTTCTTGGATCAACCTTGTTTGTGGATGGTTTTTGATCAAATTTCTTTTGAAATAAGAACTCTGGGTTGTTTAGTTTTGATTATATGCTAGGTTTTCTCCTGATTAACGGATTTTTAGGCTTCGATTTCTAAAATTTCGGTTTTAGGGCATATAACAAGGATTTTCGAAAATCATGCAATTAATCTATCTATAAAAGTCCTTTTGCAAAACTAATTTGATTCTTAGTCTCTCTACATGATTATGATTGTTTGGGTACAATTTTTCAAATCTTTGAAAATTAACAATTTTTCATGTGTTCTTGAGTTGGTCTTCACAGGATTTAAATCTTCTTAAAGCACTTGGATCAATGGGAGTCTCATGGATCATTCTTTTGTTGGTCACAATAGTGCACACTCGGGCCACAAACAAATTAAAGAGAGCTAAGAAAACACAACAAAAAGGTGAATTTGTCGAGGTCAGTGATACAGAGGTGGATTGTCAAGAGATAGATTGGACAGCATTGACAGATGATGATGAATCATTGCCTGAACAAAAGGCGTCCGATGCTTCGAAAGGAAAATCACCCATGGACAAAGGAAAAGCGCCTATGACTAAACCAACCATCTCTGTGAAAAGGAAACGAGTAACTAGACGTTTTGGACTACGACGAGACGCTGATTTTAACACACCGATAGTTCCTGACTCCCCGCCTCGCGTGGAAGGAGTGTTCGTCAGCATGGATCGCGTTCGAGCGTTTGAACGTCGTGAATGCATTGGTGAACGTCATGTCAACATTGAAGCTCTCCGAAATCACTCACCTGAGTTTGGAACCTTGATTGAGCAAGCTAATCTCATCCAAGTCTGCCGATTCCCCGAACTACTTGCGTATTGTTTGTATCGTGTAAGGACCTTTTACACGAATGCAACACATCTTCAAGAAGGAGAACATGGTTCAATGCATTTCTATACAATTATCCAAGGGATGAAACTTAAAATCACTCCGCAGCTAATTGGCGAAGTTCTTGGAATGGAATCTAACACATCGGGGGTCAACTTTTTGAAAGGAAAAAGTTTGACGAATGCCTTGTGGCAAACAGTGATAGATAAAATTTGTTTGGAAGGAACGAATTCAGCTAATGGTAAAAGTGTAAAATCCAAACATCTTCGACTGGAGTATCGATTTCTAAATTTCATCACGTGTTACAACATTCTACCTAACATGCAGACTAAGGTCGTGAGATGGGAGAGACTGCTGTTCCTATATCTCTTAGGTCATCCCTCTGAGGCTGTAGGATTGAACATGAATATCCCCTACATAATTTGGAATAGAATGTCAAGATATATTGTGCATCCTCATCCTTCTGAGCGACTTCCGTTTCCGTTAATCATCATGAGGATCTTACAAAAGTTTGACATTGATATAAGCTCGACATCTTATCAACACTGTTGGGGGATGATAGATATGTCAACGATTGTGAAGTCACTTCATAAATTACCACATGTTACTCCGACACATTCCACTGGAAAGAAACCTTGTGTCGGCACCTCGGCCTCACCGTCTCAACAAGCATCAGAACAAAGGCGAATGTCTTAAGAACTCGAGATCATAACGGCATCCCAAATTACATTGACCAAGAAAGTAAATTCAATGAGGAAATTGATCAAGAACATGTTCACTAAGATGGGATATAGTGCGTCTGAGGACTCAGACTCGGATGACTAATTTGTGTTTTAACAATTTTTGTGCAGATTTGTGCAGGATTTTATCTTTTTAGACTTTAGTTCAGCTTTTAGGACTTACTTTTAGTTCTAGTTCTTATTTTTCGGAACAATTTTTGAAATTTTTAACTCTCCTAACATTTCGTAGTCTTAACTACATTTTGGCTTTGTTTTGTGACAAAAAGGGGGAGAGAGTTGTTGAGAACTTTGAACAATGATGATGATGTGAATGAACATCAAGGTAAGGGAACTTGAACAAGAGAACTTTGAACAATGATGATGATGTGAATGAACATCAAGGTAAGGGAACTTGAACAATTGATTGAACAATTGATTGTGAAAATCTTGATGATGAAGATTTTGTATACATCAAGGTAAGTATGATCTCAACTTCAACTTTTGGTTTTTATCGTGTGATTTGTTGCATGTCTCGACTAACTATTTGCTAACTATTTGGGCATGTAATATAACTAACAAGTTGTTGTTCACTAACAAGTTTGTGACACTTGGTTTTTGATTGCATAGAAGATATGTTGGTTCTTAACTCTGATCAATTACATATCTATATATATATAAGTTTGTCACAAACATGTTCATGACATTTGGTTTTTACGTGCAAAGAAGATATGTTGGTGTTTTATTTAACTATGATCAGTTTCCATATCTGAATATAAATGTCATGGTAAGTATAAATGAGTTTAAACTTCATCTCTGTTTGTGGTTTTTGAATAATACAAAATTCTTTAGGTATCTAACGATTTCTTTTGTCAAGAATGATTTCTTTTTGCAGAGAGTACAGATGTCTAAGTCTAGAGTCTGTTTTAGGAGTTTAACTCATGTATTGTATTTTGGATCTCCATTGTAAATTTTTGTTGTATGGTGATAGCAACAAAAATATCTTTTTGAATTTTCTTTAGTGGATCTATGTTTTGTCACGAAACCGCCAAAGGGGGAGATTGTTACGGAATTTGAGTTGGCGTAGTTTCGTGAAAGTCTCAAGTCTTGAAGATTGAAGGTGAAGAAAGTTGGATCATTTAACTCAATCTCAAGAAAGAAGAATTCAAAAGGATCAGGTATGTTTAACTAAAGAATTTGTGTGATCCGAATACTTCTTGTAGTGTAGAAACACTTGGAAGAATCTTTCATTGCATAAAAATCAAAAACTGGACTTGGGACATGTTCAGGATCCGGATCAGGTTGTTCGATCCAGATCCCGAAGGTGGTTCGTTCATACTTCGTCGCAATCCGGATCGTAGTCTCTTGATCCGGATCCCGAACGTTGATGTTTGGTGAACTGTATGAACGATCCGGATCGTAGTCACATGATCCGGATCCCGAACCTTCGTTTTTCTGGAATTGGCTGTTTTGTTATGACGATCCGGATCGCCGTCCGTAAAAATCCAGAAATGGTTGGTTTTTGATTCTTATCTCCTTCCTAGGGTTTCTAACCTATAAATACACCCTATGACTCTTTTTCTAGGGGGAATCCACATAGCCGTCATTTTCATGTATCATCTTATACGGCTATAGATCCACATATAGAGAAGAAAGGAAATCATTAGAGAATACTCTATGTTTCTTCATCTATATTGATTAGTTTGATTCTAGGTTTTCATACTCACATCTTGAGTTGAATCAAACTAATGAATACTTAGATGGTATTTCCGATCTATCTTTGATCTAAGTATTCGGCGGATCATCACCACCCAAAAACAACGATTTACCCCAAAAATCGGCGCGTGGATTCGCGTGTCCTTGTGGATTCAAGGTTCAATCGCTCTCGTGGATTCGGAGCGAGGCACGTTCGTGGATTCGAACGGTGCTATTGGGTGAAGACCGTGGATTCGGTCGGACGTCGTGGATTCGACGTTGGACGCCGTGGATTCGGCGTTGGGCGCAGATCGTGGATTCGAGAAGCGTCTGGAGCGAGCGGAGAAGATCCTCTAGGAGCGTATGGAAAAGGTTGAGTCGTAAGTGTGTACGGTAAATCACCTTGTACGTGTTTTAATTCTAGTGGATTTCTGCCGTGTTATCGGTCCCGTGGTTTTTTACTCCGGTGATGGAGTTTTCCACGTAAAAATCTTGCGTGTTATTTTATTTTCCGCATTGGGTTTTATCGCAACGATTTTTGGAGTGTTTATACGTTTACACCTATTCACCCCCCCTTTAGGTGTTTCTTCCCCTATTTAGATCCGTATTATATACGACCCAACAGGCTGCCCACTGCTCCGACAACTGTGTCGCCAAGACTAGTGGCTCACTCTGCCGCTGGTATACCCCAAACAATCCTGCCATCGGGGCCCGGAGCTCTCTGACCTCAATCTGGGTATGTGACGCCCCACTTCCCAGGGGGTCACCCATCCTAGAACTACTCTAGCTATAGCACGCTTAACTCTCATAACCTCTTGGATCTTGCTACCATCCAAAATGCTTTAGCCGGGTTAAGAGATTTAGTCCTATTATATCATTTATATATAGGACTAATCCAAATTCTGGGGGTGTCACATTCTTCCCCCCTTTAAGCCCTGACGTCCACGTCAGGCTCAAGCACACTCACAAGCACCAGACGATGTGAGACTCGTCTCGCTAGCCTTAGCCGACCTTGTGGGGAGCTGCAGTCCACCCACAACGGTCATTAGCCGGGGAGCTTCGCTCTACCCGCTATATAACCCTGGCTCAGCCGAGACTCATCTCATATTTCCGACTGGTGAATGGCTCTGATACCAACTGTGACGCCCCACTTCCCAGGGGTCACCCATCCTAGAACTACTCTAGCTCTAGTACGCTTAACTCTCATAACCTCTTGGATCTTGCTACCATCCAAAATGCTATAGCCGGGTTAAGAGATTTAGTCCTATTATATCATTTATATATAGGACTAATCCAAATTCCGGGGGTGTCACAGGGTACCCGGCTCCAAAACAATCCGCTCAAGCTCCACTGCTGCGACAAGTGCACACCAATCCGTACAACGTGTCGGGGAGACACCGCTCACCACGACCAACTGCACCACAGCACAAAACAAAACTCGACCCAATCCGGTGAGAGTCTAGAGCATGTCAACCGTTCCGCCGCATTATGTTGTCTGCAGCCAACATAATTGCTTAGGAGAATAAACATGCCAATCACTCATCCCGTCACTTGGGAGAGGTATAAAACTCAATCAGGACTCTCGCTAAAATCGCGACTCTCACGAAGTCATCCTAGGGTCCAACCACAAGCCTAGGGTTTCTACAGTCCAAACTGACCTATCCCTAAGCTCTGATACCAACCTAATCTGTCACGCCCCGGGGTCGAAACTGCGACCCGGGCTCGCCAACAGATCCGCCACCTATGCAAAAACCCGCATAGGTGAAGCGTCTAACCTGCAAAAGATAGTGCTATATCTACACAAATATTAGAGCGGAAATAAAATGCTACAAAATAAAATCCAATCACTGTGCAACATGAAATAGAGTACAATATCCATCTCCTCTAATACAGATAACCATCATACAATGTCCTCAGTACAGCATCTCTCAACTATAAAAGGGATATAACTAAAACTATGGTACATCAGTCTCTCCAAATACAAAAGATCCATCTCCAAAGTAAACAGTAAAAAAACAGCTGACAGCTACAAGAAAGCTCCAACCAGGGGATACAGCTACACTCCTCGGGCGGTATGGATCTAGCTCGTGACTCCCTCGCCTCGAACAACGACCGAAAGATCAGCAACTTCTGCAGAAGACTCTGCAAAACAGGGGGAAGAAAAGAGGAAAACAACAATGGGGGGGTGAGAACCACTAGTAAACCAGTAGCCTCCCCCTGTGGGTAAAGCCTCAAACTCCGGCGTAACCACTAAGTCTACCAGAGGCAAGGAAAGGAATAAGTGGTAAATCTGTAAACAGAACTGCTGAATAAAGGGAAACCACCACTAGTATGCCTCTAAATGCAATACCAAAAGAAATGACTGTATAAATGCATCAGGAAATAGTATCTGACCAAATAAACCCAATCTAGTCACTAGTAAAACTGGCACTGCCTGCTCTCCTGTCGAACTCAAGAACTCAGTAGGGGACCAGCACACAAGGCTCGAAATCCCAATCAGATGGACTGGTACCCGTCACGGTCTAAAGCCTACTCCGGAGTGGCACTCGAGGGGAGCGACCCACACGAGTAAAGTAACCCTGTCACACATATCTCAATATAGCAGGACTGGATCAAGACTATGATCAAAGTGGGAAACTCCGTCCACTAATGAAACCCCGATCTGATGCAATAATCTCAATAAGTGGGAAACTCTATCCACTAGAGAAATCTGATACCCAATCTGATGCATAAGTGAATATCCGGTCAACCGCCCAATGTCCGCGGTCGCCGCAACACCCCACAAGACCAAAATCTGGTAAAGCAATCAACATCTGGCTAACCGCCTAATGTCCGCGGTTACCACAATAACCCACAATCCACAAGTGGGTAAAGTTATCAATATCCGGTCAACCGCCTACTGTCCGCGGTTGCCGCAATAACCCACAAATCCAACATCAAGTACATCCTGTCTCCGACCCTAAGGTCCCGGCTACACTATCCCAAACCTCTGCTCGAACCCGAGCAACATGACTCGAAAGTCTAAATAAGCAGGAGAAAGAAAACAATCATGGTTTCTCCTAAGTCAAATCCCAATATGATAGTGTAGCACTAAGATAGTGGCCTATCTAGATGTCCAAACAAGCATGCAAAAGTCCTCATGCAAAATGAAAGAGGGAATAACAAATAACAGTTCCACATGTGTATCAAATAGTAAATTCACAAAGATATAACGCTCATGCTAAAATCATCAGCCAACTACACATGTATATAATCCCTGATCCATAATAAATCCCAAAGTGGTACCTGTCGGGTTATGTAAATAATGATCTAAATAGGGGAAAAAAACACCTAGAGGGAGGTAAATAGGTGTAAACAATAAACACTCAAAAATCTTTGCGCAATAAAACCCAATGCGGAAATGAAAACTAACACGCAAGATTTTTACGTGGAAAACTCCAAAACCAGGAGTAAAAAACCACGGGACCGATAACACGGTGAAATCAACTAAGATTATAACACGTACAAAGGTGATATAACGCACTCACAGACGACTCAACGTTTTTCCATACGCTCCGAGTTGATCTTCTCCGCTCGCTCCGCAACGCTTCTCGAATCCACGATCTGCGTCCAATGCCGAATCCACGGCGTCCAACGTCGAGTCCACGACGTCCGACCGAATCCACGGTCTTCACCCAGTAGCACGTCTCGAATCCACGAACGTACCTCGCTCCGAATCCACGAGAGCGGTAGCACCTTGAATCCACAAGGCCACGCGAGTCCATGCGCCGATTTTGGGAAAATCGTTGTTTTTGGGTGGTGATGATCCGCCGAATACTTAGATTAGAAATAGATCGGAAATACCATCTAAGTATTCATTAATTTGATTCTACTCAAAATCTGAGTATGAAAACCTAGAATCAAATCAATCAATATAGATGAAGAAACATAGGATTAAATCTATTGATTTCCTTTTTTCTCTATAGGTGGATTTTTCTTTTTATGGCCGTATTTTGATTTATTCGGCTTACCCTAGAAAATGAATCATAGGGTTTATTTATAGGTTAGAAACCGTTGGAAGAGGATAAGAATCAAAAACTAACATTTTCTGGAATTTTACAGGACGACGGTCCGGACTGGAATTACGGCGGTCCGGACTGTCGTAACGAGACAGACTATTTCCAGAAAAACAGACGTTCGGGGTCCGGACTGAAATGCCTGATCCGGACTGTTCATACATCTCAGCAAAACCAATGTTCGGGGTCCGGATCAGAAATAGCTTGGATCCGGACTGTTCATACATTTCAGCAAAACCCATGTTCGGGGTCCGGATCAGAAATGGCTTGGATCCGGACTGGATTTGCGTATGAACAAACACCGTTCGGGATACGGACTGCCGTACCTGATCCGGATCCTGAACATGTCCCATGTCCAGTTTTTGATTTTTATGCAATTAAAAATTCATCCAAGTGTTTCTACACTATACGAAGTATTCGGATCATCAAAAATAATTAATTAAACGTACCTGATCCTTTTGAATTCCTTTTTCTTGAGATTGAGGTATATGATCCAAACTTCTTCATCTTCAATCTTCAAGACTTAAAACTTTCACGAAATACGCCAAAACAAATTCCTTAACAATCTCTCCCTTTGGCGGTTTCGTGGCAAAACAAAAATCCACTCAAGAAAATTCAAAAAGATATTTTTGTTGATATCACCATACAACAAAAATTTACATTGTAGAACCAATAAATAAACGCATGAGATAACCTCCTAAAACAGACTCTAGACTTAGACATCTGTACTCTCTGCAAAAAGAAATCATTCTTGACAAACAAAAGATCGTTAGATACCTCAAGAATATTTAGCATCCAAAACCTAACAGAGATAGAGTTTATACTCACCATGACATTCACGAATTCAGATATGTAATAAGATCACAATCACACATCGACATATCTTCTAAGCAATAAAATTCTAAATGTCATAACTTTGTTAGTAATCAAACAACTTGTTAGTAATATTACATGCCCAAATAGTTAGTCGAATAGTTAGTCGAGACATGCATGCAATCACAATACAAAACCAAAAGTTGTGATACTTACCTTTCAAGGTTCAAAGTTGTTCAAAGTTTAACGTTCTTCTCACAAACCATTGTTCATCTCTCTCTCCCCCTTTTTGTCACAAAAGAAGCCAAACTTACAAAAATTGGAGAGTTAAGAGTTCAGAAAATGTGAAAAATAAATCTAAAAACTGCATGAGAAGAGATTAGAAGAAAAACGATTACTCAGAATCGTCCGAACTGATGCATCCGAGTTTTTGAAATTTTTTTTTTAATCGCTTATTCATGGACGACTGCGTCTTTTAACCTCTTTTATTTCTTCCTTCATTTCAATGAACTCATTTGACATGCGTTCTTGTTCGGAAGAGAGTCGTTGTTGTTCCCTATAAATAGATGTAACAGAAGCATCATCCTCTGAAGGGGAAGCTGTTGAAGGTGGAGCTGAAGCTGTTGCTTGTGGTTGTGAAGCTGTTGCTTGTGGTTGTGCTTTCCGTCGGCGAGGAGGTGATGTGTGACACCACCGGAATTTGGATTAGTCCTATATATAAATGATATAATAGAACTAAAATCTCTAACCCGGCTATAGCATTTTGGATGGTAGCAAGATCCAAGAGGAACATGAGAGTTAAGCGTGCTAGAGCTAGAGTAGTTCTAGGATGGGTGACCCCCTGGGAAGTGGGGCGTCACAGTTGGTATCAGAGCCATTCACCAGCCGGAAATGTGAGATGAGTCTCGGCTGAGCCAGGGTTATATAGCGGGTAGAGTGTGGCTCCCCGGCTAATTACCGTTGTAGGTGGAGTGCAGCTCCCTACAAGGTCGGCTAAGGCTAGCGAGACGAGTCTCACATCGCCTGGTGCTTGTGAGTGTGCTTGAGCCTGACGTGGACGTCAGGGCTTAAAGGGGGGAAGAATGTGACACCCTCGGAATTTGGATTAGTCCTATATATAAATGATATAATAGGACTAAAATCTCTAACCCGGCTATAGCATTTTGGATGGTAGCAAGACCCAAGAGGAACATGAGAGTTAAGCGTGCTAGAACTAGAGTAGTTCTAGGATGGGTGACCCCCTGGGAAGTGGGGCGTCACAGTGATGGAGGCTCATCTTGTTTAGTGGAGAGAGACTTCACAATAGTCGTTTCATTGATTGTACCTAGACTGTGCATGTAGGAGCTCGCACTAGTGTCGACCTTAAATTTTCGAAAGATGCGCATAATGATCATAGGATAGGGGAGTCTCTCTGTAGGGTGAGCATGTTCCACATAGCGTGCCATTCTTGACCAGATGAGATAAGGAATGTTTAAATTTGATCCCAAAGCTACTGCGTGGTTTCCAAGAAGATAAAGAAATAACATCCTATCCCATCGAAGAACCTTTGTTTGCATGTTTGGAAGAATGTTATAGCAAACAATAAAGTTCACGTAGCGATATTCTGGTCGAAGTTCTTTTGAGAAAACGGAATTTCCTGTTGACAGAGTATCTGGAAGACAAATTCCATCAACGACCACTCTCCAGGAGTTGGTGGAGAAGATTTGACTTTTCAGATAATTAGGTCCATCAACTCTGGCTTTCATCCCTAACATCTCTCCAATCAATTGAGGTGTGACTTTAATCTTAATATTTCTAACCTTTGTTAGAAATTCTCGATGTCCGTCCTCCTGATCAATTAGACTTGAAGCATTTTGATAAAACATTCTTACCGAATGAAGACAATACCCAGTGGACTCAGGGAAATTGCAAATGGGGCCAAGACCTGCCTGGTCATACAGAGTCCCAAAGAGTGCAGATCGTTCCTTCAGTGCTTTGACATTGACATGTCTTTCGCCAATGCATTCCCGATTTTCAAAATCCTTGATTCTTGCAGAGCTGATAAAATCTTGTGGAGGAGGCTGGCTAGCAAGTGGCTCCTCAATGGATATTCCTCGAGCACTCCCTCTCTTTCTTGCAACACTCTTCCTCTTTGGCTTTATCAGGCTTGTTTCCATGGGGGCTTTCCCTTTTTCAGCGGCGGTAGGCGGAGCCTTTGCCTTTGACGTTTCTGCAGGGGCTTTCCCTTTCGAAGCAGTGAGAGCAGTTGCTTCAACCTGAAGCTCATCCCAATCTATAGATTCAGTTTCCGATTCTGTCTCGGAATCATCTCTCGTTTTCTTGCTTTTCCTGGTTCTCTTAGGCTTGTCAGTTGGTTTTGCGTGGACCATAGCAACCAACAGAACTATTATCAGTGAGTACACCATTGTCGCTATTCAAACTCAAGAACCTACGAGCAACAACTCAAGAATACGAAAAATTGTTTATTTTCAAAAATTTCCAAAATTGTACCTAAACAATCATTATCATGTAGAGAGACTAAGAATCAAATTAGTTTTCCAAAAAGAATTTTAAAAATAGATCAAACCCATGATTTTCAAAAATTCCTATTATATACCCTAAAACCGAAATTTTAGAAATCAAAGCCTAAAAATCCGTTAATCAGGAGAATACCTAGCATATAATCAAAACTAGTCTACCCAGAGTTCTTATTTCAAAAGAAATTTGATCAAAAACCAATCCAAAACGAAAAAGATACAAAATTTTCATCACGTTTTGAGGAAAAACATGAAAAAACTGTGAAAAACCGAGATTTTGATCAAGAAAACTTACTTAGAATCGAAGAACTTGGGTTTGGAAGCCTCCAAAATAGATGAATTCTAGAGAGAGAAGATTTGGAGACTTAGGAACAAAAGATTGAAGTAAAAAGAAATCAAACCCCTTTTGTTCTATATAAAACCCTAGCCGCGGTCCGGATCGGATCGTGAATACAGTCCGGATCGACTACCCGTAGGAAATACCTGCGTTCGGGATCCGGATCGGCTTGTCCAGTCTGGATCGGCTCCAAACTTTTTCTTCAGAAAAATTCCGAAAAATTCTAGAAAATCCAGAAAAAGATTGTAAGCACTTATGCATGTCAACTTTAAATAAAAATCATCGTTTCATGTCATGAGCAATAGATTATGTCAAATCTATCAACAATATCCAACAAATGAAACGAAGATTTATAAAAATTAAATCCCTTAAAGTTGAACAACTTCAATCACATCTAACATGATCTTATGAGTAATGCCTTTATCAAATCATCAATTTGGTAAAGAAAATGAAATACCAAGATCAATAGATGTTTGAAATTCCAGATAAGTTAGATAATATATCTAGTAAAATTATTGTAAGGAGTGGCACTTTGAGCATCTTTCAATAAAATCCCCACCTTATACCAACCTTGGAATTTGACAGAGTCAAGTATTCCAAAAATCATTTTATTTAATCAACTCGAACAACCATGCTTGGTGTACATGTGGTAGCTGCACACAGTACTCGGACGACCGAGGTGGTAGCTCTTTCCTCCATGTGGTGGTAGTTTTCACACTCCTCATTGGGATGTAACTCTTTCCACATCTTTTGAGCATAACACTTTTTCTTTGAATCCCCCTCAATTGGCTATCAATTATTTAAAATATAAAGTATTCAACCAAAAATTGATCTCAATTTCATACTCGACTCAATTGTCAAATAAGATAAAAACTAAACCAAGAGATCATTTGAGAGAGAAATTGACTTTGATCAAAACAAAGATGATTTAATTGACATAAATGATCATTGCATCAAATGAATTATTATGATATCCAAAGCATAATAAATCTCTAAATAAACAAAAAGATGCTATTAAAGTCAATAATACACATGCTCAATTAATGTTCTATGTCTAAGCATATATAATGAACAAAAACACAAAAACAAAACCTAACCAAAGCAATGATTTCAAAAGGAATTATTTCAAGGAAAGCATTCCAATTGCCTTACGCAAATGAATAAATCGTTTTAGATCCAAGGGTTTTGTTAAGATGTCAGCTAATTGATCCTCAGTTGAAATGTAGGAGATTTGAAGAATATTTGATTCAACTAGCTCTCTTAGAAAATGATATCTAAGTTCAATGTGTTTTGTTCTCAAGTGCAACACAGGGTTTTTGGAAATGTTTATAGCACTTGTGTTGTCACAAAGAATCGTTACCGAAGTTGCTGAAATTCGTAAGTTGCTCAACACACTTTTCATCCAAATGAGTTGGGTTGAACAACTACCTGCTGAAATATATTCCGCTTCGGCAGTCGATAGTGCAATGCAGTTTTGCTTTTTACTATGCCAGGCAACAAGGCAATGGCCAAGATAAAAACATGCACCACTCGTGCTCTTCCGATCATCCGCAGATCCTGCCCAATCGGCATCTGAATATCCTATAATGTCAAGCGTTGTTCCCATAGGATACCAAATTCCGAAGTTCAAAGTTCCTTTGATGTACCGGATGATCCTTTTCACGGCTTTCAGGTGAACCTCCTTTGGTGCTGATTGATATCTCGCGCAAATCCCAACACTAAAGGATATATCCGGGCGACTAGCTGTAAGATAGAGTAGACTTCCTATCATGCTGCGATAAAGTTTCTCGTCTACACTCTCACTAAGAGATTCACTTCCTAATCCCTTATTGCTAGTTCCCATAGGAGTCGAAAAATCTTTAGAGTTTTCTAAATCGAATTTCTTCACCAACTCCCTTGCATACTTGGATTGACACAAATGGATGCCATCATCATTTTGTTTCACTTGCAATCCAAGAAAGTATGTCAGTTCGCCCATCATCGACATCTCAAATTCGCTTTCCATGGTTTCAGCGAATTTAGAAGCATCATTGTCTCTAGTTGCCCCAAATACAATGTCTTCGACATAGATTTGTGCCACAATGAAATTATTCTGATAATGCTTCACAAAGAGAGTCCGGTCAGCTCCCCCTCGAGTATAGCCCATTTCTAATAGGTGCTTTGTCAACCTTTCGTACCACGCTCGCGGTGCTTGTTTTAGACCGTAAAGAGCCTTTTTCAAACGAAAAACATGGTTAGGTTTTTTACAGTCTACAAAATCTTTCGGTTGAGCCACATAAACTTCCTCATTTAAAAACCCATTTAAAAATGCGCTCTTGACGTCCATTTGAAAGAGTTTGATTTTAAAATGACAAGCAATAGCGAATAAAATACGAATTGACTCGAGTCTAGCTACCGGGGCGAACGTTTCATCAAAGTCTATACCTTCTATTTGAGAGTAGCCTTGAGCAACTAAGCGTGCTTTATTCCTGATGATGGTACCATCCTCGTTCTTCTTATTCTTGAAAATCCATTTAGCACCAATCACGTTGTGTTGCTTCGGAGGCTTTGTTAATTTCCAGACTTTGTTTCGTTCGAACTGATGGAGCTCTTCCTGCATAGCTTTAATCCAGTAGTCATCCTGAAGAGCTTCATCGATGTTCTTTGGTTCAATCATGGAGACGTAGCATGCGACTCCACAAACCAACTGTCTCCGAGTTCTAACTCCTTCTTGTGGGTCTCCAATAATGTTAGATTCCGGATGATCCTTGGAGATGCGTAACGTTTGCGGTAACGGAGTAGTCGGAGGTACATGTGATAATTCCTACACATTAGATACACTTGAAGAACCATTAGATGCATCAACTTTATTGAAAGAGTTATTACGAGAAGATGCATTTACAGGAGTATCATCATCTAGAGACATATCAAGTGTAGATTTATCAGAAGCAAAGTGGAAAGCTTCATCTACTTTAACATTTATAGATTCTATCATCGTTTTAGATTCCAAGTTAAATACCCGATATGCTCTACTGTTAGTAGAATAACCCATGAAAATCCCTTCATCGCTTCGAGAGTCGAACTTACCAAGGTTTTCGCGATCACGCAGAATAAAACATCGACTCCCAAAGATACGAAAATATTTAATATTCGGTTTTCTACTAAACCACAGCTCATATGGTGTATTTAAAGTTCCAGGGCGCAAATACACTCGATTAATTACATAGACAGCGGTGTTCACAGCTTCAGCCCAAAAATATAACGGTAAATTCCGGCTATGAAGCATCACACGCGCCATCTCTTGAACAACCCTGTTTTTGCGCTCAACAACACCATTCTGCTGAGGTGTATAGGGTGCTGAGAATTCATGTTTTATCCCATTGGAAGTGCAAAAATCAATGAATTTAGAATTAATGAATTCTCCACCTCTATCACTTCGAACACGAACGATCTTTTCATTTCTTTCATTCATAATACGATGACAAACCTCATGAAAAGAGTCGAAAGTATCCGCTTTCTCTTTTAAAAAAGTTACCCATGAATACCTAGAGAAATCATCAACCAAAAGAAAAATATACCATTTACCTCCCAAAGATGGTTGACGAATCGGCCCCATTAAATCCATATGCAGTAATTCCAAGGGCCGTTTGGTACCGACGTGGTTCAAGTTCTTGTGTGCAACTCTTGATTGTTTTCCCTTTTGACAACCACCACACACAATGTTTTCTTTAAATAAAAGTTTAGGAACCCCCTTAACCACGTCCTTATTTGAAATCCTTGCTAGTTCTTTAAAATTCATGTGACCTAGTCTTTCATGCCAAACAGTTTCATTATCCAAAGAAACTAGGTTACATTTTTCAGAAACTTTGTTTGAAACAACATAGCAATTATTTTCCGATCTAACCCCTTTTAAAAAGAATACCTGGTCCTTATCAGTTACAACACATTCTACAGAAGAAAAATTAACTGAGAACCCATTGTCACAAAATTGACTTATACTAATGAGGTTAGTCTTTAGGCCTTCAACAAATAAAACATTGTTCAAAACCGGGCCTTCAGGAATAGCGATTGTTCCCTTTCCAACAATTTTGGAAGAACGACCGTCTCCGAAAACAACATGTCCTCCGGTGATTTTCTCTAAAGTTTGAAAACTGTTTTTGTCACCGGTCATGTGACGAGAACAACCACTATCCAAATACCAAGACGAATTATCATAAGCGTGTAAAGAGGTATGAACAACAAGACAAGGGAAGATTTCACCTTTGCGTACCCAAACCTTTTGAGTTTTGGAGTACGTCGAAAATGATTGTGAAGTTGATACCTTTGGTGAAAGCGTCTTGATTGATCCATCGCTTTTCCTTGACGTCGTCGTCTTGTTTGATGTACTACCAATGTTCTTTCCTTTTGAAGGATCCTTCTTTGATTTGCGGGAAATGAACTCATTGGTAGTAGTTGCAAGATGTGCTTGATTTGATCTTAGCGCTCCATTCTTGCAATTTCTTCTTATGTGCCCTGTATAACCACAACGAAAACATACCTTTGTTCTTGACGATCCCGAAGAGGGTGAGGTAGGGTTGTTGTCGTTGTATGCTGAGAATTCCGTCGTCGGAGGAGGAGTTACCGACTGGGGCACAAAAACTGTTCCACTCGAACTAGGAATGTCTCCAGTTTGAGTGTATCCGATGCCGAATCGGTTTGTTTGACCAAGACCAAGTAATTTATCCAACTTGCTCCTTCTAGAAGAGAATCTCTTTAAATCATCCTTGAGTTGGAAAATGGTCTTTGTCATCTCCATTTTTTCTTGTCGGGCCTCGGTGTAGAGCTTCAAGAAGTAACCAGCTTTGTCAATCATCGTTACATGTATCTTCTCGAAATGCTCATTTTTCTCTTGAAGTGAAGCATTTGCTTTTATCAAGTTATCCCTTTCCACTTCAAGACCGGTCGAGAGAGAAGTTACCCTTTTTACTTCTTCTTCGAGATCCTACAATCTCCCTCTCAACCCCTTGTATTGCTTAGCCAGTTTCTTTGAATCCCTCAAAAGTCTGTGGTAGGCTAGAGCAAAATCTTCACCTTCAGAGTTACTCGATTCGTCGTCCGTTTCAGTTTTTTCAACCTGGGAGAAGTTGGACAATGAATCGGATGTACTTGCCATTAAGCATATGAAGTGTGAAGATGTGGACGCGTGGAATGCCGTTGCGTTGTTCTCTTCATCACTTGAAGATGACTCATTTGTCGTTGAGGTGTCATCTCAAGTGACAGCTTGCATCGCCTTCTTCTTGGACGGATTCTTATTTGGACACTCCGTTGAGATATGGCCGTATCCTCGGCACTTGAAGCATTGGACTTGTCCTTCTAAGCTTTTCTTATCCTTTGAAAAACTTTCTTGCTTTCTTGACTTTTGGCTTGAAAAACCTTTGCCTTTCTTCCACTTTCTGGAGGATGAAGTTTTACTTGAATTACCCCTTCGAAAGTTTCGGCGAAAATTTCTTGTCAAGAGAGCAAGCTGCTTCTCAAAGTCCTCCATAGATAGGTTCTCGTCATCGCCTGAGGAGGATGAATCTGCGTCTTCTTCTTTTGTAGTTTTCAACGCAAAACCTGAAGACTTAGAAGTAGATGCTTTTCCAGAAGAATAGTTAGTAGGAAATGTCATTTCATATGTTTGTAATGAACCAACTAATTCCTCTACACGGATTTCGTCCGGGTGTTTAATAGTTTCAATGGCCGTAACCTTGGAACGAAATCTTTCAGGAAGAGTTCTTAAGATCTTTCTTACAATTTTAAATTCTGGAATCTTCTCTCCCAAGTTAGCACATGTGTTTACGATGTCTTGCAATCGTGTATAGTAGTCTGTGAAAGATTCATTTTCTGCCATGAAAATAGAGTCAAATCTGCTCGTAAGCATTTGCAGCTTTTGAATCTTCACAAGGTTAGTTCCCTCATGTGTAACTTGAAGAACATCCCAGATTTCTTTCGCAGTCTCACATGCTGAGACGCGAGAGAATTCAGTTTGAGACAAGGCATTAAATAAAGCATTGATTCCTTTACCATTGTAAGAAGATAAGTCTATCTCTTCCTTGGTCCATTTCGACCAAGGTTTGATGGTGTGAACATCAACAATAACTTCAGTTGGATTTGACCATCCTAACTCGATAGATTGCCACACCCGTTCGTCGATGGAAATAAGAAATGCTTTCATCCGTACTTTCCAGTAGGCATAATTTGTTCCATCGAAAAACGGGGGTCTGTTGATATTTCCACCTTCAGCCATTGTTTACAGCCCTATTCCCGCTCTGATACCACTTGTTGGGTTATGTAAATAATGATCTAAATAGGGGAAAAAAAACACCTAGAGGGGGGTGAATAGGTGTAAACAATAAACACTCAAAAATCTTTGCGCAATAAAACCCAATGCGGAAATGGAAACTAACACGCAAGATTTTTACGTGGAAAACTCCAAAACCAGGAGTAAAAAACCACGGGACCGATAACACGGTGAAATCAACTAAGATTATAACATGTACAAAGGTGATATAACGCACTCACAGACGACTCAACCTTTTTCCATACGCTCCGAGTTGATCTTCTCCGCTCGCTCCGCAACGCTTCTCGAATCCACGATCTGCGTCTAACGCCGAATCCACGGCGTCCAACGTCGAGTCCACGACGTCCGACCGAATCCACGGTCTTCACCCAGTAGCACGTCTCGAATCCACGAACGTACCTCGCTCCGAATCCACGAGAGCGGTAGCACCTTGAATCCACAAGGCCATGCGAGTCCACGCGCCGATTTTGGGAAAATCGTTGTTTTTGGGTGGTGATGATCCGCCGAATACTTAGATTAGAAATAGATCGGAAATACCATCTAAGTATTCATTAATTTGATTCTACTCAAAATCTGAGTATGAAAACCTAGAATCAAATTAATCAATATAGATGAAGAAACATAGGATTAAATCTATTGATTTCCTTTCTTCTCTATAGGTGGATTTTTCTTTTTATGGCCGTATTTTGATTTATTCGGCTTACCCTAGAAAATGAATCATATGGTTTATTTATAGGTTAGAAACCGTTGGAAGAGGATAAGAATCAAAAACTAACATTTTCTGGAATTTTACAGGACGACGGTCCGGACTGGAATTACGGCGGTCCGGACTGTCGTAACGAGACAGACTATTTCCAGAAAAACAGACGTTCGGGGTCCGGACTGAAATGCCTGATCCGGACTGTTCATACATCTCAGCAAAACCCATGTTCGGGGTCCGGATCAGAAATAGCTTGGATTCGGACTGTTCATACATTTCAGCAAAACCCATGTTCGGGGTCCGGATCAGAATTGGCTTGCATCCGGACTGGATTTGCGTATGAACAAACACCGTTCGGGATCCGGACTGCCGTGCCTGATCCGGATCCTGAACATGTCCCATGTCCAGTTTTTGATTTTTATGCAATTAAAAATTCATCCAAGTGTTTCTACACTATACGAAGTATTCGGATCATCAAAAATAATTAGTTAAACGTACCTGATCCTTTTGAATTCTTCTTTCTTGAGATTGAGGTATATGATCCAAACTTCTTCATCTTCAATCTTCAAGACTTAAAACTTTCACGAAATACGCCAAAACAAATTATTAACAGTACCCGCACATAGATATGTCATCATGTCCCAATAATTAGTCCATTTAACCAACCTTCATAAAATCTATTTGCTAACATGGCATGTTAATTATCACTATTAAAATATCCCAATGATCATGTTCCAACAACAATATTATCCCAATAATATTCCCAAAATGCTATATCCACAGAATTAGTCTCAAATGATAGGCTCACATTTATATCAGTCAATCATGCTTGGTAATCAATCAATATGTTCATTAGTGGGCTTCTCTAATAAACTTAGTGAGCAAGTCAGAAGTAGAGGCATGCAACAACCACCCACCTCGAAAAGCGCGCACAACACCAAAAGAAACCTCTCGCTGCCCACTGTCCACTAGGACCAGATAATCACGGCACACTGCACGGTAATCCAAACAGCGCACAATTAATCCCAAACATGCACAAACACTTGCTGTCCAAAAATCAGCCCCAAAAATGGCTAAACTTCACCTCTCTGCAGTGTTACGGAATTTAAGTTGGCGTATTTCGTGAATTCGGTTAAGTCTTGAAGATTGAAGGTAAAGAAGGTTGGATCATAAAACTCAATCTCAAGAAAGAAGAATTCAAAAGGATCAGGTATGTTTAACTTAATATCTTTGGTGATCCGAATACTTCTTATAGTGTAGAAACACTTGGATGAACTTATAATTGCATAAATATCAAAAACTGGACATGGGACATGTTCAGGATCCGGATCAGACTTTGCAATCCGGATCCCGAAGGTTGTTCGTTCATACACCAGTTCAATCCGGATCGTAGCCTCCGTTGATCCGGATCCCGAACACTGGGTTTACCATTTTATTTGAACGATCCGGATCAGGCTTTTCAATCCGGATCCCGAACGTTGATGTTTGGTGAACTGTATGAACGATCCGGATCAGGCACTTCGATCCGGATCCCGAACCTTGGTTTTTCTGGAAACTGTTTTTCTCGCTACTGCAATCCGGATCGCCGAACTCCGATCCGGATCGTCGTCATGTAAAATTCCAGAAAAAGATAGTTTTTGATCCTTATCTTCTTCCAAGGGTTTCTAACCTATAAATAGACCCTATGATTCTTTTTCTAGGGTTAATCCAAAAAGAAGCCGCTAAACCTAAAAGCCGTCATCTTTTATACGGCCTAAGATCCACATATAGAGAAGAAAGGAAATCATAGATTCTATCTTATGTTTCTTCATCTATATTGATTGATTTGATTCTAGATTTTCAAACTCACATTTTGAGTAGAATCAAATCAATGAATACTTAGATGGTATTTCCGATCTATTTCTAATCTAAGTATTCGGCGGATCATCACCACCCAAAAAACAACGATTTATCCCAAAATCGGCGCGTGGACTCGCGTGGCCTTGTGGATTCAAGGTGCTACCGCTCTCGTGGATTCGGAGCGAGGTACGTTCGTGGATTCGAAGCGTGCTACTGGGTGAAGACCGTGGATTCGGTCGGACGTCGTGGACTCGACGTTGGACGCCGTGGATTCGGCGTTGGACGCAAATCGTGGATTCGAGAAGCGTCGTGGAGCGAGCGGAGAAGATCAACTAGGAGCGTATGGAAAAGGTTGAGTCGTCTGTGAGTACGGTATATCACCTTGTACGTGTTTAATTCTAGTGGATTTCACCGTGTTATCGGTCCCGTGGTTTTTTACTCCGGTTTGGAGTTTTCCACGTAAAAATCTCTGCGTGTTATTTATGTTTTTCGCATTGGGTTTTATATCGCAAAGTTTTTTGAGTGTTTATTGTTTACACCTATTCACCCCCCTCTAGGTGTTTTTTTTTCCCCTATTTAGATCCTATTATACATAACCCGACAAGTGGTATCAGAGCGGGAATAGGGTTGTAAATAATGGTTGAAGGTGGAAACATCAATAGACCTCCGTTCTTCGATGGAACAAATTATGCGTACTGTAAAGTACGGATGAAAGCCTTTTTAATTTCCATCGACGAACGGGTGTGGCAATCAATTGAATTAGGATGGTCTAATCCAACTGAATTTATTGGTGATGTTCGCACCATCAAACCTAGGTCGAAATGGACCAAGGAAGAGATTGATATATCTTCTTACAATGGCAAGGGAATTAATGCTTTATTTAATGCCTTATCACAAACAGAGTTCTCTCGCGTCTCGGCATGTGAGACTGCGAAAGAAATCTAGGATGTTCTTCAAGTTACGAATGAGGGAACTAACCTTGTGAAGATTCAGAAACTGCAAATGCTTACGAGCAAGTTTGACTGTATTTTCATGGCAGAAAATGAATCGTTCACAGACTATTACACGCGATTGCAAGACATCGTAAACTCATGTGCTAACTTGGGAGAGAAGATTCTAGAATTTAAAGTTGTAAGAAAAATATTAAGAACTCTTCCTGAAAGATTTCGTTCCAAGGTTACAGCCATTGAAACTATTAAACACCCGGACGAAATCCGTGTAGAAGAATTAGTTGGTTCTTTACAAACATATGAAATGATATTTCCTACTAACTATTCTTCGGGAAAGGCATCCTCTTCTAAGTCTTCAGGTTATGCGTTGAAAACAACAAAAGTAGAAGACGCGGATTCATCCTCCTCAGGCGATGACGAGAACCTATCTATGGAGGACTTTGAGAAGCAGCTTGCTCTCTTGACAAGAAGATTTCGCCGATACTTTCGAAGGGGTAACTCAAGCAAAACTCCATCCTTCGTAAAGTCGAAGAAAGGCAAAGGTTCTTCAAGTTTCAAACCAAGAAAGCAAGAGGGTTTTTCTAAAGATAAGAAAAGCTCAGAAGGACAAGTCCAATGCTTCAAGTGCCGAGGGTACGGCCATATCTCAACGGAATGTCCAAATAAGAATCCGTCCAAGAAGAAGGTGATGCAAGCCGTCACTTGGGATGACACCTCATCGTCAAATGAGTCATCGTCAAGTGATGAAGAAGATAACGCAACGGCGTTCCACGCGTCCACATCTTCACCCTTCATGTGCTTAATGGCAAGTACATCCGAGTCATTGTCCAACTCCACTGTTGAAAAGAATGCAACGGACAATGAATCGGATGATTCGGAAGGTGAAGATTTTGCTCTAGCCTACCACAGACTTTTGAGGGATTCAAAGAAACTGGCTAAGCAAAACAAGGGGTTGAGAGGGAGATTGCAGGATCTCGAAGAAGAAGTAAAAAGGGTAACTTCTCTCTCGACCGATCTTGAAGTGGAAAGGGATAATCTGATAAAAGCAAATGTTTCCCTTCAAGAGTCCAATGAGCAACTCGAGAAGAATTATATAGATATGGTGAACAAAGCGAATTACTTCTTGAAGCTCAACGGCGAGGCTCGACAGGAAAAGTTGGAAATGACAGAGACCATTCTCCAACTCAAGGATGACTTACAGCGATTTTCATCAGGAAGGAGTAAGTTGGATAAGCTTCTTGGTCTTGGTCAATCAAACAAGTTCGGCCTCGGATACAATCGAACTGAAGACAATTTTAGTTCGGTTGGGACAGTTTTTGTGCCTCAGTCGGTATCTTATCCTCCGACACCGGAATTCACGACAAGCAACGACAACAAGCCTACTTCACCCTCCTCGGAATCGTTAAGCACTAAGGTATGTTTGCGTTGTGGTATTGCAGGGCACATAAGGAGAAATTGCAAGATGGGAGCCAAACGGTCAACTCAAGCACTTCTTGCAACGACTACCAAAAGGGTGATTCCTCGGAAATCGAACGCAAATTCTTTGAAGGAAAAGAGCCTCGGTAGTTCATCAAACAAGACGACAACGTCAAGGAAAAGCGACGGATCAAACAAGACGCTTTCACCAAAGGTATCAACTTCACAATCATTTCCGACGTACACCAAAACTCGAAAGGTTTTGGTACGCAAAGGTGAATTCTTCTTTCATCCTTGAACCACGTTGGTACCAAACGGCCCTTGGAATTACTGCATATGGATCTTATGGGGCCGACACGTCAACCATCCTTGGGAGGTAAATGGTATATTTTCCTATTGGTTGATGATTTCTCTAGATACTCATGGGTAGCATTTTTAAAAAAGAAAGCTGATACTTTTGATTCTTTTCACGAGATTTGCCTTCGTATTATGATTGAAAAGAATGAAAAGATCATTCGTGTTAGAAGTGATAGAGGTGGAGAATTCATAAATTCTAAATTCATCGATTTTTGCACTTCCAACGGCATTAAGCGTGAATTCTCAGCACCCTATACACCTCAATAGAATGGTGTTGTCGAGCGCAAAAATAGGGTTGTACAAGAGATGGCACGTGTTATGCTTCACAGCCGGAATTTACCGTTAAATTTTTTGGCTGAAGCTGTGAACACTGCAATCTATGTTATTAATCGAGTTTATTTGCGCCCGGGAACGTTAAATACACCATATGAACTATGGTGTGGTAGAAAACCCAACATCAAATATTTCCGCATCTTTGGGAGTCGATGTTACATTTTACGTGACCGCGAAAATCTTGGAAAATTTGACTCTCGAAGTGACGAAGGGATTTTCTTGGGGTATTCTACAAATAGTAGAGCATATCGGGTATTTAACTTGGAATCTAAGACGATCGTAGAATCTATAAATGTTAAAGTAGATGAAGCTTTCCACTTTGCATCTGATAAATCTACCCCTGATATCTCTCTTGATGATGATACTCCTGTAAGTGCATCTTCTCATGATAATACTTCCAATATTAATGATGCATCTAATGGTTCTTCAAGCTTATCTGATGTGCAGGAATCATCTCATGTACCTCCGAGTACTCCATTACAACAAACGTTACGCATCTCCAAGGATCATCCTGAATCAAACATCATTGGAGACCCACAAGAAGGAGTCAAAACTCGGAGACAGTTGGTTTGTGGATTCGCTTGTTACGTTTCCATGATCGAACCAAAGAATGTCGATGAAGCTCTTCAGGATGACTATTGGATTGAAGCAATGCAGGAAGAGCTCCATCAGTTTGAACGAAACAAAGTCTGGGAATTAACGACGCCTCCGAAGCAACACAATGTGATCGGTACTAAATGGATTTTCAAGAACAAGAAAAATGAGGATGGTACCATCATCAGGAACAAAGCACGGTTAGTTGCTCAAGGCTACTCTCAAATAGAAGGTATAGACTTTGATGAAACGTTCGCCCTTGTAGCTAGACTCGAGTCCATTCGTATCTTATTCGCTATTGCTTGTCACTTTAAAATAAAACTCTTTCAAATTGACGTTAAGAGAGCATTTTTAAATGGGTTTTTAAATGAGGAAGTTTATGTGGCTCAACCGAAAGGTTTTGTAGACTGTAAACTACCTAACCATGTTTTTCGTTTAAAAAAGGCTCTTTACGGTTTAAAACAAGCACCGCGAGCGTGGTACGAAAGGTTGACAAAGCACCTTTTGGAGAAGGGCTATACTCGAGGGGGAGCAGACAGGACTCTCTTTGTGAAGCATTATCAAAATAACTTCATTGTTGCACAAATCTATGTCGATGACATTGTATTTGGAGCAACAAAGGATAATGATGCTTCTAAATTCGCAGAAACCATGGAAAGCGAATTTGAGATGTCTATGATGGGCGAACTGACATACTTTCTTGGATTGCAAGTGAAACAAAATGGTGAAGGCATCCATCTGTGTCAATCCAAGTATGCAAAGGAGTTGGTAAAGAAATTCGGATTAGAAGATTCTAAAGATTTTCCTACTCCTGTGGGAACTAGCAATAAGGGATTAGGAAGTGAATCTCTTAGTGAGAATGTAGACGAGAAACTTTATCGCAGCATGATTGGAAGTCTACTTTACCTCACAGCTAGTTGCCCGGATATATCCTTTAGTGTTGGGATTTGCGCGAGATATCAATCAGCACCAAAGGAGGTTCACCTGAAAGCGGTGAAACAGATCATCCGGTACATCAAAGGAACCATTAATTTCGGAATTTGGTATCCTATGGGAACAAGTCTAGATATTATTGGATACTCAGATGCCGATTGGGCGGGATCTGTGGATAATCGGAAAAAGACGAGTGGTGCATGTTTTTATCTTGGCCATTGTCTTGTTGCATGGCATAGTAAAAAGCAAAACTGCATTGCACTCTCGACTGCCGAAGCGGAATACATCTCAGCGGGTAGTTGTTCAACTCAACTCATTTGGATGAAAAGCGTGTTGAGCGACTTCCGGATTTCAGCAACTTCGGTAACTGTTTTATGTGACAACACTAGTGCTATAAACATTTCAAAAAACCCTGTGTTGCACTCTAGAACAAAACACATTGAACTTAGATATCATTTTCTTAGAGAGCTAGTTGAATCAAATATTCTTCAAATTTCCTACATTTCAACTGAAGATCAATTAGCTGACTTGTTAACAAAACCTTTGGATCAAAAACGTTTTATTCATCTGCGTAAAGCAATTGGAATGCTTTCCTTGAAATAACCTCTTTTTGAAACTTTTGTTTAGGTTAGGTTTTATTTTTGTGTTTTTGTTCATTATCTATGCTTAGACATAGAACATTAATTGAGCATTAGTTTTTATTGACTTTAACTGCATCCTTTTATATATTTAGAAATCTATTATGCTTTGGATATCATAATATTTCATTTGATGCAATGATCATTTATGTCAATTAAATCATCTTTGTTTTGATCAAAGTCAATTTCTCTCTCGATGATCTCTTGGTATAGTTTTTATCTTATTTGACTGTTTAGTCGAGTATGAAATCGAGATCAATTTTTGGCTGAATACTTTATATCCTAAATAATTGATAGCCAATTGAGGGGGAGTCAAAGAAAAAGTGTTATGCTCAAAAGATGTGGAAAGAGTTACATCCCAATGTGGAGTGTGAAAACTACCACCACATGGAGGAAAGAGCTACCACCTCGGTCGTCCGAGTACTGTGTGCAGCTACCACATGTATACCAAGCAAGGTTTTTCAAGTTTGATTAAATAAAATGCATGTTGAAATACTTGACTCTGTCAAAATTTCAAGGTTGGTATAAGGTGGAAATTTTAATGAAAGATGCTCAGAGAGCCACTCTCTTCAATAAATTGACTAGATATATTATCTAACTTATCTGGGATTTCAGACATCTATTGATCTTTGTATTTTATTTTCTTTACCGAATTGATGATTTGATAAAGGCATTACTCATAAGATCAAGTTAGATGTAATTGAAGTTGTTCAACTTTAAGGGATTTAATTTTTATAAATTTTCATTTCATTTGTTGGATGTTATTGATAGATTTGGCATAATCTATTTCTTGTTTTATGAAACGATGATTTTCGTTTAAAATTGATACACAAAAGTGCTTACAATCTTTTTCTGGTTTTTCTAGAATTTCTCTAAAATTTTCTAAAGAAAAAGTTGGAGCCGATCCGGATTGGACCTGCCGATCCGGATTCCGAACGCAGATATGCTTCTGCGGGCAGACGATCCGGATTGGACTTGCCGATCCGGATCCCGAACGCAGATTTTCTCTGCGGGTAGCCGATCTGGATCGTAATCACGAACTGATCCGGATCGCGGCTAGGGTTTTATATAGAACAAAAGGGTTTTGATTTCTTTTACTCCAATCTTTTGTTCAAAAGTCTCCAGAGCTTCTCTCTCTAGAATTCATCCATCTTGGAAGCTTTCAAACTCAAGTTCTTCGATTCCAAGTAAGTTTTATTGATCAAAATCTCATTTTTTCACAGTTTTTCATATTCTTCCTCAAAACGTGATGAAATTCTTGTATCTATTTCGTTTGTGGATGGTTTTTGATCAAATTTCTTTTGAAATAAGAACTCTGGGTAGATTAGTTTTGATTATATGCTAGGTATTCTCATGATAAACGGATTTTTGGCCTTCGATTTCAAAAATTTCGGTTTTAGGGCATATAATGGGAATTTTCGAAAATCATGCAATTGATCTATTTTTAAAATTCCTTTTGCAAAACTAATTTGATTCTTAGTCTCTCTACACGATAATGATTGTTTGGGTACAATTTTTCAAATTTTTGATAATTAACAATTTTTCGTGTTCTTGAGTTGTTGCTCACAGGATTTCTTTTCACAAGAAACCAATAGCAATGGTGATCACCTGGATCATTTTTCTTCTGGCTGCTATGGTACATACGAGAGACACTGTCAAGCCCAAGAGGGCTAAGAAAGCGAAGAAAACTAATGATGATTCCGATACAGAATCTGAAACGGAATCAATTGATTGGGATGAGTTGCAAGTTGAAGCAACAACACCCACTACTTCGAAAGGAAAAGCGCCTGCGGAAACATCAAAGGCTCCGCCTACTGCTGCTGAAAAGGGCAAAGCTCCAATGGAAGAAACTTCTGGGAAGACAAAAAGAAAAAGACTTGCTCGACGGCTTGGACGAGCTCGAGGTATTGAAATAAATGAAACATGTCAAGATGAAACAAAGAATATCCCTCAAACTGAAAATGAATCTGAAGACGAAGAAGATTGGGACACATTTCTTACTGAAGTACAACAAGGTATTGATGAAGAAAATAAGGTTTACCTAAAGAACAAGAAGCTACTGAAGTCTTCCTCAATACTTAAGCAGCAAGCAAGGAAAAAGAATGTGCCAAGCAATGAACCTCTTGACAATTCACATTCTCTGCCAAGAAGATCTCCTCGAAATGAAGGTCAGACTGCTCCGTCAGTCGTCACACAACGTTCTTCAACTTCCAGAAGAACTGGCCAAAAGGCAAACTTAGAATCTTCCATCAACCAAGAACAAGATAAAATGGCTCTAGAACTCAGAAAGATGTCCAAGGACATACATCAGATGAAACAAGAGTGTTCTACGATTTCGGGAATGCTTAAAGGAATTTTGAAAAAACTGGGCTACACGAGCTCTGAAGACTCTGCCTCAGATGATTGACTTGTGCTGTTTTCTAATAATCTTCTTGTGCAGGTTTTTAAGTTTTAGTTTTTAGTTTTTAGTTCTCAAACTTTTGGTACTTGAACTGTTAACTATTCTCTCCATTTTGGTAATTTTTGGCTAACTTTTGTGACAAAAAGGGGGAGAGAGAAGTATAAACAATGATACAATGTGTGTGAGAAACTTGAAACTATGGAGGTAAGTATAACCTCAACTTGAAAGGTAAGTGGAACTTCAACTTTCGGTTTTCATTTGTGTTTGAATGCATGCCTCGACTAACTATTCGACTAACTATTTGGGCATGTAATTTAACTAACAAGTTGATGTTCACTAACATGACATTTGGATTTTGATTGCATAGAAGATATGTTGGTGCTTTAACTATGATCAATTTACATATCTGAATGTATAAATGTCATGGTAAGTATAAATGAGTATAAACTTCATCTCTGTATGTGGTTTTTGAATGATATAAAATTCTTGAGGTATCTAACGATTTCTTTTGTCAAGAATGATTTCTTTTGCAGAGAGTACAGATGTCTAAGTCTAGAGTCTGTTTTAGGAGTTTAACTCATGTATTTTATTTTGGATCTCCATTGTAAATTTTTGTTGTATGGTGATAGCAACAAAAATATCTTTTTGAATTTTCTTGAGTGGATCTATGTTTTGTCACGAAACCGCCAAAGGGGGAGATTGTTACGGAATTTAAGTTGGCGTATTTCGTGAATTCGGTTAAGTCTTGAAGATTGAAGGTAAAGAAGGATGGATCATATAACTCAATCTCAAGAAAGAAGAATTCAAAAGGATCAGGTATGTTTAACTTAATATCTTTGGTGATCCGAATACTTCTTATAGTGTAGAAACACTTGGATGAACTTGTAATTGCATAAATATCAAAAACTGGACATGGGACATGTTCAGGATCCGGATCAGACTTTGCAATCCGGATCCCGAAGGTTGTTCGTTCATACACCAGTTCAATCCGGATCGTAGCCTCCGTTGATCCGGATCCCGAACACTGGGTTTACCATTTTATTTGAACGATCCGGATCAGGCATTTCAATCCGGATCCCGAACGTTGATGTTTGGTGAACTGTATGAACGATCCGGATCAGGCACTTCGATCCGGATCCCGAACCTTGGTTTTTCTAGAAACTGTTTTTCTCGCTACTGCAATCCGGATCGCCGAACTCCGATCCGGATCGTCGTCATGTAAAATTCCAGAAAAAGATAGTTTTTGATCCTTATCTTCTTCCAAGGGTTTCTAACCTATAAATAGACCCTATGATTCTTTTTCTAGGGTTAATCCAAAAAGAAGCCGCTAAACCTAAAAGCCGTCATCTTTTATACGGCCTAAGATCCACATATAGAGAAGAAAGGAAATCATAGATTCTATCTTATGTTTCTTCATCTATATTGATTGATTTGATTCTAGGTTTTCATACTCACATTTTGAGTAGAATCAAATCAATGAATACTTAGATGGTATTTCCGATCTATTTCTAATCTAAGTATTCGGCGGATCATCACCACCCAAAAAACAACGATTTATCCCAAAATCGGCGCGTGGACTCGCGTGGCCTTGTGGATTCAAGGTGCTACCGCTCTCGTGGATTCGGAGCGAGGTACGTTCGTGGATTCGAAGCGTGCTACTGGGTGAAGACCGTGGATTCGGTCGGACGTCGTGGACTCGACGTTGGACGCCGTGGATTCGGCGTTGGACGCAAATCGTGGATTCGAGAAGCGTCGTGGAGCGAGCGGAGAAGATCAACTAGGAGCGTATGGAAAAGGTTGAGTCGTCTGTGAGTACGGTATATCACCTTGTACGTGTTTAATTCTAGTGGATTTCACCGTGTTATCGGTCCCGTGATTTTTTACTCCGGTTTGGAGTTTTCCACGTAAAAATCTCTGCGTGTTATTTATGTTTTCCGCATTGGGTTTTATATCGCAAAGATTTTTGAGTGTTTATTGTTTACACCTATTCACCCCCCTCTAGGTGTTTTTTTTCCCCTATTTAGATCCTATTATACATAACCCGACATGCAGTCCTCTGAAAAATCCATAAAAATAACTACTACGATCGTCGCGTCGATACAATCGAAACGAGTACTCGCACGTTCCGATCCGATACCTGTAGATCAAGTTACAAATAAAACACCGCGGTAAGCGCAACGCCACATAACCAAAAATCCTGTGGCACACAGTCCAAGAAAAGCTTAATTATCACCTTCGAATCAATTTCCAAAAATCCCAGAAAAATCATCACTATTTTCCTCGCGACGAGTAGATCAAAATCGTGTGCTTAAACGCCTTGATCCGATACTCCTAGGCCAAGATATAAATCGAACAAGCCGGTGCTATCCAGAATCCGTCACAGAAAAGGGGGTCAAAAATGCCTCAGGAACCATGCCAAAAGTGCGAAACGGAGCGAAGTGATCAACACCAAAATCGAAGCCTTACCTCTTAGGAACACGCTGTCGAAGAAATCGCCCAAAAATTCCTCCTGGTTTGCTCACAGTGAATTTTTGACTGAACTGTGATGGTAATGGGCCGAAATGGGGAGAAACCGAGGTGAACTGTAAAATCGATACCGCCGTTGCCGAGTTTCCAAAAATTCCGGGGATCCGGGGATCCAGCACGAGCTCAAGAACATCAAGGGGAACAATTTTTATATAGAGCTCTCCCTCCCATTCTCACTCTAAAGCTCAGAAAAAGGGAAGAAAGAGGGAGAGGAGGAGGTATTTATAGGCCATTCCAAACAATTCACTTAATTACCTCTGTGTCCTGTGAACCGGGCGCACCGAACAATCAGGCGCGCACAGTAACTCAATCCGGGCCGTTGCTCAAGCGCCCGGATTCATCGGATTGCGCTACGTGTCCCCCGAACACGGGACAAGAATTTCGGCCGCTCCCTTCACGCCGCGTGGCCCACCCTGGTCAACGGAGGGGTTGGCACCCGCCAATGGCGGGCCGCCACATGGCGCACGCGTGCGCCACGTCGGCGCCGTGGCCGCCACGCCAGCCGCCACCCTGCCAACCGCCGCCTGCCACGCCACCTGCCCCGCCGGACACGCACAGTGACGCTCCCAATCCCCGCGCGCCATGTGTCAAGGCCCCGCGCTCGCTGCACCCGGTGCACACACTCCGTGCACCCGACGAACAACAGCCTGCCACGTGTCCACCTCTGATCCAATAGAAAACTGCCACGTGGCACACCACCAGCCTGCACCCCGCGCCTGCCCGCGCACCTGCCCGGCCTGCCCGGCCTGCCCGCGCACCCCTGCGTGCGCCGCGTCCACTGCACCGAACCAATGGTATGCTGCCACGTGTCCCCGCTCCGGTCCACCGTACACCCCGCGCTCTCCCGTGAACCGAGCGCCCTAC
Organism: Tillandsia leiboldiana; assembly: GCA_029204045.2. Taxonomy (NCBI): domain Eukaryota; kingdom Viridiplantae; phylum Streptophyta; class Magnoliopsida; order Poales; family Bromeliaceae; genus Tillandsia; species Tillandsia leiboldiana. The sequence continues at coordinate 26,372,729 of CM055062.1, read as the reverse complement.
GCCCGCCAATCTGGAGCCGCCACGTGGCTTCCCGCCTGGTCCACTGCACCAGCGCTCCTCTCCGTGGACCGGGATGCGTGCGCCGGCCAATCAGCGGCTGCCACGTGTCCCTCCGGCCGGTCCACGGCTCCCCTATGCACCAAAATACACCAGAAACTTCCGGGTCTTCGTTTTTGGGCGTCCGGACTCAGAAAAATACAAGTAAATAGCCGTTTTCAAGCGTTTTTGGACATCTCCCTATTTCTGCAACTTTATGTTGTCTGCAGCCAACATAATTGTTCAACAGAAATAGGGTACGTCGATCCCTCTTCACTCACTGGAAGAGTCAACTGACCAAAATCACCGACTTTCGCAAAATATCACGCCACTCACGCCCTATCATCCTAGGGTCTGCCAAAAGCCTAGGGTTTTTCCTAAGTCCCAACTGACCTATCCCTAAGCTCTGATACCAACTAATCTGTCACGCCCCGGGTGTAAACCAGAACCCGGGCACGTCCACAGATCCGCCATGCACACAGAATTTCCCGTGTACACGAAGCGCTGGTAACCTGCTCAGATATAAGAGATATAAAAGATATAGATAAAGGAGCATAAACAGAGCTAAAAATAAAGCTACTACATCTCAGACTACAGCTAGAAAGTAAAAGCAAAGTAAAACTCTCAAAAATATACAAGTGTCTCTCCCAGCTCACCAAAAAGGTACAAACAGCTGGCAAGAGCCATGTAAAGACTCAAAACATTTTATTTTTAATAAATAGATTAAAAGCAGAATCGTAGTCGATTTCGGGTTCAAAAGACCTATGTTGATTTATTTAGTCAATTGCCAGTGTGCGAGTTGCACGATTTACGAGACAAAAAGGCTATTTTTCCAATCCGGACATGATCTTGGAAATCCGAGTTGACCGTTGCGATCGTCTCGTCGAACTGAGCGAGATTCATATTCAGCACTTTTCGATCTGACGGTCGGATCTTCCAGAATTCAACTAAGAAGTGAGAGAATCTCGCGACTAATGTAACAGTGCCGGTGCACAGTGTCACTTAAGTGGCCACTGTAGATGAACAGTAAACCTCAATTTCGGGACTACGGCGGTTGCAACACTGACTAATTCACTGTTCGGAACCCGAACATAGTGATTCAGGTGGTCGTTTTGATCCGTTTCGACGTTCTGAACACAATGGCACTGACGGAATTTCCGTCTGGCGACCCTAAGGCATCGTGACGCGTGCCGAACTGGATAATTTACAGTATAGGATGGAATTTAAAAATTCTGGAGCGAAATTTGAACGAACCAAAATCGCTACCTGATAGGTTTCGTCGAGCCGGACGTCGTGGCGGTGTCAGATTTTCAGTTTGACCGTCCGGTTGTCTCGAAAAGCGTGAAATACGGCTAAAATACAGCTTTTTGCACAATGGTCCCTAGATTTCTTGCCTCGGATAGCGTGCCACTCATGGGAGAGGGGCCTTGATGTAAATAATACATGCTGTGAGGGACCAGGTGCTAAAACACCAAGGCTAGAGGGACTACATTGCAATTTTGCAAACCCTATATATATAGGTTCCAACCGAGTTAGGGTTCCTCACGAACCCTAAACCCTCTGCCACCCAGCCGCTGTTGCAACAAAATCCCTCTTCCCTGCCGCTCTCCTCGGACCCAGCCGCACCGGCCGCCGCCTCTCCCGTCGCCGGGGAAGGGAGGAGCAAGGATCACCTGGTTCTCGGGTGGTGGAAGAGGAGGGTTCTCGGGAGGTTCTCGGGAGGTCAAGACCCTGTCTGGGAGACTCCATTGGGACGCCGCAACCGAGCTGTGGTGGTCCGGTCCCCAGCCGTCGCCGCAGCGCCGCCGCGGGCCAACCCATCTTCCTCGGGTTTCCGGCCAAGGTAAGTCTTGGAACACTTTTGTTCTTTCGGGCTTTTGGTCACGACCACCTTGTTCCTGACACCGAGGCGATCCTCCGGTTGCAGTCCGAGCCGCGGCCGCCGACCCGATCGCCGGCGGGAGCCGTCCCATCAAATTATTGCCTTTCCGGCCGATCTTCAACGCCGCCGTGATCCGGCCGTTCAACCGGAGATCAGCACCGTTGATCTTCCTCCCCTGGTTGACTGCAACCTCTCCACGAAGTCCCATCACGATCGGATCAAGATCGGGCCCGCGCAAAGGAGCCCTAGAAACCCGATTCTTGGCTTCTCGGCCGCGCGTCGCCGTCCGGCGCCGCCGCTGCCTCCCACCGGCGGCCACTGCCACCAGAAGCTTCCTGGCGCCGAGTGGAAGCTTTCCATCCAAGTTGCTCCGGCCGGAACCCAGCCGGCCGGAATCCACCATTAGAGCCCCTCCGAGCTTGACCGAGCCTTTCCGGCACCGCCTCGCCGGCGCTCCTCTGCCGCCGGGAACCCCCAGGTAGGCTTAGCTTGATCCCCTGAGTCCACCCAGCAACTTGCATGGCCCTCTTAACGTGGCTCTCTTCCGTTCCAGAGTTGCACCCGAGGAGGGCATTGGTTCGAGCTCCGGCGATCCCCGGCGGTCTGGGCTCCGGGCACCTTGACAGGTAAGACCTAGAGGCCATGTTTAAGCTTCCCAGCATTTTACTGTTGGCAAGATAGTGCTCTGTTGTTGGCCTCATACCTTGTGCCCGAGAATATCATTCCGGGCTCTAGCTCCGGCCGCCGCCCCTCCGGCCGCCGGGACTCGACCCTACCTGGACCGAACCTCTTCTGGGACTCAAGTAACCTGGTGCTTACCTCTGGTACAGGTCTGGGCCAGAGTTGATCCGAGAAGAAGCCAACCCGAGCCTTGTTGGAGCACTACCTTGCTCCGGCCATCTTTCCGGCCGACCTCCGGCACCCCTCAGGTGAGCATCTCAGTTCTCAGTTGATAATATACATGATGCTCCATTATATCACAGCTATGTCTAGTGTTTAAACCTAATTTAGTGAAGTAATGCTTTGAGCTCTAAGTGGTCATGGGCCAACCTTGCCCTCGAGCTGCGTGTCCACCCAAACTTGTGAGCACGGGGTCTGTTTCCTCAAAGGTGACGCGCTGAAAGTTACGGCGCAGCTTTTGGACCCCCGGATTTCAAGAACGTGCCGAAACGGGCCGGAATATAAGCTAATTATGCAATTTAAAAGCTGTTAGGGACCTCAATGCAATTTAGACACATATGCTGACTCTAGATAGTGTTTTACACCACTGGACATTTTGTTAGAGTCCCATAGACTCTCGTTGATCGGGAATCGGGTTCCGTTCGATAAAACGGCTGTATCGAACCGTATTAGAGACACGTTACTATTGTGTTGTCAGGATGGGTATGTGTGAGTCTAGTTCTGACTACAGTCTCTGTTCAGGGCCCAGCAGTTCAGCACCAGCCTCCCGGTAGTCTAACGGGAGTTCGGGATCGGCCTTCATTCAGGTGGGTTTTATTTCCTTGGTTCTAGCATCTAACTCTATCATATTGGACGGGGTCAATTCTAAGTATACTGGGGTTAAATATTGATGGGTGATGGATTATACATGATAGCGGGTTACTTTCGATCGCATATGTTACGGTTTTACTTTGAGCATACATGTTGCCGTTTTACTTTTGTTATGTATATTATGATGCTGACATGATGATGGTTATGGTTACTTGGCTCGAGGCTGTCACACGCGCACCCGCGGTTTGGCCACCGCAAAGGGTGCGCTTTTCCGGAAAAGTGGTCTATGACCCGTGTATACCCACGAGGTGACGTAGTGGGGCCCCTTATTAGTGGTGGGGTTGAGGCGCCGAGGTGCGAGCGGTGCGACCCGTCGGTTTAGTTGTCCGACGTGGTCGGGTTTCTGCAGGTACGGTGTGGACCGTCGGTTTAGTTGTCCGACGTGTCCGGATATTACAGGATACAGGTGTACAGGTTGCCTTCCCCCCCTTGAGGGGGGGTGGTTGCTCCGGTTGTCTTCACGGTTTGTTTTACTATATTCTCCTACTCTATTACTTTTACGTCACTGACATCCCACTTCGTGACAGGGTTCGGACGGGGGGAGAGGTAGGCGGTGGTGAGGACGGGGCAGGAGCAGCTGGGTCGCTGGGGACCCTGGACTGTATTTCTTCTTTCATTCTCGCTTTTCATTGCATTGTAGTTATGTGAGAGGTTCGCGATACCCTCGTGGGGTCGGCGTGGATGTCGGTACGGGTTGCATTTAGTGCCCCTTGTGCGTTACTTTTCCTTTTATTTCTATCGGCCATTTGAAAATCAAGAAGGCAGAAGCCAAAGAAAAGATTGCGAAAACCGTTTTTAAAATCTAAGTGTCGTGTGGGCACTGGTTTCAAAACCCTGTGAATTTATGGATTGCGAAAGGGATTTCAAAACTTGGTGTCGGGTGGGCACCGTTTTCAAACCTTGTGGATTTATGCTAATTTCGAAACCAGCTTTCAAAACGTAAGCGCCGGGTAGGCGCTCTTTCAAAACTGTGGATTTATCCTTTCCAAATTGATCGGCCATATGTTCTTCTTTTATTAGTTTGGAATACTGGTTGCTTGTGAACAACTGTTGTGATTGATTGGTTGTGTATGTTGGAACATGTACTGAACGCTACGCCGTGCACGTACAGGGGAGACTCTGTCCGGTTGCAGAGTGATCCTGTACGTGTGGCGGGTCTGGGCACGCGCCGGGGAAGAGGGGTTCTCTTTTAAGCAAAAAAAAAAAAAAAAAAAAAAAATTTTACGCGTCAAATATTCGGCTTTTATGAATCGTTTCCGCTAAAACAAACCCCCGGGGCGTGACAGATTAAATGGTATCAGAGAGTTCTTTCAATCACAACAGTTAGTGCCGACATCCGTGGACAACCCTCACATGCCTACATACGAATGAAATGGGTAGGGCATAGGACTGTAGAACGTGAGTGACCGAGGGGGGGGGAAATGTTGAGTCCTTTCTCTCACTTTATGGTTGTTGTTAGTAGGGTAGTCTAAAGTTGACTCTTGTGATGTGTGACAGACATGGCCCGTACTAGATCATCGGCCGGGGACGCAGAGTCAGTGTCCGACATCCACGGAGATACCACACTTAGCTACGAATGAATGAATCGAATAAGGCATAGAAGCGTAGAACGCGAGTGATCGGGGGAGCGGGGGAAAAGTATATGTCCCGTTTTCTAGATAGTTGGTTAAGTGCTATACTAGCGGAGTCTAGAACTGACTTGTGGGGTGTGTGAGTACGGGTTAAGTTTTGTTTCTCGGTTTAGCTCGGTTGTCGCGTTTGTGTAGTCGTATTGTTTGGGCTCGTGTAGTAGTGTTGTTGTGGGGGTCTTGGGATTCCCCCTGGGGTCGAGAAAAGAGACCACTGGGACTAGCGAATCTTGTTCGTTTGGGCTTGATTCTTCCTTTTGTTGAGCGGACCTAGAGCTTAAATACTCCTAGTTGGGAATGTGATCGTTGGCCTGGGGGTATGCAGCTCGGCTCAGCGAATGGTGCTTGGAAGGGCAATGGATTGGGACCGAGCGGTAGAGGTTAATCAGAGTGTCGCACCCCCCTTGGGTGCCAAGATGGAAGTAGGACCGTGCTTCCTGGGTTTTGTCGCCAGCTCCCCATGACCGAGGCATAGTCTTGAGGTTTTGGGTTGCGAGTTTGTGATTGTGAAGCAGTACAGATCACGAGGGGCGCAAGGCCAATGGGAAGCGCAAGTCGGACATGTTTGGCCACTCTTCCCATGTATTGGATCCCTGGCGTATCTAAGTTTCGGGGATGAAACTTCTTTTAAGGTGTGAGTGATGTAGCACTCGAGAAATTCTAGTGTGCTCGCGGGCGAGAAAGCAGATCTAACCTTAGCGATTTGCATACCGGTGCGTGAAATGCACAGTTTCCGATGCACAAATTTCCGCCTTTCCGATCCGATACCTGGGTATTTGGTTAGGAACGAACCCTAGGATGACTTGTGTTCACAAGAGAGCGTAGGGTATTGGCATAGTGGTTTGGAGCTCAGGTGTGTTTCACACAGTTGAGTCTCGTTGTTTCGGTTATTAGTCGTACGCACTCCGGTTTTTGGGATCGTTGTTAGTGCAGGGTTAGCCGCGGTCATGGTTTCGGCTGTGGGCTGATGTTTCAATGGAGCCAGAGTGCTCGGATCAGTTACGGTGGTTAAAGGTTAAATCACTGTTCTCTTCGTAATCGTCCAGCTGATGGCATAGCAGTAGATGACTGCTATTATTGCACTAGCCTCACAGTTTGCTTAGAGGTTGAACAAGTTGCTGACCCTTCAGTGTCCCCGTGTCTTAATTCGTTGGCCTATGGGCCCGATGGTAACCAGGTTTTGGGACGGATGCAAATTGACCCCACCTTTTGCACAGGTTTTGGGGATTGACGTGGACTCGCCTATGTGTTAGTCATGGTGATGGTTGTGACCACGAGGCGGTAGTAATCCTTGACAAAGGTTATGTTTCGGGCACTGAGATTGTGTTGGGAAGTATGTGATATACCTTCTGGGGGAGTTGCGTCCCCAACTTGTTGTTGGCGACAAACCTTTGGTATTCCGCTGTTCTTTTGGTAAGCACGTTGGCTGCAGGCAACGGACGGTCGAAAGAACTGAGGAAATACCCTGCCCTGTAATGAGGAGTATCAGATTGGGTCTAAATTAGTAGCCTTAGAGTTGTAGATACCTTGCGACTGACTTGTAGCCCTCGATTAAACTTTTTGAGCAGTTTCATAGAGTATGACTTCAAGCTGTAAGCTCCGGGAATGAAACTTTTTTTTTAAGTTGTAAGTTTCGGGGACGAAACTTCTTTTAAGTTGTAAGTGATGTAAAGACTCAAAACATTTTATTTTTAATAAATAGATTAAAAGCAGAATCGTAGTCGATTTCGGGTTCAAAAGACCTATGTTGATTTATTTAGTCAATTGCCAGTGTGCGAGTTGCACGATTTACGAGACAAAAAGGCTATTTTTCCAATCCGGACATGATCTTGGAAATCCGAGTTGACCGTTGCGATCGTCTCGTCGAACTGAGCGAGATTCATATTCAGCACTTTTCGATCTGACGGTCGGATCTTCCAGAATTCAACTAAGAAGTGGGAGAATCTCGCGACTAATGTAACAGTGCCGGTGCACAGTGTCACTTAAGTGGCCACTGTAGATGAACAGTAAACCTCAATTTCGGGACTACGGCGGTTGCAACGCTGACTAATTCACTGTTCGGAACCCGAACATAGTGATTCAGGTGGTCGTTTTGATCCGTTTCGACGTTCTGAACACAATGGCACTGACGGAATTTCCGTCTGGCGACCCTAAGGCATCGTGACGCGTGCCGAACTGGATAATTTACAGTATAGGATGGAATTTAAAAATTCTGGAGCGAAATTTGAACGAACCAAAATCGCTACCTGATAGGTTTCGTCGAGCCGGACGTCGTGGCGGTGTCAGATTTTCAGTTTGACCGTCCGGTTGTCTCGAAAAGCGTGAAATACGGCTAAAATATAGCTTTTTGCACAATGGTCCCTAGATTTCTTGCCTCGGATAGCGTGCCACTCATGGGAAGAGGGGCCTTGATGTAAATAATACATGCTGTGAGGGACCAGGTGCTAAAACACCAAGGCTAGAGGGACTACATTGCAATTTTGCAAACCCTATATATATAGGTTCCAACCGAGTTAGGGTTCCTCACGAACCCTAAACCCTCTGCCACCCAGCCGCTGTTGCAACAAAATCCCTCTTCCCTGCCGCTCTCCTCGGACCCAGCCGCACCGGCCGCCGCCTCTCCCGTCGCCGGGGAAGGGAGGAGCAAGGATCACCTGGTTCTCGGGTGGTGGAAGAGGAGGGTTCTCGGGAGGTTCTCGGGAGGTCAAGACCCGTGTCTGGGAGACTCCATTGGGACGCCGCAACCGAGCTGTGGTGGTCCGGTCCCCAGCCGTCGCCGCAGCGCCGCCGCGGGCCAACCCATCTTCCTCGGGTTTCCGGCCAAGGTAAGTCTTGGAACACTTTTGTTCTTTCGGGCTTTTGGTCACGACCACCTTGTTCCTGACACCGAGGCGATCCTCCGGTTGCAGTCCGAGCCGCGGCCGCCGACCCGATCGCCGGCGGGAGCCGTCCCATCAAATTATTGCCTTTCCGGCCGATCTTCAACGCCGCCGTGATCCGGCCGTTCAACCGGAGATCAGCACCGTTGATCTTCCTCCCCTGGTTGACTGCAACCTCTCCACGAAGTCCCATCACGATCGGATCAAGATCGGGCCCGCGCAAAGGAGCCCTAGAAACCCGATTCTTGGCTTCTCGGCCGCGCGTCGCCGTCCGGCGCCGCCGCTGCCTCCCACCGGCGGCCACTGCCACCAGAAGCTTCCTGGTGCCGAGTGGAAGCTTTCCATCCAAGTTGCTCCGGCCGGAACCCAGCCGGCCGGAATCCACCATTAGAGCCCCTCCGAGCTTGACCGAGCCTTTCCGGCGCCGCCTCGCCGGCGCTCCTCTGCCGCCGGGAACCCCCAGGTAGGCTTAGCTTGATCCCCTGAGTCCACCCAGCAACTTGCATGGCCCTCTTAACGTGGCTCTCTTCCGTTCCAGAGTTGCACCCGAGGAGGGCATTGGTTCGAGCTCCGGCGATCCCCGGCGGTCTGGGCTCCGGGCACCTTGACAGGTAAGACCTAGAGGCCATGTTTAAGCTTCCCAGCATTTTACTGTTGGCAAGATAGTGCTCTGTTGTTGGCCTCATACCTTGTGCCCGAGAATATCATTCCGGGCTCTAGCTCCGGCCGCCGCCCCTCCGGCCGCCGGGACTCGACCCTACCTAGGACCGAACCTCTTCTGGGACTCAAGTAACCTGGTGCTTACCTCTGGTACAGGTCTGGGCCAGAGTTGATCCGAGAAGAAGCCAACCCGAGCCTTGTTGGAGCACTACCTTGCTCCGGCCATCTTTCCGGCCGACCTCCGGCACCCCTCAGGTGAGCATCTCAGTTCTCAGTTGATAATATACATGATGCTCCATTATATCACAGCTATGTCTAGTGTTTAAACCTAATTTAGTGAAGTAATGCTTTGAGCTCTAAGTGGTCATGGGCCAACCTTGCCCTCGAGCTGCGTGTCCACCCAAACTTGTGAGCACGGGGTCTGTTTCCTCAAAGGTGACGCGCTGAAAGTTACGGCGCAGCTTTTGGACCCCCGGATTTCAAGAACGTGCCGAAACGGGCCGGAATATAAGCTAATTATGCAATTTGAAAGCTGTTAGGGACCTCAATGCAATTTAGACACATATGCTGACTCTAGATAGTGTTTTACACCACTGGACATTTTGTTAGAGTCCCATAGACTCTCGTTGATCGGGAATCGGGTTCCGTTCGATAAAACGGCTGTATCGAACCGTATTAGAGACACGTTACTATTGTGTTGTCAGGATGGGTATGTGTGAGTCTAGTTCTGACTACAGTCTCTGTTCAGGGCCCAGCAGTTCAGCACCAGCCTCCCGGTAGTCTAACGGGAGTTCGGGATCGACCTTCATTCAGGTGGGTTTTATTTCCTTGGTTCTAGCATCTAACTCTATCATATTGGACGGGGTCAATTCTAAGTATACTGGGGTTAAATATTGATGGGTGATGGATTATACATGATAGCGGGTTACTTTCGATCGCATATGTTACGGTTTTACTTTGAGCATACATGTTGCCGTTTTACTTTTGTTATATATTATGATGCTGACATGATGATGGTTATGGTTACTTGGCTCGAGGCTGTCACACGCGCACCCGCGGTTTGGCCACCGCAAAGGGTGCGCTTTTCCGGAAAAGTGGTCTATGACCCGTGTATACCCACGAGGTGACGTAGTGGGGCCCCTTATTAGTGGTGGGGTTGAGGCGCCGAGGTGCGAGCGGTGCGACCCGTCGGTTTAGTTGTCCGACGTGGTCGGGTTTCTGCAGGTACGGTGTGGACCGTCGGTTTAGTTGTCCGACGTGTCCGGATATTACAGGATACAGGTGTACAGGTTGCCTTCCCCCCCTTGAGGGGGGGTGGTTGCTCCGGTTGTCTTCACGGTTTGTTTTACTATATTCTCCTACTCTATTACTTTTACGTCACTGACATCCCACTTCGTGACAGGGTTCGGACGGGGGGAGAGGTAGGCGGTGGTGAGGACGGGGCAGGAGCAGCTGGGTCGCTGGGGACCCTGGACTGTATTTCTTCTTTCATTCTCGCTTTTCATTGCATTGTAGTTATGTGAGAGGTTCGCGATACCCTCGTGGGGTCGGCGTGGATGTCGGTACGGGTTGCATTTAGTGCCCCTTGTGCGTTACTTTTCCTTTTATTTCTATCGGCCATTTGAAAATCAAGAAGGCAGAAGCCAAAGAAAAGATTGCGAAAACCGTTTTTAAAATCTAAGTGTCGTGTGGGCACTGGTTTCAAAACCCTGTGAATTTATGGATTGCGAAAGGGATTTCAAAACTTGGTGTCGGGTGGGCACCGTTTTCAAACCTTGTGGATTTATGCTAATTTCGAAACCAGCTTTCAAAACGTAAGCGCCGGGTAGGCGCTCTTTCAAAACTGTGGATTTATCCTTTCCAAATTGATCGGCCATATGTTCTTCTTTTATTAGTTTGGAATACTGGTTGCTTGTGAACAACTGTTGTGATTGATTGGTTGTGTATGTTGGAACATGTACTGAACGCTACGCCGTGCACGTACAGGGGAGACTCTGTCCGGTTGCAGAGTGATCCTGTACGTGTGGCGGGTCTGGGCACGCGCCGGGGAAGAGGGGTTCTCTTTTAAGCAAAAAAAAAAAAAAAAATTTTACGCGTCAAATATTCGGCTTTTATGAATCGTTTCCGCTAAAACAAACCCCCGGGGCGTGACAAGCCAGACCCAAAATAAACTACAACTGTCTGAGATAAGAAAGGGGTACAACTGATACACGACTAAACTCGAAGTCGGGGGTAGATGAGTTACCTAATCCGCTATCTGCTTGCCTCGCTCTGCCCGAGACGGCCCTGCAACACCCGCAGAAGACTCTGCAAAACAAAGGGAGAAAAAGAAAAGAGAGACAATGGGGGTGAGAACTACTATATATAACAGTAGCCTCCCCTAGTGGGAAAACCTCAAACTCTGACGTGCCCACTAGGACTACTAGAGGCAAAAAGGGGGAAACAGTAGTAAACTAAACAGGCTACTGATAAGGAAAACTATCACTACAATGCCTCTATATGCAGTATCAAAAGAAATGACTGTAAGAATGCGTCAGAAAACTGTATCTGTCCCAATAACCCAATCATGTGCCACCAGTAGAACTGGCATTGCCTGCTCAGCGGAATCTGCACACATGGCTTGAAACCGCGGGATCGGCCCACATGGCTCGCATCCCAAAATAAGTAACAGATCGGCAACTATAACCGTCCGATCGCACACTCCGGAGTGGCACTCGAGGGGAGCGACCCACACGAGTAAAATAGCTCTGTAACAAGTATCTCAGTCTAGTAGGACTTTGATCATGACTATGATCAAAGTGGAAATCTCTATCCACTAAAGAAACCTGATACCCAATCTGATGCATAAGTAAAACATCCGGTCAACCGCCCAATGTCCGCGGTCGCCGCAACACCCCACAAGTCCAAATCTGATAAAGTAATCAACAGCTGGCTAACCGCCCAATGTCCGCGGTTGCCACAACACCCAACGATCCAAATCTGATAAGGTAAACAACAGCTGGCTAACCGCCCAATGTCCGCGGTTGCCACAACACCCCACGATCCAAATCGAGTCTAATCTGACCCTGACTCGATGGCCTCGACCACACTATCCCATACCCCTGCTCTAACTTGAGCAACATGCAACTGAATAGAAAGGAGAACAACTAAATATGGTTTCTCCTAAGTCATTTCCCAATATGATAGTGCAGCAGTAAATAGTGGCCTAACCAAATGTCCAAACAAGCATGCAATTGTCCTGTACTTGGTAAAACAGATGCAAGTGTCCGAGAAATAAAGCATGCTGGCAACAATTCATCACAATGGTCTAGGTACCCTATGTACTAGTAATTCATGCATAACATCCACAATGTTACTAATAGAGCCTTCTATCTCTCAAGTGATATTACCATTCTAATTCACTAATGTCATTAGTAGGCAAGTACTAACATATGTCCCATCTATTTCACATAAGCATGCAAATATCACTCAGAGGGTGTAATTAACTTCCTAACATGGAAAACACTCCAATAAGCCTAGTGGGTTAGTCAAAAGTAGAGATTCGCAACAACACCCACCTCGTGCGCTAAATCCTGGTCCCAAAAGTGATGTCCACTCTCTATCCAAACAACCTCCACAAAACTGTACAACATTCCCCAAAAGAATATACCACAATTAATCACACAATACATCACAAAAACTGTCCCAAATTACAGCAGTCCACTATTTGTCTGTTTTCACCTATGAAAAATGCCCGGAAAAATCCCAGATAAATACTGTCGCGATCCTCGCGACGAACCCGTCGAAACGAGTACCTGCACGTTAAAATCCGAGTTTTCTACGCTGAGTTACAAATTCTGCAAGGGAAACACCCCAAACTAAACTGTCCAGAAATTCTGTGTCAAAGAACCACAGTAAAAGGAGACTTTCACCTTCGGAAAATATTCCAAAAATCCAGGGAAAAATCCAAGAGATTCCTTGCGAAGTGTAGATGGAAATTGCCTTTTGAATCGCCTCGATCCGACGTCCGAGTAAAAAGATACGGCTAGAACACCGCAGTGCTGTCCAAAAATCCGTGAAGAAAAAGGGGTCAAATGGAAGCTCGGGAAACTCCAAGGTCAGCACGGAAAACGAGGAACCTCAAAAGACAGGAGTTGAATTCCTACCTGTCGATAGTCCAATGGCGCGAGAATCGGCGAAATCGGAAGTCGGGGTGAGTCGGGGGAGCCCAAACACTGAGAAGGGACGAAGTGGGTCGCCGGAAAACAAGCGTCGCGCCGCGCCGTAAAATCACGAACCTCAGGAAGCGTGCCACCAAAAATCTTCAAAGTCCTCCAATGGATAGTGCACTGCGTGAGGGGAATTTCTTCTGAAGGAGTCATAGTGAAAAAGGGCCCAAAAACTCGAGAAAGAAACCAAAGAAGCCCTTTTATAGGCCCAGCCCACCACTGAAGTGGGCCGGATTCTGGCGCAGGATTCGGGCGCACTGCGCCCGAAAGCCCGGTCGGATGCTTCCCGTCCGACGCGCCCGAAACCCTCTGGGGCTGCCACGTGTACATGAACAGGGGACAGCAGTGCAAGGGGGCCCGCTGCACGCCGCGTGTCCCTCCGCGGTCAGCGGGGGTAGGTACGGCCGCCCACACGCGAGGCGACACGTGGCCGCACTCGAGTGCGGCCGACCGCCCGCCTGGCGCCACTGTACGCGTGGCATCCCGAGACGCCCCTCCGTGCACACCGTGGACCGCGCCCTCGAGAGCCAGCCAATTGCAGCCCGCCACGTGTCGTGCGCCCGGTCCATCGCAGCCGCGCAAGGTCGCTGAGCCGTGACGCGTGCGCCGGCCATTCCGGGCTTGCCACGCGTCCCCCGCTCGCGGTCCATGCACCGCCGCGCCTCCCCATGGACCGAGCTGCGTGAGCCGGCCAATAACAGGCCGCCACGTGGCTCAGGCCGGTCCACGGTCCTTCCCCATGCACCGAAAAACCCTGAAAACTTCCGGGAGCCCGTTTTTGGTCATCCGGACTCCAAATTTAACAAGCAAATAGCCGTTTTCATGCGTTTTTCCGCGCTGAATCCAAATCCAACCTCAGATTGGCCCAAAACCTTTTCTAAAATTCGGCAAATACAACCGAAGGCCAAATCAGCAACCAAGACACAAAGGGTCCATCTGTGGCATCCCTTTGATGCACTATGGGCCAGACACACCAACAATAGGTGTTCTAAACAGTGGATTCATCAGAAAAGGTGCATGGAATTCTGGACCACTACAAACAGACCCCCGTTCTTCGATGGAACAAACTATGCCTACTGGAAAGTACGGATGAGAGCATTTTAATTTCCATCGATGAACGGGTGTGGAAATCAATAGAATTTGGATTGGACAAATTCTACTGAAATTATTGCTGATGTTCGCACCATCAAACGTAGGTGGAAATGGACCAAGGAAGAAATTGATTCATCTTCTTACAACGGCAAAGGGATTAACGCCTTATTTAATGCTTTGTCGCAAACTGAATTCTCTCGCGTCTCGGCATGTGAGACTGCGAAAGAAATCTGGGATGTTCTACAAGTTACACATGAGGGAACATGCCTTGTGAATATTCAAAAACTGCAAATGCTTACGAGCAAATTTGACTCAATTTTCATGGCAGAAAATGAATCTTTCACAGATTATTATACACGATTGCAAGATGTCGTAAATACATGTGTTAACTTGGGAGAGAAAATTCCAGAATCTAAAGTTGTAAGAAAGATTTTAAGGACTCTTCCTGAAAGATTTCTCCCTAAGGTTGCGGCCATTGAAACAGTTAACACCCGGACGAAATCAAGGTAGAAGAATTATTTGGTGCACTTCAAACTTATGAAATGATTTTTTCTACTAACTATTCTTCTGGAAAGCCATCTTCTTCTAAGTCTTCAGGTTTTGCATTAAAATCAACAAAGGAAGAACACGCGGATTCATCCTCCTCGGACGATGATGAGAACCTATCAATGGAGGATTTTGAGAAGCAACTTGCACTCTTGACAAGGAAATTTCGCCGAAACTTTCGAAGGAGTAATTCAAGCAAAACTTCATCCTTCGTAAAGTCGAAGAAAGGCAAAGGTTCTTCAAGCTTTAAGTCAAGAAAGCAAGAGAGTTTTTCTAGGGATAAGAAAAACTCGGAGGGACAAGTCCAATGCTTCAAATGCCGAGGGCTACGGTCACATCTCAACGGAGTGTCCCAATAAGAATCCGTCGAAGAAGAAGGCGCTGCAGCCCGTCACTTGGGATGACACCTCAACGTCCAATGAGTCATCTTCTAGTGATGAAGAAACAACGCACGGCATTCCACGCAGTCCACAACTTCACCTTACGTGTGCTTATGGCAAGTACCATCCGTTCATTATCCAACTCCTCCCATGTTGAAAAAACTACAATGGGTGATGAACCGAGTAATTCCGAAGGTGAAGACTTTGTTTTTTGGCCTACCATAAACTTTTAAAGGATTCAAGAAATTGGCAAAGCAAAACAGGAGTTTGAGAAGAAGATTGCAGGATCTCGAAGAAGAAGCAAAAGGGCAACTTCTCTCTCAAACGCTCTTGAAGTGGAAAGGGACAAACTTGAATCAAAGTAAATGTTTCCCTTCAAGAGAAAAATGAGCATTTCGAGACGGAACACATCAAAACTGGTGGATTAAAGCAAATTACTTCTTGAAGCTCTACTCTGAGGCTCATCAGGAAAAAATGGAAATGACGAAGACCATTTTCCAACTTAAGGATGATTTTAAGCGATTTTCTTATGGAAGGAGCAAGTTGGATAAGATGCTTAGTCTTGGTCAAACAAATCGTTTGGGCCTTGGATACAATCGAACTGGAGATAGTCCTAGTTCGAGTGGAACAGTTTTTTTGCCCCAGTCGGTGTCTCCTCATCCGACGACGGAAATCATTGCATTCAACGACAACAAGCCTACCTCATCTACTTCGGGTTCAACAAGTACAAAGGTATGTTTTCGTTGTGGTTTTGCAGGGCACATAAGGAGAGATTGCAAGATTGGAGCAAAACGATCAAATCAAGCGCCTCTTGCAACAACTACCAAAAAGGTGATTCCCCGAAAATCAAAGGAGAATTTTTCAAAGGAAAAGAGCCTTGGTAATTCATTTAACAAGATGGACGTCATCAAAGAAAAAGCAATCAATTAAACAAGACGCTTTCACCAAGGAGAATAACTTCACAATCATTGCCGCCGCAGTCCAAAAAGGTTTGGGTGCGCAAAGGTGAGATCTTCCCTTGTCTTGTCATTCATACTTCTTTGCATGATTATGACAACTCGTCTTGGTATCTGGATAGTGGATGTTCCCATCACATGACCGATGACAAAATTGTTTTCACAAACTTTAGAGAAAACCTCCGGAGGACTTGTAGTTTTCGGAGACGGTCGTTCTTCAAAATTGTTGGAAAAAGAAACAATTACTATTCCAGAAGGCCGGTTTTTGAACAATGTCTTATTGTTGAAGGCCTTAAGACTAACCTCATTAGCATAAGTCAACTTTGTGATAGTGGCTTTTCATTAATTTTTTCTTTTGCAGAATGTAATTGTAACTGATAAGGACCATTTATTCTTTTTGAAAGGGGTCAGGTCTGAAAATAAATTGCTATGTAGTTCCTAATAAAATTTCTGAAAATTTAACCTAGTGTCACTTGAAAATGAAACTCTTGGCATGAAAGACTAGTCACATAAATTTCAAGAACTAGGCAAGGATTTTCAAATAAAGACGTGGTTAAGGGAGTTCCTAAATTATCTTTTAAAGAAAAACATTGTGTGTGGAGGTTGTCAAAAGGGAAAACAATCAAGGGCTTGCGCACAAGAACTTGAACCACGTGGGAACCCAAACGGCCATTAGAATTACTGCACATGGACTTAATAGGGCCGACTCGTCAACCAAGTTTGGGAGGTAAATGGTACATTTTTCTTTTGGTTGATGATTTCTCTAGATACTCATGGGTAATATTTTTAAAAGAGAAAGCGGATACTTTCGATTCTTTTCATGAGATATGTCATCGTGTTATGATTGAGAAAAATGAAAAGATCGTTCGTGTTCGAAGTGATAGAGGTGGAGAATTTAAAAATTCAAAATTCATTGATTTTTGCACTTCCAATGGCATAAAACATGAATTCTTTGCACCATATACACCTCAGCAGAATGGCGTAGTCGAGCGCAAAAACAGGGTAGTACAAGAGATGGCACGTGTTATGCTTCACAGCCGGAAACTCCCGTTACATTTTTGGGCTGAAGCAGTGAACACCACCGACGTTATGTAATCAATCGTGTGTATTTGCGCCCGGGCACTTTAAATACACCATATGAGCTATGGTTTTGTAGAAAACCGAATATCAAATATTTTTGAATCTTTGGGAGTCGCTGTTACATTTTACGTGATCGCGAAAATCTTGGAAAATTTGACTCTCAAAGTGACGAAGGAATTTTCATGGGTTATTCTACAAATAGTAGAGCATATCGGGTATTTAATCTCGAATCTAAAACGATGGTAGAATCTTTTAATGTTAAAGTATATGAAGCTTTCCATTTTTCATCTGATAAATCTACCCCTGATATGTCTCTTGATGATGATACTCCTGTAAATGCATCTCCTCATAATAATTCTTCCGATAATGTTGATGCATCTAATGGTTCTTCTAGTTTATCTGATATGCAGGAATCATCACACGTACCTCCGAGTACTCCGTTACCTCAAACGCTACGTATCTCCAATATTGGAGACCCACAAGAAGGAGTCAGAACTCGGAGACAGTTGGTTTGTGGAGTCGCGTGTTACGTCTCCATGATAGAACCAAAGAACGTCGATGAAGCTCTTCAGGATGATTACTGGATTGAAGCAATGCAGGAAGAGCTCCATCAATTCGAAAGAAACAAAGTCTGGGAATTAACGAAGCCTCCGAAGCAACACAACATAATTGGTACTAATGGATTTTCAAGAACAAGAAAAACGAGATGGTACCATCATCAGGAACAAAGCACGCCTAGTTGCTCAGGGCTATTCACAAATTGAAGGTATAGACTTTGATGAGACGTTCGCCCCGGTAGCTCTCTCGAGTCAATTCGTATCCTCTTCGCGATTGCTTGTCATTTCAAAATTAAACTTTTTCAAATGGACGTTAAGAGCCTTTTTAAATGGTTTTTTAAACGAGGAAGTTTATGTGGCTCAACCGAAAGGTTTCATTGACCATAAACTACCTAACCATGTTTTTCGACTGAAAAAGGCTCTTTACGGTCTAAAACAAGCACCGCGAGCATGGTACGAAAGGTTGACAAAGCACCTTTTGGAAAAGGGCTACACTCGAGGGGGAGCGGATCGGACACTCTTTGTGAAGCATTTTCAGGATAACTTTATTGTGGCACAAATCTATGTCGATGACATTGTATTTGGAGCAACAAGGAACAATGATGCTTCAAAATTCGTAGAAACCATGGAAAGCGAATTTGAGATGTCCATGATGGGCGAACTAACATATTTTCTTGGATTGCAAGTCAAACAAAATGAAGAAGG
Organism: Tillandsia leiboldiana; assembly: GCA_029204045.2. Lineage (NCBI taxonomy): Eukaryota > Viridiplantae > Streptophyta > Magnoliopsida > Poales > Bromeliaceae > Tillandsia > Tillandsia leiboldiana. The sequence goes on along the minus strand of CM055062.1, from coordinate 26,354,569 downwards.
CATTCATCTGTGCCAATCCAAGTATGCAAGGGAGTTGGTGAAGAAATTCGGATTAGAAAATTCTAAAGACTTTTCGACTCCAATGGGAACTAGCAACAAGGGATTAGGAAGTGAATCTCTTAGTGAAAGTGTAGACGAGAAGCTTTATCGCAGCATGATTGGAAGTCTACTCTATCTCACGGCTAGTCGCCCGGACATATCCTTTAGTGTTGGGATCTGCGCGAGATATCAGTCAGCACCAAAGGGGTTCACCTGAAAGCGGTGAAAAGGATCATCCGGTACGTCAAAGGAACATTGAATTTCGGAATTTGGTATCCTATGGGCACAACTCTTGACATAATAGGATATTCAGATGCCGATTGGGCAGGATTAGTGGATGATCGGAAAAGTACGAGTGGTGCATGTTTTTATCTTGGCCATTGTCTTGTTGCATGGCATAGTAAAAAGCAAACTGCATTGCACTCTCGACTGCCGAAGCGGAATATATTTCACGCGGTAGTTGTTCACTCAACTTGTTTGGATGAAAAGCGTGTTGAGCGACTTCCGAATTTCAGCGACTTCGGTAACTATTCTTTGTGACAACACTAGTGCTATAAATATTTCTAAAAACCCTGTGTTGCACTCTAGAACAAAACACATTGAACTTAGATATCATTTTCTAAGAGAGCTAGTTGAATCAAGTATTCTTCAAATTTCTTATGTTTCAACTGAAGATCAATTAGCTGACATTTTAACAAAACCTTTGGATCAAAAACGTTTATTCATTTGCGTAAAGCAATTGGAATGCTTTCCTTGAAATAACCTCTTTTTGAAACCATTGCTTAGGTTAGGTTTTGTTTTGTGTTTTTGTTCTTTATCTATGCTTGTACATAGAACATTAATTGAGCATTAGTATAATTGACTTTACTTGCATCCTTTTATGTTTTAGAAATTTATTATGATTTGGATATCATGATAATTCATTTGATGCAATGATCATTTATATCAATTAGTTCATCTTTAATTGATCAAAGTCAATTTCTCTCTCAAATGATCTCTTGGTATAGTTTTTATCATATTTGAAATTGAGTTAAGTATGAAACGAGATCAATTTTTGGTTGAATACTTCATATCTTAAATAATTGATAGCCAATTGAGGGGGAGTTCATTTAAATTTTTATGCTCAAAAGATGTGGAAAGAGTTACATCCAATGAGGAGTGTGAAAACTACCACCACATGGAGGAAAGAGCTACCACCTCGGTCGTCCGAGTACTGTGTGCAGCTACCACATGTATACCAAGCATGGTTTTCTTGTTGATTAGAAAAAATGCTTTTTGGAATACTTGACTCTGTCAAATTCCAAGGTTGGTATAAGGTGGGATTTTTATTGAAAGATGCTCAAAGAGCCACTCCTTACAATAAATTGACTAGATATATTATCTAACTTATTTGGGATTTCAAACATCTATCGATCTTGCTTTATTCTTTTTCCAATTGATGATTTGATAAACGCATTACTCATTAGATCGTGATGATGTTTTTTGAACTTGTTCTTTAAAGGATTTAATTTTTATAAATTTCGTTTCATTACTTGGATATTATTGATAGATTTAGCATAATCTATTTCTTTTGATGTGAAATAATGAGTTTTGTTTAAAGTTGATATACAAAAGTGCTTACAATCTTTTCTGATTTTTCTGAATTTTTGTAAATTTTTCTGAAGAAAAAGTTGGAGCCGATCCGGATTGGAATTTCTGTTCCGGATCCCGAACGCAGGAATTGTCTGCGGGTAGCCGATCCGGACTGAATTCTTGAGCCGATCCGGACCGCGGCTAGGGTTATATGAAACGAAAGGGTTTTTGATTTCTTTTTATCACAAGCTTTTGTTTCCAAGTCTCCAGAGTTTCTCTCTCTAGAAAACAACCGCTTTGGAGCCTTTCAAACTCAAGTTCTTCGGATTTCAAGTAAGTTTCTTTGATCAAAACTCGGTTCTTCACAGTTTTTGCATGTTTTTCCTCAAAACGTGATGAAAATCATGTATCTTTTTTGTTTTTTGTTGGTTTTTGATCAAATTTCTTTTGAAATAAGAACTCTGAGTAGATTAGTTTTGTTTATATATCTGGTATTCTCTTGATTAACGAAGATTTTTAGGCTTCGATTTCTAAAATTTGGTTTTAAGGCATATATGAGAAATTTTTTGAAAATCGTGGATTGATCATTTTAAAATTCTTTTTGCAAAACTAACTTGATTCCTATGTCAGAGTAACCGACCCGGGTCCTTCGATGGCTCGCCGACCGCTCATGATGTCGTGGAGCGAGAGTATTGCCCTCGGGCGGTGGCGTTTGTGTTTACTGTTGATGTCATGTTGATTAGGAGTCAACGGAGAAGTCCCAAAGCCCCCCCTACCGCTTGATTCGGGTTGTTTTTCCGGATTTGCCGTCTTAGTGCGCCGATTGAGGACTGGATTTGGGAATTACCCCGACTTGTCAGGGGGGTCACAAGTGGAGTGCAGAAAATTCGGGACCACTTGTAACAGGTATATTCACATCAGATTACAGCGAAGTTCGGGAGGTGTCCAAGAGACTGACGCGGAGGATTCGGATGCAAAATAGTCAGAACTGACATTTCGGAGCCGGTTAGTTTTGACTTGAGCACCCCGACTCAACGGATGAGCTTTTTGAAGAGCAAAAGCTGTGAGCGCGTGTACTTTCGATTTACAACGGAGTTCGGTAGGTTCCGGACAGCGGCGGAGCGCGCCCGAGGCAAAAAGTGAGTTGTGGAGTTTGGGCTTTTTGGATTATTTTTATTGTTTTAATTAATTTAGAATTGCTACTTTATTTGTTTCTCTTGTTGGAGGAGGGAGTGGGTTGGGGGTTTGGATTAAAGGTAATGAATTTTGCTTTTAAAATTAAGCCTAAGGCTTTACTTAATTAAAGTTAATTAATTCCTTAATTAGAGCCTGTAGCTTCTTTAATTATGGTGATCTTATACGCTTGTGCCCTCATCATCTAACCCACCCACCTTCCCTGTTAGCTTCGTGGTTAGAAGAGAAAGAGAGAAAGAAAGAAGAAAGAGAGAAAAGGAAGAAGAAGAAGGAGGAAATGAGAGAAAGATAAACAGGTGGTTTTGGGTTTGCTTTTCGTCGAGGATCCCCCGTTGTGGCCCGTGAGGGGCGTGGACGTATCTTTGGGTGGGATTTGGTGTTTAGTTTTTGGAATTAACTGTTAGAGCTTTTTCCAGCTTTGGAAATTTATCTTTTTGGGCCTTTTTGAAATGTCTTTGGAGCTATTGGATTTCTTTTTGTTGGTATTTAAAAGCTAAATGGATCTTTTTAATGGGATTATGGTGCTTAGAGATTTTTTTGAACATTATTTGCAGTGTTTGGGGTTTTTATTTGGGATGTAAAATAATTAATTGAGTTTAATTAATTATTTTAAATTTATTTTATTTTTTAATTTTTTTTTAAATAAATTTTTTTTTGCCCCTGCGCACATCCGCCAGGGTGCTCTCTGTTAGCAGCACCCTGCGCGGGCTCTGCTTGGGCGCAGCGCCGCTGGCCTCAGCGGCAGCGCTGTGCGCGCGCGGGCGACCCGCGAGCAAAACCTCTGCGCAGCGGCCCGCAGCGCCGCAGGGGCGCTGCGCGGCGCGCTGGGCCCGGCGGCGCAGCAAGCCCCTACGCTGCGGGGGCAGGGTTTTTGGCCGAGCGGCCGGCCCTCCTGGGCCGCGCGGCTGCGATTTACGCCATTCAGCGT
>CM055062.1:26279242-26350736 GCA_029204045.2 Tillandsia leiboldiana | reverse complement strand
ACACGCGGTCTGATGAACCCTTTATTCAGAAAAACTCCTTGTTGTGCCTTAGATTCCCTCAGTTTCCGCGAAAGCCATTCCGCAAGGCGCCTAGTGATAGGTTGCGTGTCTGGTAGAAGCTCGAAAGATAGGATGACCTCTCGCCCGGGGGTATTCCCGCAATTCAGTCAGGAGGATGGCAGAAGAAACCCTACCACGGGGGTGTCAGTGAACGACGCAAAGGTTGAGTCGCTAGGCTCACTAAAACCAAGTAGCCTATACATCCGCCGATACCTCGTGAACCAGTCCATGCCCAGCACCTCGTCGTATTCCTACCTCCCGACTCGAAATTCCCAGTCACGACGCCACCGGTCCTCGCACACCACCCCACCCGCTGGTGCTGAGCAGTCAGCAACAAGTCTCGCGATGCGTCGAGGTGCCCCCAGTCATACCGCCCAACATACCAATGATCTTTAAAAGTCCAAAACATCCAACCCGACGACGAGGAAAACAAACCACACAACGCCCTCACCAAGGCTCCGAGAGGTGCCAACAAAACAGGCTGGGTTACTAACTACCATAACTTCTCCCTTGAAACAATGAACTCACCTGTCACCGACACGGACCGCTCCCCTCCGTCCCCAACACAGGACACTTCCACCCGTCACCAACACGGGCCACAAGCTCGAACATAACCCCAACCCGGACCACCCGCTCCGACTATCCATCCTACCGAGGCGACGGTCAAGACTAACGTTAGGTTCAGCTCTAAGACCTACCACAAGGTCTACCCCACAGAAAGGGCTGCGTACAGGGCCTCCTAGCCGAAGGTGACCAGTACCAAAACTCCGAGTAGTCGCCAGATTCCCCCCCTTGACTCACACCAGCCCCAAAAGATCACAATCCACAACGCTCCCAACCAAGCCTCAAGGCTATGCCTTAGTCATGGGAGCTGGCGACAAACCCACAAGGTAAGGTCCTACTTCCGTCCTGGCACCGACGGGTGCGACGCTCTAAATTGCTACTAACTCTCGGTCCCAAACCGTTGCCCCACCAAGCACCGGGCATCTAATCGAGCGGTAAACTTCCAGACCAACAGTGACACTCCCAACTAGAAGAAAATCTAAGCTCTAGGTCCGTTCAGCAAAGACCTCCAGGTACTGAAGACTATCCATCTGAAATCTAAAGGGTCGGAAGAAGACAAGCAACGAAAACAGCGAGAAGAACCGTGTCAAAATTGCCTAGGTTCACTAAACGCACTCAGGGATCACACGCCAACCCACCAGCAGACAACCGAACCGACGCACTTGTGCAGAAAACAGAAACCCACCCAAAGCTTTACCACCACAACCCCACTAAAAGGAGCCACCCGGCACCACCCAGCATCAAAGCTAAACCCCCTAGTAAAAGTCACCACTTACGCACCCTTGTGCGAAGCGAGGTACGACCTCTCTGACCCCAAAACGAGCCCCCGTGAACCCATCACGACGATCTCTACAACCGTCGCAGTGTCTACGGTGAAAGGCCAAACTATGGGTAACAATCATAGGGGAAGAATCCTCACTCCCACCCGTACCTTGCCCATGGTGCAAAAGGAATCGACCGACTACCCGCTGTAACTTAACACCAGAAAACCCAGAAGGTACAAGTTTAGACAAACGGCTATCCAGTTACTCATGACCGACAGACGGCCGACAAACCAACAACCACCGGTGGTTTGTGCTACCACCCGAGCCATATCGGAAAGAAACTCAATAGTCCCCGCACTCTCGCATCTCTACGCAGATATACCCTGATCATTTCATTAGTTAGTAGCCAGTGGTAATGTGCTCCAGTGGATGTTGGACAGCGACTACTGTGGTTAAAGCTGTTTCCTCTGATACCATCTTCATCTGTCACGCCCCGGGGTTTTCCTTAAGCGGAAGACGACCACTGAAAATGGTTTGAATTTGCGTATACTTTTTTTTTTTTTTGAAATCAACTCCCTCGTGCGTGCCCAGACCCGCCGCATATACAAATTCACTCTGCGAACGGGCAGAGTCTCCTTTGTATATGCACGGCGTCCTGACTACAACAACCATACAACTATCGCTTTAACCACACTAGTTCAACAGTCGGATACATACAGCCATTTCTCATAAGTATTAAAAGGGCCGACAAATTTTGAAAGGATAATTCACAAGTTTTAAAAACGGCGCCCACACGACGCCCAGGTTTTTCAAAACGGTTTTCGCAATCCATAAATCCACAGGGTTTTTAAAATGGTGCCACACGACACCCAGATTTTTCAAAACGGTTTTCGAAATGCTTTCTTTTCTTTTGTAGTTTGAAAGCGGCCAAACGTGAAAAGCAAAACAACCACTCACAAAGATAATAAACGACATTCCAACATCCACATCGACCCCACAAGGGTATCGCAATCCACACAGTAAACTACTAACAGATAATGAAATGAGCAAAATAAGAAGTACATACAGTCTATGGCCTCGAAGGACCAAAAGTACTCCTGCCACGGCCTCACCGTCGTCCTAGCACTCATCCCTGGACGACCCTGTCACAGAGTGGGAAGTCAGTGACCAGAAATAAGGCACGAAAGCAACAAGGGCTATAAATAAAGCAAACCGCAGTAAAACCAGAGCAACCGCCCTCCTCATCGTGCACTCGATAATATCCCTGCATAACTGTCCCGGGCGCCTGCCCCGACAACCCGAACCGAGCACCAACCTCGGGAAACCAAACCGAGCACTCGCACCGCTCACAAAGAGCCACCGCTCATAAGAGCCACCGCTCATAAAGAGCCACCGCTCATACAGAGCCACCGCTCATAAAGAGCCACCGCTCATAAGGAGCCACCGCTCATACAAGCCACCACCGCTCCACCTGGCGCCTCAAACCCCCCACCTACGGGGGCCCCACTACGTCACCTCGTGGGTATACACGGGTCATAGACCACTTTTTCTGGAAAAGCACACCCTTTGCGGTGGCCAAACCGCGGGTGCGCGTGCTGCAGCCTCGAGCATAATAACCAAAAGTACCATGTATACTCAAATATATGAACCGTAACGACTGTCATGTTAGCACCATTAGACAAATAATCAAAAGTAAATACCCCTGTCGGAAACCCGACGCTAAGCCCAAATAAAACCCACAACATGATAAACATGAAAATAATTATAGTGTGCATAAAAGGGATTCTAAGAGTGTACCCGCCAGTAAACCCGATAGTATCATCAATAAAGATCACTCATATTAGCACAGTTAGACGAGTCATAAAAACTTGAGCACAATTTACGAAAGTCCCACACTAAGTTTTAGGATGAGCACCCCCTGAAACGCGAAGAAGAAGATGTGCAAAACTCCAGTTAAAACACCCCCCTTGTGCCCGAAAAGAACTACAGTAAAAATTATCGTTAAAAACATCGTCGCGATTAAAAACACTAAAAAAACGGGGCGAAACGGGCCAAAAACGGAGCTTCTGGGCTCCTTTCCTGAATGCTGGTGCACGAAACCAGGCGTGGACCGGGTCCACGACAGCAGGCGGCCGCGGCGCGGGCCGGGAGCACACTGCAGCGGTGGACCCGTGCGGCTTGGGCGGGCCGTGCACTGGCTCGGGCGCGCACCGGGTTCACCGCTCCCCGCTGCGGTGCCGAGAACCGGGTGCACGCCTAGGGCGTGCACCGAGCGGCCTGGCGCACGCTTTTCGTGCGCCGGTCTGCGGCCCCGGGTCGCGGAGGCGTGCGCCGGGTGCACGCCGGTCCGGTGGACCGCGCGGCCTGGCGCACGCGTCCGTGCACCGGGTCTGCGCCCCCAGGCCGCGGGAGCGTGCGCCGGGTGCACGCGGGCGGGGTGGACCGCGGGCCTGAAATCCCTGTTGTGAACAGTTCCGTCCCCCGTTTTCGGCTCCGGTTGCGACCACGCGATCACGGCGGCTGCGGCGATGACTTCGTGAACACGGTAACGGCGGCGGCGGCCTCCCGTTTAACCATGGCGGCCGGCCTCCCGTTTAGTACCAAACTTGACTCGCACGCGACCCGACAAAAGGGAAAACTCATACCGTAAGACAATGGGAAGACCCAAAACGCTCACCTCGTTTCGCCGGATTTCGCAGGAAGTGCGATCGTCCTTCCTGTCGCCAACGTAGAACCCCATGAGAGATGGATCCTTTTTTTTCCTTCTCCTTTCCTTTCCTCGGTTCTATACTCCAATACTTGAATTGAGAAAGGGGGATTGGGGCTTTTTCCTTTTTTTTTTTTGTACGCCCCCGAAACCCTAACGCACGATCCAAAGAGATGAGAACAGAAAAATAAAAACCCTAGTCCCCAAACTCAACACTTAACGATCGGGTGCGGACCAGGGGTCTAATCTTACCTCGAAAAGCATGCCGATCGCCCGCACGCTTTTTGATGCACCCGGAACTGCTGGTTACCTTCAGAAATTTATCCTGGGAGATCCCGTGGTCGGAATTCGAATCCGACTTCGCCGCCATTCTCCATTTCGCGAGCTCTAACACCTAAAAATACCCGCGAGTCCCGACGGTCTGCCTAGAAGTTCTCGAACTTTCAACCCCCCCTAACACTAAAAAAAAATCAATTAAAACCAAAACGGAAACCGGGAGGTCGAGGTATTACAAAATAATTAAAATAGACCAATAACATAAATAAGATCAAAGAAACTGATAAGGGACAGATCCCGTCCGACCGCCTTGAAAAGCGTGCCGGCCACTTAGCACGGATTCCGATGCACCACTCAAAGGCAAACGCTTTGACCCCCATTCCGGGAGATCCGTAAGTCGGAATCCGAATCCGTTCGCTTTGCTTTCCGTCCTCCGTTTTTCGAGCTCAGTCGCAGAAAATACTCGCGGTCCAGGCCAGTCCATTGCAGAAAACACAGTGAAAAGTTTTCCTAACAATCCCATCATAAAAAGAAGGTATACAAAGGCATTGGAACGCCAGGACTCTACACGCCATCTCTTGAACAACCCTGTTTTTGCGCTCGACTACACCATTCTGCTGAGGTGTATAGGGTGCTGAGAATTCATGTTTTATGCCGTTGGAAGTGCAAAAATCAATGAATTTAGAATTAATGAATTCTCCACCTCTATCACTTCAAACACGAACGATCTTTTCATTTCTTTCAATCATAATACGACGACAAACCTCATGAAAAGAGTCGAAAGTATCCGCTTTCTCTTTTAAAAATGTTACCTATGAATATCTAGAGAAATCATCAACCAAAAGAAAAATATACCCATTTACCTCCCAAAGATGGTTGACGAGTCGGCCCCCATTAAGTCCATGTGCTGTAATTCCAAGGGCCGATTAGTACCAACGTGGTTCAAAGACGAAGGAAGAATTCACTTTTGTGTACCCAAACCTTTTGAGTTTTGGAGTACGTCGGCAATGATTGTGAAGTTAATACCTTTGGTGAAAGCGTCTTGATTGATTTATCGCTTTTCCTTGACGTCGTCGTCTTGTTTAATGTACTACCAATGTTCTTTTCTTTTGAAAAATCCTTCTTTGATTTCCGGGGAGTGAACTCATTGGTAGTAGTGCAAGAGGTGCTTGATTTGTTCGTTTCGCTCCAATCTTGCAATTTCTTCTTATGTGCCCTGCATAACCACAACGAAAACATACCTTTGTACTTGACGATCCCGACGTAGGTGAGGTAAGGTTGCTGTCGTTGATTGCAGTGATTTCCGTCGTCGGAGGAGGAGTTACCGACTGGGCACAAAAACTGTCCCAACCGAACTAGGATTGTCTTCAGTTCGATTGTATCCAAGGCCGAAACGGTTTGTTTCACCAAGACCAAGCATCTTATCCAACTGCTCCTTCCCGAAGAAAATTGCTTTAAATCATCTTTAAGTTGGAAAATGGTCTTCGTCATCTCCATTTTTCCTGTCGAGCCTCGGAGTAGAGCTTCAAGAAGTAACCAGCTTTATCAACTATTTTACATGTTCCTTCTCGAAATGGTCATTTTTCTCTTGAAGTGAAGCATTTGCTTTTATCAGGTTATCCCTTTCCACTTCAAGACCGTTGAGAGAGAAGTTGCCCTTTTTTACTTCTTCTTCGAGATCCTGCATTCTCCCTTTCAACCTCTTGTTTTGCTTTGCTAGTTTCTTTGAATCCTTTAAAAGTTTATGGTAGGCAAAAGCAAAGTTTTCACCTTCGGAGTTGCTCGATTCGTTGTCCGTTGCATTCTTTTCAACTTGGGAGGAATTAGACAAGGAATCGGATGTACTTGCCATAAAGCACACGAAAGGTGAAGTTGTGGATGCGTGGAACGCCGTTGCGTTATTCTCTTCATCACTGGAAGATGACTCATTTGACGTTGAGTTGTCATCCCAAGTGACGGCTTGCATCGCTTTCTTCTTTGACGGATTCTTATTGGGACACTCCGTTGAGATATGGCCGTACCCTCGGCACTTGAAGCATTGGACTTGTCCCTCTGAGCTTTTCTTATCCTTTGAAAAACTCTCTGCTCTCTTGCTTTCTTGACTTGTGGCTTGAAAAACCTTTGCCTTTCTTCGACTTTACGAAGGATGAGGTTTTACTTGAATTACCCCTTGGAAAGTTTCGGCGAAGTTTCTTGTCAAGAGAGCAAGTTGCTTCTCAAAGTCCTCCATAGATAGGTTCTCGTCATCGTCTGAGGAGGATGAATCCGCGTCTTCTTCTTTTGTTGTTTTCAACGCAAAACCTGAAGACTTAGAAGTAGATGCTTTTCCAGAAGAATAGTTAGTAGGAAATGTCATTTCATATGTTTGTAATGAACCAACTAATTCTTCTACACGGATTTCGTCCGGTGTTTAATAGTTTCAATGGCCGTAACCTTGGAACGAAATCTTTCAGGAAGAGTCCTTAAATCTTTCTTACAATTTTAAATTTTGGAATTTTCTCTCCCAAGTTAGCACATGTATTCACGATGTCTTGCAATCGCGTATAGTAATCTGTGAAAGATTCATTTTCTGCCATGAAAATAGAGTCAAACTTGCTCGTAAGCATTTGTAGTTTCTGAATCTTCACAAGGTTAGTTCCCTCATGTGTAACTTGAAGAACATCCCAGATTTCTTTCGCAGTCTCACATGCCGAGACGCGAGAGAACTCAGTTTGCGACAAAGCATTAAATAAGGTGTTAATTCCTTTTCCATTGTAAGAAGATGAGTCAGTCTCTTCCTTGGTCCATTTCGACCTAGGTTTGATGGTGTGAACATCAACAATAACTTCAGTTGGATTTGACCATCCTAACTCGATAGATTGCCACACCCGTTCGTCGATGGAAATTAAAAAAGCTTTCATCCGTACTTTCCAGTAGGCATAGTTTGTTCCATCGAAGAACGGGGGTCTGTTGATGTTTCCACCTTCAACCATTGTTTACAACCCTATTCCCGCTCTGATACCAATTGTTGGGTCACCTCTATAATAAGGATCTAAATAGGGGAAAAAATACCTAGAGCGGGGGTGAATAGGTGTAAACGATAAACTGTAGTAGCCGCTGGTTTAAAATGTTTTTGGGTCTACTTTTGATTTCGTTTATTTCGCAATTCGTTTCGGGGGGCTGGAGGGTGATCGAATAATTCCTTGTTTCCGGACAGACCGTCGGGCTCGCGGGTATTTTTAGTTAATAAAGCTCGCGAAACAGAGAACGGCGGCGCAATCGGTTTTGAATTCCGACGCCGGAATCTCCCGGAATAAATTCCGGAAGGTGGCTAGCGGTTCAAGTGGGCAACGCGGTTTTTTCAGGCAGACCGGACCCTGGTTCGCACCCGACTTGTTACCCGTTTTTGACTTGAATTGGGTTCATTCCCATTCCCCAACTTAACCGCTCCCGCCAACTTAACCGCTCCCGCCATCTTAACCGCTCCCGCCTCTTCACGTTCGTGCAACTTCCCACAACCCCACAACTCCCCCCAACTTCCCACAACTCCCCCCAACTTCCCACCACTCCGCACAACTCCCCTCAACTCCCCTGCGTACGAAACCCCAAGGGCAACGAGAACCCACTTCCCCAACCTTTCAGTTTCCCAACCGAACCTTACTGTTTCCCAACCGTCGAGTGGAGAAGCAAGGCGGAGCGGGTGAGGAGAGGGAAGATCGCCGGCATACCCTTCACGCAAGAACAGGACGATCATTCCCTAGATCAACCCTAGCCGACGAAACCAAGGTGAGCATAGGTTAGGGTTCTTGATTTGGGCTTTTCTTGGTTCTCTTAGGAAAAAGGGAGGAGGGGAGTCGGCGCCATCACCGGAGCCGGCACGCACGGAGCCACGCATGCGGGCGGCGCCGCATGAGGGCGGCGCCGCGTGCATCCGCATGCGGGCGGCACCGCATGCGGGTGGCGCCGCATGCGGGCGGCACCGCATGCGGGTGGCGCCGCATGTGGGGCGCGCCGCATGCCCCCGCATGCGGGCAGCGCCGCATGCGGGCGGCGCCGCATGCGGATGCGGGCGGCGCCGCATGCGGATGCGGGCGGCACCGCATGCGGATGCGGGCGCCGCATGCGGGCGGCACCGCATGCGGATGAGGCGCCGCCGCATGCGGGCGGCTCCGCATGCGGGTGCGGACGGCACCCGCATGCGGGCGGTGCCGCATGCGGGCGGCGCCGCGTGCGGGCCGCACCTCATGCGGGCGGCGCCGCATGCGGGCAGCGCCGCATGTGGGCAACGCCGCGCGCACCCACAAGTGGGAAGCGCCGCATGTGGGTGACGCCGCGTGCGGACGGCGCCGCACGCAGGTAGTACGCCGCCCAGCCGCGCGGGCCGGGCGCGTACGTGTACGAATTGTGCGCAAGGTGGGGGGGCCGCCGGGTGTTCTAGTCGTTAATCTTACAGAGTCTTAAATTTCTGCTCCTGTGTATGACAGGTTCTTGTAGGTCCGGGCGGGCACCGAGACGCGGAGAACCTAGCACCGGTCAGGAGCGCGACAACAAGGTGGGTTTTACGGTCGAGGCTGAGTATAGTGTTAGTATTCCGAAAGGATTTTTATTGTTAATCTGTACTAACGCTGACGGTTTCTATGATGTACTATATTACCCCGTGTCTTGGTTACTTATGCTCGAGTTGCGACACGCGCACCCCGCGGTCTGGCCACCGCAAAGGGTGCTCTTTTCCGGAAAGGCGGTCTTCGACCCGTGTTACCCACGAGGGGATGTAGTGGCCCCCGTAGTGTGGGGTTTGAGGCACCAAGGTGTGAGCGGTGCGACTGTCGGGATTGGTGCCCGACGAGGTCAGGTGTGCGACCCGCCGGGATTGGTGCCCGACGAGGTCAGGTGTGCGACCCGCCGGGATTGGTGCCCGACGAGGTCAGGTGTTACAGGTGTTACCGGGGTTACAGGTGTCACAGGTGGTACAGGTGGTTGCGAGTTATCGTTACGAGTAGAGTGGTTGCTCCGGCTAGTCTTACTTTTGTGGCCTGGTATTACTTTACTGCTTTAGTATTGTTATTATGATAGTGTCGCTGACTACCCACTCTGTGACAGGTACCTCCAGGGGGTAGAGGTAGGCGACGGTGAGGCCGAGGTGGGAGCAGTCGGGCTGTGGGAGCCCTAGTATGCTGTTTTCTTTACTTTCTCTGCATTTCATTGGTATTGTAGGTTACTGTGTGGTTCTCGATACCCTTGTGGGGTCGTTGTGGATGTTGATTACTTTCGTTCTGGTTATGCACTACTGTTTCCTTTATTGTTCCCGTTTGGCCGTTTTCTAAACAAACCAACTAGAAAACAAAAGAAAAAGGACTTCGAAAACTGTTTTCAAAAGTCTAGGGTCGGGTGGGCCCGTTTTCCAAACCTTTGGATTTATGCCGTTTTCCAATCGGTTTTCAAAACCTAAGGCCGTGTGGGCCTGTTTTCAAAACGGTGAGTTTATACGTTCAACTTGACTGGCCACGGGTATTGTTTCGTCTTCATGCACCGTACTACTTCGAACTGTGTGATTAAATGGAAAATGAGTGCTTGTGTTCGACTATTGTAACAGCCGCGACGCCGTGCATATACAGAGGAGACTCTGCCGATTTTCGAGTAAATCTGTATATGTGGCGGGTCTGGGCACTCGCCGGGAAGGAGGTTTTTTTTAAACAAAAAAATTTGTACGCACCTTACGCTTACTTTGGTGTATCGTTTCCGCTAAATAAAACCCCCGGGGCGTGACAGATTAAGATGGTATCAGAGCCTTTGCTTTAATCACAACAGTGACGGCCCAACATCCACCGAGTATCACACTTAACTATGAATAATGAAATGTGTGGGACGTAAGGGTGTAGGACGCGAGTGAACGTGGGGGGAGGGAAATTTGTGTGATTTGTTTACGCACGGTTTTCCTGGGTATGCTGGGACTAATGTGTTTCCTTGGTGTGCACAGATAGAAGCCCGATTTTGGGTGGGTAACTGCTGCCGGACATGGACCTTGCGGCAGAGGCGAACCGCTTACTACGCAACAGCTGCGCGACGTGGCTGGGCAACTGCTAAATCTCGCGGAGCACGTGGGTATACTGACCCAGGAGCTTGAGGGTGTCGACCACGCCCAGCACGGCACCAGTGGTGTTAACCCCCGTGGGATACCACCGACTGGCGTTTCCACCTTTCAGGGAGCGGTCCACTTGGCCGTACGCGCGGAGCTAGAGAGCGTACACGGCGGGCACGCCCCTACCCCGGCCCGACAGGGGACCCCTACCAGTGCGCAGAGCGACCAAGCGCCAGAGGAACGGGCCGAACTCGGGCAGGCGATGAGGGAGGGACCTGCACCACCAACGCCATGCTCATTTGTGACGGTGCGCATTCAATGATGAATTGCCCTTGGCGGATGAACATGCTTCCGGTGTGGGAGGCCGGGCCACACACGTTACGAGTGCCCCCGGAAGCCGGGCGTCACCAGACCCCCGGCACCGAGACCTGACGACCCCACGCCTGATGGACTCTTCCGATACCGAGTCCCCACCCCGCCCACGCCGAACGTAGCTGGCCCAGAGGTTGTGGACGGACCTCCCCAGCCGGCCCGGGGAGCAGTGATGCAGAATCCTAGAACCGGAAATCACAGGTATATTTTTTCTTTCTTCTCCCTTTACCTCTTTGGTTAGGCATCGATTTCCATCTTCCGTTTCTGTCTTTTTCTTTCTTCGCGTACTGTGCGGTTGTGCCGGGGGGGTGGTTTATATAGGATAGGAGTGGGGCTACTCCCCTAGTCCGCCTTAGGAGTTGTGACCGCCATGTCACAGGGAGGGAAGGCGGGGTCGGGCGCCGGGTAGGAACCCCTTACAAATGGTTCTGAAAAAAAGAACCCTACCTAGTTTGTTGGTCAGTTCAAACCCCCGGTGGGGGAAACTTCGCGGGAGTACTCCCTACAGCGACGGTAGCGGACGAGGTGTTACCACCCCCCGACGACGGCATTAGAGTCAGTGGTCTTCGTCCTGAAGTTATGGAGACACTATCTCTTTGGTGTCCATTGTAACATCTTCTCAGATCACCTGAGTCTTAAATACCTATTCACCCAAAAGGAACTAAAACCTGCGGCAGAGGCGGTGGGCTTGAATTACTGAAGGATTACAACCTAACGATCCAATATCACCCCGGGAAAGCAAACGTGGTAGCGGACGCTCTGAGCAGGAAGGGGCGATTGGAGGGAGGATCGGTAGGTGCGATAACTGAGCAGAGCAACTTGATCGCGGAATTTTCGCGACTAGGGTTGGAAGTAGTGCCAGCAGGCACGGTTGCACAACTTCTAACTTTGGTGGTCAAGCCAACACTGCTAGAAAAGATTCAAGATGGGACAGCAGGCGGACTCGCACTTACAGCTCGTAAGAGGACAAGATCTCATCGGATCGGAAGGTGACTTTTCAATGGAAGGCAACGGCACTCTACGGTTCCGTGGGCGGATTTGCGTGCCGGATACCCCGGAATTGAAGAAGGAAATTCTGTCTGAGGCACACAGCGCCCCTTATGCAGCGCATCCAGGAGGCACAAAGATGTACAGGGACCTCAAGCAGACCTTCTGGTGGCCCAAGATGAAGAGGGTTGTAACTCGATTTGTAGCTCATTGCCTAGTGTGTCAACAGATAAAGGCAGAACATCAACGACCGGCGGGAAAGTTACAACCCTTACCGGTACCGGAGTGGAAGTGGGATCATATCACCATGGACTTTGTCACCGGGTTCCCACGTTCACCACAAGGACAAGACACAATATGGGTTGTGGTAGACCGGCTAACTAAGTTAGCGCACTTCCTGCCGATTCACACAACCTGGACCAGAGAGCGGTTGGCTCAAGTCTACCTCAGCGAGATTGTAAGACTGGCATGGGGTACCGGCATCGATCACATCAGACAGAGACACGCGTTTTGTCTCAAAGTTTGGCAGAGTCTGCAACAAGCCTTGGGGACTAAATTGCACTTCAGCACAGCCTTCCACCCTCAGACAGACGGGCAGTCGGAAGCGAGTAATACAGACGCTAGAGGACCTGCTTTGGGCCTGTGTACTCGATTGGGGAGTCGGTTGGGAGCGTTACCTACCACTTGTAGAATTCGCTTACAACAATAGCCACCAGGCCAGCATCCTGATGGCACCCTACGAAGCCTTATACGGGAGACGCTGCCGATCCCCGATCTGTTGGGACGACTTGGGAGAACGGAAGTTCTTGGGACCCGACTTGGTGAAGAAACAGAAGAGAAGGTGCGCCTCATCAGACAGCGCTTACTAACCGCCCAGAGTTGACAAAAGAGCTACGCGGATCGAAGACGCCGCGACTTGGAGTTCCAGGTGGGAGAACACGTGTTTTTGCGGGTCTCGCCGTCCAGGGGAATCAAGCGATTCGGGTTGAAAGGCAAGCTAAGCCCGCGGTTCGTGGGGCCATTCGAGATCCTCGAGCGGATTGGCCCAGTGGCTTACCGCCTTGCCCTACCACCGAACCTCAACCGGATTCATGACGTGTTCCACGTTTCGATGCTTAAGAAATACCTCCCCGACCCGTCGCATGTTCTGGACGTCTCGACACTCGAACTAAAGGAGGACCTAAGCTTCGAGGAAACCCCTGTGCGAATACTAGCAAGAGAAAGCAAGACACTTCGAAACCGAGACATCCCCTATGTGAAGGTGCACCGGAACAACCACGAGGAGCGGGAAGCGACGTGGGAACTAGAATCGAAGATGAGGGAGGGCTACCCCAATCTCTTTACCGCGAACCAGGATTGAGTTTCGAGGACGAAACTCGTTTTAAGAGGTGAGTGGTGTAGTAGCCGCTGGTTTAAAATGTTTTTGGGTCTACTTTTGATTTCGTTTATTTCGCCATTCGTTTCGGGGGGCTGGAGGGTGATCGAATAATTCCTTGTTTCCGGACAGACCGTCGGGGCTCGCGAGTATTTTTAGTTAATAAAGCTCGCGAAACGGAGAACGGCGGCGCAATCGGTTTTGAATTCCAACGCCGGAATCTCCCGGAATAAATTCCGGAAGGTGGCTAGCGGTTCAGGTGGGCAACGCGGTTTTTCAGGCAGACCGGACCCTGGTTCGCACCCGACTTGTTACCCGTTTTTGACTTGAATTGGGTTCATTCCCATTCCCCAACTTAACCGCTCCCGCCAACTTAACCGCTCCCGCCATCTTAACCGCTCCCGCCTCTTCACGGTCGTGCAACTTCCCACAACCCCACAACTCCCCCCAACTTCCCACAACTCCCCCCAACTTCCCACCACTCCACACAACTCCCCTCAACTCCCCTGCGTACGAAACCCCAAGGGCAACGAGAACCCACTTCCCCAACCTTTCAGTTTCCCAACCGAACCTTACTGTTTCCCAACCGGTCGAGTGGAGAAGCAAGGCGGAGCGGGTGAGGAGAGGGAAGATCGCCGGCATACCCTTCACGCAAGAACAGGACGATCATTCCCTAGATCAACCCTAGCCGACGAAACCAAGGTGAGCATAGGTTAGGGTTCTTGATTTGGGCTTTTCTTGGTTCTCTTATGAAAAAGGGAGGAGGGGAGTCGGCGCCATCACCGGAGCCGGCACGCACGGAGCCACGCATGCCGGCGGCGCCGCATGAGGGCGGCGCCGCGTGCATCCGCATGCGGGCGGCGCCGCATGCGGGTGGCGCCGCATGCGGGCGGCACCGCATGCGGGTGGCGCCGCATGTGGGCGGCGCCGCATGCCCCCGCTTGCGGGTAGCGCCGCATGCGGGCGGCACCGCATGCGGATGCGGGCGCCGCATGCGGGCGGCACCGCATGCGGATGCGGGCGCCGCCGCATGCGGGCGGCTCCGCATGCGGGTGCGGGCGGCGCCGCGTGCGGGTGGCGCCGCGTGCGGGCGGCGCCGCGTGCGGGCGGCGCCGCATGCGGGCAGCGCCGCATGTGGGCAGCGCCGCGCGCACCCACAAGTGGGAAGCGCCGCATGTGGGTGACGCCGCGTGCGGACGGCGCCGCACGCAGGTAGTACGC
Source organism: Tillandsia leiboldiana (assembly GCA_029204045.2). NCBI lineage: Eukaryota > Viridiplantae > Streptophyta > Magnoliopsida > Poales > Bromeliaceae > Tillandsia > Tillandsia leiboldiana. Next base: position 26,336,352 of record CM055062.1, on the reverse strand, counting down.
CGCCCAGCCGCGCGGGGCCGGGCGCGTACGTGTACGAATTGTGCGCAAGGTGGGGGGCGCCGGGTGTTCTAGTCGTTAATCTTACAGAGTCTTAAATTTCTGACTCCTGTATGACAGGTTCTTGTAGGTCCGGGCGGGCACCCGAGACGCGGGAGAACCTAGCATCGGTCAGGAGCGCGACAACAAGGTGGGTTTACGGTCGAGGCTGAGTATAGTGTTAGTATTCCGAAAGGGATTTTTATTGTTAATCGGTACTAACGCTGACGGTTTCTATGATGTACTATATTACCCCGTGTCTTGGTTACTTATGCTCGAGTTGCGACACGCGCACCCGCGGTCTGGCCACCGCAAAGGGTGCTCTTTTCCGGAAAGGCGGTCTTCGACCCGTGTTACCCACGAGGGGATGTAGTGGGGCCCCCGTAGGTGTGGGGTTTGAGGCACCAAGGTGTGAGCGGTGCGACCTGTCGGGATTGGTGCCTGACGAGGTCAGGTGTGCGACCCGCCGGGATTTGTGCCCGACGAGGTCAGGTGTGCGACCCGCCGGGATTGGTGCCCGACGAGGTCAGGTGTTACAGGTGTTACCGGGGTTACAGGTGTCACAGGTGGTACAGGTGGTTGCGAGTTATCGTTACGAGTAGAGTGGTTGCTCCGGCTAGTCTTACTTTTGTGGCTTGGTATTACTTTACTGCTTTAGTATTGTTATTATGATAGTGTCGCTGACTACCCACTCTGTGACAGGTACCTCCAGGGGGTAGAGGTAGGCGACGGTGAGGCCGAGGTGGGAGCAGTCGGGCTGTGGGAGCCCTAGTATGCTGTTTTCTTTACTTTCTCTGCATTTCATTTGGTATTGTAGGTTACTGTGTGGTTCTCGATACCCTTGTGGGGTCGTGTGGATGTTGATTACTTTCGTTCTGGTTATGCACTACTGTTTCCTTTATTGTTCCCGTTTGGCCGTTTTCTAAACAAACCAACTAGAAAACAAAAGAAAAAGGACTTCGAAAACTGTTTTCAAAAGTCTAGGGTCGGGTGGGCCCGTTTTCCAAACCTTGTGGATTTATGCCGTTTTCCAATTGGTTTTCAAAACCTAAGGCCGTGTGGGCCTGTTTTCAAAACGGTGAGTTTATACGTTCAACTTGACTGGCCACGGGTATTGTTTCGTCTTCATGCACCGTACTACTTCGAACTGTTGTGATTAAATGGAAAATGATTGCTTGTGTTCGACTATTGTAACAGCCGCGACGCCGTGCATATACAGAGGAGATTCTGCCCGATTTTCGAGTAAATCTGTATATGTGGCGGGTCTGGGCACGCGCCGGGGAAGGAGGTTTTTTTAAACAAAAAAATTTGTACGCACCTTATGCTTACTTTGGTGTATCATTTCCGCTAAAATAAAACCCCCGGGGCGTGACATAAACACTCAAAAATTTTTGCGTAATAAAAATCCAATGCGGAAATGAAAATAACACGCAAGATTTTTACGTGGAAAACTCTAAAACCAGGAGTAAAAAACCACGGGACCGATAACACAGTGAAATCAACTAAGATTATAACACGTACAAAGGTGATATAACGCACTCACAGACGACTCATCCTTTTTCCATACGCTCCGAGTTGATCTTCTCCGCTCGCTCCGCAACGCGCCTCGAATCCACGATTTGCGTCCAACGCCGAATCCACAGCGTCCAACGTCGAGTCCACGACGTCTGACCGAATCCACGGTCTTCACCCAGTAGTACGTCTCGAATCCACGAACGTACCTCGCTCCGAATCCACGAGAGCGGTAGCACCTTGAATCCACAAGGCCACGCGAGTCCACGCGCCGATTTGGGAAAATCATTGTTTTTGGGTGGTGATAATCCGCCGAATACTTAGATCAAAGATAGATCAGAAATACCATCTAAGTATTCATTAATTTGATTCTACTAAAATTCTGAGTATGAAAACCTAGAATCAAATTAATTAATATAGATGAAGAAACATAGAATTAAATCTAGTTATTTCCTTTCTTCTCTATATGTGGATTAATAAGTTTATCTCCGTTAATTTTTCTCATTCATTTCCCAGAGATAAAACTTATTTCGGATTCTGTTGGATTCCCCCTAAAAATGAATCGTAGGGTTTATTTATAGGTTAGAAACCATTGGAAGAGGATAAGAATCAAAAACTAACCTTATCTGGAATTTTTCAGGACGACGGTCCGGACTGGAATACTGCGGTCCGGACTGTCGTAGCTAAATAGACTATTTCCAGAAAAACACACGTTCGGGGTCCGGACTGAAGATCCACGGTCCGGACTGTTCATGCAGTTTCTGCAAACTCCACGTTCGGGGTCCGGACTGAAGATCCACGGTCCGGACTGTTCATGCAGTTTCCGCAAAATCCACGTTCGGGGTCCGGACTGAACCGATGTGTTCCGGACCGGATTTGCACATGAACTACCCTATGTTCGGGGTCCGGACTGTAGATACCTGATCCGGATCCTGAACATATAACATGTCCAGTTTTTTATTTTTAAGCGATTAAAAATCCATCCAAGTGTTTCTACACTATAAGAATTATTCGGATCACCAAAATTATTTAGTTAAACGTACCTGATCCTTTTGAATTCTTCTTACTTGAGATTGAGGTATATGATCCAAACTTCTTCATCCTCAATCTTCAAGACTTAACCATTTTCACGAAATACGCCAAAACAAATTCCTTAACATCGCGAGCTAGATCCCTACCTATCTTTGGAGAGTAGCTGTATCCCCACTTTGGAGACTTGTAGTGCAGTCAGTAGATTATTTTATTTCCGCTTTTGAGAGATCATTGTTTTGTGAGGATCTAACTTGTACTGAGAGCCTGTACACTGATGTATTATTTCGGTTTACCTCCCTGTTGAGTTTTGGGTTAATGTATTTGAGGATATTTTATGATTATCACTTATGGGAGATGCATATTGTATCATTATTTCCAGTTGTACAGATGGTTTGTTTTTTTAGTTTTTCAACAGTTTATTTTATAGCTCTGATATCTGTTTAGCTGTAGTCCCTTTTCTTGCAGGTTGGACGCTTCGCCTATGCGGGGTTTTGTATAGGCGGCGGATCTGTTGGAGAGCCCAGGTCGCAATTTCGACCCCAGGGCGTGACTGAGAGAGTGAGGCCGACCGCCGCGGAGGCTACTACAGCCAGGGAGGACCAGTTGCTCCGGCAACAGGTCCGGGATTTATCGGGGCAACTTGCAGCGCTCACTGATGTCGTACAGCAGATAGCCCGGGAGACTGCAATGTTGGTTACTACTACATTAACTCCTGCCCCAGTGCTGGTCCCGTCTGAGGCGCCTGCGCCAGCAATAGACGGAGGAGACACTCTTCCGACAGACATTACGACAGCAAGGGCATCGGCAATACCAGCGGCAGCACCCCCGGATATTCCTTCTCCGGTATCTCAGGGACCGAGGCCGAGAACAACAGTTGGGGATCCGGCGGGAGGTGCGGGCGTCACACCCTCCCCCACTCAGTCCGCGACCATGGCTGGTAGGGATCCGGCGGTGCAACGGGAGCGGGCTAGGGTGAGGGCAAGCTTGGCAGAGTTCTGAAAGTCCAAGCCACCCATTTTTGAGGGTGAGACCACTAATCCATGGGTAGTAGAAAAGTGGGAGGACACAATGGAGAAGCTATTCAAGGATCTCATCATGGAGGAGGACGAGCGGGTTCCTCTAGCGGTTCACTTTTTGGAGGGCACAACCCGGATTTGGTGGAAGATTGTGCGACCTTATAGTGACACTTCCTTTCCTTCGTGGTCTACTTTCAAGGAGGTGTTATTTGGAGCCTTCTTTTCTGATAGCGTCAAACAGAAGCTTGAGGATGATTTGAAGACAATCAAGCAGGGTAGCCGGTCGGTGATGGAGTATCAAAGGGAGTTTGTGAGATTGACTAATTGTGTTCCCTTTGTGATTCGGGATGAGTCCCATAAGGCTCGTCTCTTTGTTGATGGACTGAGAGAAGACATATTTAGACTTGTTCAGTCAGTGGATTTGCACACCTTTCAGCAGGTGGTCGGCCGGGCCACATTGGTTGAGCGAGGAGTGGTCTTAGCTCGCGCTCGGAGTGATGGATCGGACCGCAGTAAGGATAAGAAGCGGTCCCAAGTGCAGTCTGGTGGTGGCCGACGACCCAAGTACCCGAGGACACAGCAGAGGGCCAGGGGCCTATCTACTTCTAGACAGAGGACGGGGGATAGACCTTGTATTATTTGTGGAGCGCATCCAGTGACGGCCTGTTCACAGCGGCATGATCACTGTTTCAAATGCGGGAAGCAAGGGCATTTCAGATCAGGGTGCCCATTGGGCCAGGAGTTTTCTTCTTCGGCAGCATCGACACCACCACCGCAGTAACAGGGCCGTGGGAGGCCTTCCACAGGGCAGGCAGGACGCCCTTAGACCCCTCGACGGGAGGAGAGGGTACCACAGCCGCAGGTACAGCAGCCACAGGCAGGAGTGAGGATCTACTCCTAGGCACCTTCAGGTACGGAGCCACTGGCGGATGTGGTTGCAGGTATGATTACTATTTTTGGCATTCGTGCTAGGACACTTTTCGATACCGGTGCATCCCATTTATATATTTCGCATACCTTTGCCCGTTCTCATGCTTTGGAGGAAAGGGCCCTTCCTTGTGTGTTATCTGTGTTGACTCCAGGGCCTCCTTTGGAGGCCAATACTTTTGTACCTTCGGGCCCGGTGGTTTTGGGCGACCGTGTGTATCCAATTGATCTTGTGGTTATTCCGATTCAAGAGTTTGATGTGGTTTTGGGCATGGATTGGTTGACTCGTCACTTTGCGGTTATTGATTGTGAGAGAAGGGAGGTGCGGTTGCAAGAACCTGGACACCCCGGACTGATTTTTCAGGCATGCAAGAGCACGTACTTTGCAACTGTCATCTCAGCTTCGCGGGCAAGGAATTTGATTCAAGGTGGTTGTTCGGCATATTTGGCTTCAGTGGACTTGATCACACGACCTACACCGTCAGTATTGGATATACCTGTGGTGAGCGAGTTTCAAGATGTCTTTCCAGTGGAGTTGCCCGGAATGCCACCTGAGAGGGAGATTGAGTTTACTATTGAATTGATTCCCGGCACTCAACCTATTTCGAAGACACCGTACCGTATGGCTTTTGCAGAATTAAAAGAACTCAAGGCACAGTTGGAAGATTTGTTGGCCAAGGGTTTTGTGAGGCCAAGTGTTTCACATTGGGGAGCTCCGGTTTTATTTGTAAGGAAAAAGGATGGCAGTTTGAGGTTGTGCATAGATTATCGGGAATTGAATAAAGTCACTATTAAGAACAAGTATCCTTTATCCCGAATTGATGATTTATTTGATTTATTGCAAGGTGCTACTGTATTCTCAAAAATTGATTTGCAATCTGGATATCATCAACTTAGGGTAAAGAGAACGGATGTTCCTAAAACTGCATTCAGAACCCAGTATGGACATTATGAATTCACTGTCATGCCTTTTGGACTTACAAATGCACCGACAGCATTCATGGATATGATGAAGAAAGTGTTCAGACCTTATTTGGATCAGTTTGTGGTGGTTTTTATTGATGACATCTTGATTTACTCGCGTACTGATGAGGAGCATATGGATCACTTGAGGATTTTACTACAGACTTTGAGAGAGCAGAGGCTTTATGCAAAACTCAAGAAGTGTGAGTTTTGGGTACGGGAGGTTGCCTTCTTGGGACACATCATTACTGCTTCGGGAGTTGTTGTAGACCCAAAGAAGGTAGCTTTAGTTTTGGATTGGCCGACACCTACCACGGTTACAGAGATTCGCAGTTTTCTGGGTTTGGCCGGATACTATCGGCGATTTGTAGAGCGTTTCTCTAAAATCGCACTACCTTTAAACCGGCTAACTCGGAAGGGCAAAAAGTTTGTTTGGACGCCTCAGTGTCAGGAGAGTTTTGAGGAATTGAAGGGCAGATTAACACGGGCACCGGTCTTAGCCTTACCTAGACCAGGAGAGGATTTCGTGGTTTATTGTGATGCGTCACGAGTGGGATTAGATTGTGTGTTGATGCAACATGATCGAGTAATAGCGTGTGCATCAAGCCAACTCAAGGATTATGAGAGGAATTATCCCACTCATGACCTCGAATTGGCAGCAGTGATTTTTGCTTTAAAATTGTGGAGGCATTACCTCTATGGGGCACATTATGAATTATACACGGATAATCAAAGTTTGAAATATTTGTTTACTCAAAAGGAATTAAACCTCCGGCAAAGGCGTTGGTTGGAGCTCTTAAAGGACTATGATTTGTCTATTCACTATCACCTAGGAAAGGCAAACATAGTGGCGGATGCCTTAAGTAGAAAGACTCCAACCGAGGATTTGGTGTTGGAAACGGTTACGTAACAAAAGGGTTTATTGGCAGAGTTGCACAGGTTGGGATTGGAGGTTGTACCACGGGGCACTGTTGTAAGACTGTTTACAATGGAAGTTAAACCGACCTTATTGGATCGCATCGGCGAGGGACAGAAGGCGGATGTGGAGTGTCAGCGTATACGGGGTCGGATTGGATCGAATTTGGATGGCGACTTCACCATTAGAGAGGATGACTCGATTCGGTTTTGAGGATGGTTGTGCGTTCTGGATCAGCCGGGACCAAAGGATGAGATCTTGACCGAAGCACATCGGATGCCACATACCGTTCACCCCATCGGGACTACGATGTACAAGGAACTTAAACAGACCTTCTGGTGGCCAAAGATGAGGGAGGATGTGACTCATTTTGTTGCACGCTGCTTGGTGAGTCAGCAGGTTAAGGCTGAGCACCAACGGCCTGCGGGAAAATTACTTCCATTTTCAATTCCGCAATGGAAATGGAAATGGATTACCATGGACTTCGTCACGGGGCTTCCACGATCGCAACTTGGGCATGATGCGATTTGGGTCGTGGTTGATCGGTTGACCAAGTCGTCACATTTCCTACCTATACATACTACGTGGTCACGGGAGCATTTAGCTCAGTTGTACATCGATGAAATAGTGAGACTACATGGGGTGCCGGTTATGATTACATCTGACAGAGATACGCACTTCGTGTCAAACTTTTGGAAAAGTCTCCAACTGGCAATGGGAACCAAGCTCAGTTTTAGTATGGCTTTTCACCCCTAAAGTGATGGACAGACGGAGCGAGTGATTCAGACTTTAGAGGATATGCTCCGAGCTTGTGTTTTGAATTTTGGAGGGGGATGGCACCTTACTTACCGTTGGTGGAATTTGCTTATAACAACAGTTTTCAGGCAAGTATTCAGATGGCACCGTATGAGGCGCTATATGGGCGCAGATGTCGATCACCTCTGTGTTGGGACGACTTGATGGAACGGAAGCTTCTTGGACCGGACTTGGTGGACGAAACGGAGGCTAAGGTTCGTTTGATTAGGCAACGGTTACTAACCGCACAAAGCGGGCAAAAGAGTTATGCAGACCGGAGGCGAAGGGACTTGGAATTCCAAGTCGAGGAGCACGTGTTGCTCAAGGTGTCAGCATCGCGAGGAATCTAACGGTTCGGGTTGCGAGGCAAGCTGAGCCCGCGGTTCGTGGGACCGTTCTAGATCCTTGAGCGGATTGGTCCGGTAGCCTACCGTTTGGCTTTGCCACCTAGTCTTGAGAGGGAACATGATGTGTTTCATGTATCGATGCTTCGGAAGTATTTGCCCGATCCTTCACACGTGATCGATGTTTCTTCGGTCGAACTACAAGAGGATTTGAGTTTTGAAGAAACACCGGTGCGGATTTTGGCAAGAGAAGAGAAGAAGTTACGTAAGAGGTTCATACCTTACGTGAAGGTGCAATGGAGAAACCATGAAGAAAGGGAAGCGTCGTGGGAACTAGTATCAATAATGAGAGAACGTTACCCGAACTTGTTTGCTAAGGATTGAGTTGAGTTTCGGGGACGAAACTTCTTTAAAAGAGGAAGTGATGTAGTGTCCACGGTTTTTGTTCCGTATCACTTTCGGAAGTCACAGTATTTTTCCTTGTATTTTGGTTTTGCCGTTTTCGTCGGTTTGGTATTTCGTTGTGTAGGGCTCGAAAAATGAAAAACGGTGGTGTGATCGACTCTAAATTTCGTTAAGCGGAGCTCCCGATGTGATTTTTCTAAGTTCAATATAAAAGAGGTATTTAGAACACTCATTTCGGTTTTTGGGTGCTTGAAAATCCGTGCCAACATACGATGAGATTTTTGAAAGATTTAGTACTCGAATAGAGGGAGAAACGGTTAAATTAAAAGATTTGGTTGTTCCAAAAGGTTCGATTTGTTACAAAAAGATTCGGTTTGTTGCAAAAAGATTTGATTAGTTAAAAAGTGGCTATTATTGTTTCGAACTCTCTTATAAATAGAGGAACTGGGGATCAGTTTCTAGTTTACACACTTAAGAGAAAGAGAGAAAAGGAAGAACCCTAGTTTCAAAAATTGTAACAAAGGATACCATCGTCTTCTTCCTCAAAGGGTTCGTCGAATATCGGGATCGGGAATTGGCATCGTTGTGGGGCGACGGATGAGGGAGCACGGACCTTACGGGAGACCGGAGAGCAGAGGACGGAGCCAAACATCGTACCGTCACCTTCGCCGACTAAAGGTGTGTTTTGGGGTTTTTCGTTATCTCTTGTAGAGATTCGGTAGTGTTTTCGATGTTCTTGTCGGGTTCTTTAAGACGCCGGTTGAAACGGATGTCATGTGCAAAGTTGTTGTCAACACCGTTGGGGTGGACGGGAGGCCGCCGCCGCCGTCATCATGGTTGGGAAGCCGCCACCGCCATTGTAGGAAAAACGGGAGGCCGCTGCCGCCAACCAAGAGGACACACACCGCATGGCACATGACGCGCAAGGCGGAATCGCACGAGGCACCGCCGCAGGGGCGCCGCCCGCATGGGGCGCGGCCTATGCGGGGCGCCGCCCACATGGGGCGCGGCCCATGCAGGGCGCCGCCCATGCGGAGCGCCGCCTGCATGGGGGCGCGGCCCATGCGGGGCACCGCCCGCATGGGGGCGCGGCCCAAGCGGGGCACCGCCGCATGGGGCCGACCCCTTACGGGGCGCCGCCCGCAAGTGGTAGGGCCCAATCAAGCGAGGCTCGTGCCGCCGATCCGCAATTTGCCGTGGCTCCGTGTCACGCCCCGGGGTTTATTGAAGCGGAAAAATTAATGTAAATTTTTTTTGTAAAAGGAACATCCGCCGGTCACGTGCACAGACCCACCACATACGCTAGCGTATGCACGGCGTACAACAACACAACTATACTTTAACCACACCAGCCAAGGATAAAAGAAAACCACATTAACCAAAACGGCAACGAAAGTTTGAAAGGATAAATCCACGGGTTTGTAAAACGGTGTCCACCCGACACCTGGTTTTTAAATCATTTTTCGCAATCACTTGTTTATTTTAAAAGAGTCGTACCGAAAGCCTAACTGAATATAAAGGAAAGAGATCAACCACAGAGTCATAAGTCAAATCCAATCCACCTCATCCACAGTAAATAAAATCACATGCACTAAGTCTAACCAACTAAAATGATCAAAAGTAAAGGGAAAAAGGTCACCAGCCAGAAACAGGCTAAATCCTTCTAGTCGCAGCCTCACCGCGGTCCCGGAACCCACCCCCAACCGAACCTATCACAGAGTAGGAAGTCAGTGACCAGAAGAGTAATAATAAGCGCAACTACAAGTACGATGCAAAAAGGGTACAAATAATAAATCAAAACGTAGAACCAGAGCATCCACAACCCCATCCTGTAATCGACCGTACCCCTCCCTGAGAAACTGAACTGAGCACCTACTGTGATGGTCCGGGGACCTCCGGCAAAAGAAAAACTGTCCCGCTCTCACCTGGGTGCATTTTAACCCCCCACTGCACGAGTGCAGCACCGCAAATAGCCGCAAGGGGCCCCCACTAATGTCACCTTGTGGGGTTCACGAGTCATCAGACCACCACTCTGGAAAAGTACACCGACACGGTGGCCAAACCGCTGGTGTGCGTGCAAGCGCCATGAGCATAATAATAATACGTGGGTCAAAGACTCCTGCGACACTCAGTCGCTCCAAAATGATAAAGCATGAATAACAAGGGGTTAGTCACCAACTCATAATATTATTCCGACCGAAACTACCGTACCCATAAGTAATGCAACTATGAACAAAATGTCTATAACGGAGAAAGGGAAAGCTCGGAGTGATATATCCGACGACCTCCCTTTTGGATAAGGGTACCCACCTCGAAACGCGTCGACCGAACCGCCAGAAACTATCCCACGCCTCCTCACGACTCCCGGACATAAAAAGTCCCAAAAAATATACAATAATTAAGACTAAGCCTTGCCCCGCGAAAACCGTGGATCCGACCGCTATCCTGAAATAGACAGATGGCACACGAAAGACGCACCGCGAAAATCTAGTCACAAGATACGCGCACAGAAAATGAGTGGCGAAGGGAAACCAACCTGTCGCGGTTCAACCAGCAGTACAGCATGGCAGCCCCGCGCGGCACGGGCGGCGCGGCGCGGCGCAGGCAGCAGCCCCGCGGGGATCCTCCAGCGGCGCGCGGGTAGCGCGCGCACTGTCCGCGCGGCGGCAGCGAGGCGCAGCGCAAGCAGCCCAGCGCGGGCGTGTGCGGCGCGGCAGCCCCGCGCAGGTAGTGCGCTCCCTGTCCGTGCGGTGGCAGCGAGGCGCAGCGCGCGGCGGTGGCGCGGCGCGAGCAGCTCCGCGCGGGCATCTCCCCCGCGCAAGTGCGTGCGAAGCTTGCAGCCCCGCGCGGATCCTTCAGCGGCGCGTGGGTAGCGCGCGCCCTGTCCGCGCGGCGGCAGCGAGGCGCAGCGCACGGCGGCGGCGGCGCAGCGCAAGCTGCCCCGCTCGGGCACCTCCCCCGCGCGGACTCGTGGGGCGCGGCAGCCCCGCGTGGATCCTTCAGCGGCGCTCGGGTAGCGCGCGCCCTGTCCGCGCGCCGGGAGCGAGGCGCAACGCGCGGCCGCAGCGAGGCGCAGCACGCGGTGTCGGCGCGGCACGAGCAGCTCCGCGCGGGCATCTCCCCCGCGCGGGTGCGTGCGGCCCTTACAGCCGCGCGCGGGTCCTATCCCCGGGAGGCTACAAGCGGCGGCGCGGCGCGGTGCGCGGCCCTTCAGCGGCGGCGGCGCGGCGGCGGCTCGGGCATCCTAGCGTCGTACGGCAACAAAGATGCAAAGCGCAATACCCTAAACGGCCAAACACGCGAAACGAAACAACGAAAAAGAGAAAGAGAGAGAGAGAGAGAGAGAGAGAGAGAGAGAGAGAGAGAGAGAGAGAGAGAGAGAGAGAGCCCTAGACAGCTAACCTTGATCTAACGGAAAAGGCGACCTGATCCCGTTCCTCGCAGGCAGTGGGTACCCGGATCCGTTCCCCCGTTGACGGTGACATTTCGTTCCTGGTCCCCGGCACCACGAGAAGGAAGTAAAGAGACCCAAATGGGATGTGGTAAAAATAAATTATTTCTTGTGTACGTATCACCCCAAAACTTAGGTATAAAAAGAAGGGAAAAACCCCTACCGACTTCTCAATAAGCGTGCCACCTACGCACCATTTCAGAAACAGTCGGCACGGATTTTAAAGCACCGACAACATAACGGGCTCGACTTACCCGATCGTACCCGTTAACCCTAAACGGCCCATTTCGGGAGATCCGTAAGTCAGATTCACTCCCCGATCGCACCGTTGTTCCAGGTTAAGCGAGCTCTACCGCGAAATAATATTCACACCCGAAAACACATGAAGAATAAAATACCTAAAAACAAATTTTATTCATAAGTCGAAAGTAAAAATTAAAAGTGTCATTACACTCCGCCGTTTCGCCGTGATTTGAGTTGAGCGTCATTCCGTTGAGCGATGTTTTTACCGGTTTCACCATCGGAACACCGGTTTGAACCCCGACTCATGGAATTTCGTTACGATGATGTTTTTAATAACAGTTTTGATGTAGTTTTTGTCCGAACAACGTTGAGGTGTTTTGGGAAGTTTCGTACATTATTTTCATCGTCGTTTGAGGTGGGTAATAGAACCACGATAGGGGATGTTGTTGGACCATGGTGTTCGGCCCTCCTCTCCCTTTTATTTTAAATTGTGATTTTCGGCATAACTATTTGAAAGGATAAGGAAGGATAAGGTGTTCCTTGTTTTGGCGAAATTGATACATACAAAAAGATGACAAGGTAAAACGCTTGACTTTATCGGGTACAGCTACCGCGATTTAGTCTACAGTTACATGTTTTGAAGCTCATGGTGGAGTCACGTACACCAGCGGTTTGGTCACCGCAAGGATGTACTTTTCCAGAAAAGTTGGTCTAAGGACCCGTGAGACTCTACGTGGGGTTTACGTAGGGGCCCTCTGAGGTGTGAAGGGGAGGGTGAAAAGGGCATCAAAGGTTTGAGCAAGGTTAGTTATTCTTTAGATCTACGGATTAAGGGATGGTATGAATGGAATGAATGTTCCAGTTTACGGTTTGTTGTCCTATTTACTTTTTGTGCTTATTACAGCATGTTGTGATTATGTTGTTGGTTATTTCCTTTCCTATATTTTTGTCACTGACTCCCACCATGTGACAGGTTCCGGCGGGGATGGAGGAGAGGCATCGGTGCACGAGTGACTGCACCATGCGATGTGGATATTGATAGCATGACATATGAACAATTGTGATGTGCATGGTGATGTGATATGAACGATTGGAACATTGGAACACCATGATAACCTTGGGATGATAAACTTTGATCTTTCATTCTTATCTTGCGATGGTGGATTGTGAATGTGGAGGTTTTGAAAAGCTAAAACGATTGCGAAAATGGATTTTTAAAACAAGGGTGTCGGGTTGGAACTATTTTAAAACCTTGTGGCTTTATCCTTTCAAATTGGTGTATGCCGAGTGGGCGAATTTTCTTTGAATGATGTACAAGTTTATTTGATCCCTTATGTGAGCATGTGTATGTTAAACTAGTTGTGATTGGTGATTGTATGTTGTGCGACGCCGTGAATATACAAGGGAGACTTTGTCCGTTTGTTTTAGTAACCTTGTATATGTGGCGGGTCTGGGCACATGCCGGAGGGTAAAGGCTCTTAGAAAAAAAATTTGGGCCGTTTTTCGCTTTCTAATCTACCCCCGGGGCGTGACACACGGCTGATTGGCCGATTATAACTTTATATTGCTTGGGAAGGGGATATAAGAAAAAAGGTAGGGATAGAAATTATAAGTAAGCCTACTCCTAGGAAAGCAGTAAAGAAAGCGGTAAAGGAAAGCGATAAAAGTTAAGTTAATCTACTCCTAAGATAATAAAGAAGCTGGGGTGGTACCGTGCTTACGAGGTTACCGGACCCCTTTTCCTTCGATGGTTCAGGTATTTATGCACATCCCAAACCATGTTATTAGGCGCCGATTTGAATTATCGGCATGATTCGGGGAGAATCATCGTGAAATCCTCAACAGTTTCCTTTTGAGTCGATTATCCTTAATAGGACAGTAGTCGTTTTCCGTCTAAGTTCATCCCCTCGTTCGTTGCGCCAGAGCGTGATTCTCGGCGTTTTTTGGCACTGGGCGTTGTTTGCCTTTCTGGGTTAACTGCAGAATTTACGACCTAATCTCACACTATTCTGTTCAAGATCTTTCCTTCTGCAGCTTCGAGCAGCTAAGGATTGACCTTGACTTCGCCTCTTCGTCGTCTGATCGGGGCGGTTCGATGTCTGGTGGCAGCTGAAGTTAGTCCTGTACGAGGCATTGGTCCTTTTCGTCGGCTGCTCCTCCTATCAGCTGATGCTCTTAGCCGATAGCCTATGTCGTGTGTCACCTTCTTGCGCAACTGAGATCGGCCCGGATCAGGACGCATCTTCCTTCATCGGCTGATGTCTTTGGCCGATGGCACGCGTTGCGAGCTGTTTTCTTCCGCAACCAAGACCGGTCTCAATTGAGACGTGAGTCCCGTTTTGCTGACTCAAACCCTCGTCGGCTGATACCTTCAACCGATGGTAAACACCACGTGTCACTCCCTCAAGTGGCGAAAATTTCGGTCTCAACATGTTGTTTTCGGCTATTTTACCCGATTGTGAGGGAACCGATTTTTATTCGATTGTGAGCTTGTATTTGAGCCGATTGTGGGTCTGGTTGATCCTATGATTTGGACTATAGCCTGCATAAGCCATTTCAAGCTCGACAGTGTTGCGCAGTTTTGTCACGCCCCGGGGTCGAAACTGCGACCCGGGCTCGCCAACAGATCCGCCGCCTATGCCAAACCCCGCATAGGCGAAGCGTCCTACCTGCAAGAAAAATACTACAGCTAACAGATATCAGAGCTATAAATGAAAATCTGCTGTATAACTAAAATCAACCACTGTACAACTGGAAATAATACAATAATGTCCATCTCCCAGAAATGATAATGATACAATATCCTCATATACAAAGCTCAAAACTCAACAGGGAGATATCTCCAATAAATACATCAGTGTACAGGCTCTCAATACATATCATCCTCACTACAACAGTCTCTCAAAAGAAAAAATAAAATAACTAATCTAATGAAGATCTCCTCTGAAGGGGGGTACCGCTACTCTCCAACGGCGGGTAGGGATCTAGCTCGCGACTCCCTCGCCTCGAACAACAACCGCAGAATCAGCAACACCCGCTAAGACTCTGCAAAACAAAGGAGATGAAGGAAAAAGGAGGGGAAAAACCCCCAAAGGGTGTGAGAACTACACCAAAAAGGGAGTTCTCAGTGGGAACCACCGCCAGACCCAACGGTCTGCCCACTAAGTCCCCAAGAGACATAAAATAACCAAGGAAGTGGGAACTGAACAAGAATGCTGATGTCACCTAACAGCTACCAAGCCTCCATCTAAACGCTCAAGAGGGGGGAATCAAAGTATGGTATGCAACCACTAGCACATCAAGTGCACAATCAACCCAATCGAGCTGACTGCCACATCTGGTCCAGTCAAACCTGCGCCCCACCTACGACCACCTCCCGCTGACGGGCGGGAATTATGTAGGGCGTCCAAACAGACTAACCCGCTATCGGGTAGTGGCTCATGCAGGCTATAGTCAAAATCTACTCTCTCTCTCAGAACGGATAGCCTCAAGATGCTCAACCTCTCACACAACGGTCAAAGTACTCACAATGACACGGGACCACCGTCAAACCAAACGGCTCCCCACAAGACTAGCACTGGTCTAAACACAGCTACTAGACTCCACTCAGCCCCCAGGCACGAGTGCAACAATAAAAGTATCTGACCGAACAAACCCAATCGAATAAACCGGTATAAAACCCGGTACTGCCTGCTCTGTCATCAATCTCACGAACTCAGTATCTCCACTGTCCAAATGACCGGAACCCAACACTATCTGACCGGAACCCAACACGGTCTAAAGCCTACTCCGGAGTGGCACTCGAGGGGAGCGACCCACACGAGTAAAGTATCTCTGTCATCAGTATCACAAGTATCTCTATATAGCAGGACTAGATCATGACTATGATCAAAGTGGGAAAGCCCAACCACTAAAGACGACCCTGGTCCTCAATCCGATGCAAAAATACTCAAATAGTGGGAAACTCCGTCCACTAGAGAAATCTGATACCCAATCTGATGCATAAATAAATATCCGGTCAACCGCCCAATATCCGCGGTTGCCGCAAAACCCTGCCAACAGCAATCCAGCACAACCCGTCCCTGACACCAATGTCCCGGCTACACTACCCCAGACCCCTGCTCGCCCCCGAGCAACATAGACCGCCTGACTAACAAAGGAGGAGAAAAGGGAAAAGAATGGTTTCTCCTAAGTCAAGTTCCAATAAGTAGTGCAGCAGTAAAAGATGGCCTAACTACATGTCCATGCAAGCATGCTTTTGTCCTCAGAAGCGATAAAAGAGGGTGAAACATATAATAGCAAAGTATGCTAAAATGTTCCTACTATGCTGTACCAATCTCACACAAGTAGGCTAATGAATAAACCTGTACAATAACTACATGATCTAGGCCATTCTTCAAGCTTTTCCTCTCGATGCTAAATATGGGTTGTACATTAAACATGCATGCTATCAGTCATGGAGGGGTTACATTCCCACAAGTGCACTTACATTCCCCATAATATAAAACCTTATACAGTTACCAAATTAAGCCTACCCACCTGAAGTGCTCAAACCAAGGCAAACCTGGGGTCGGTGAAGAGCGTGGCCACTTGCACGCACAATCCGCTGAACCCGTATCCACGGTACATGTCGCGCAAACCTTGGCTCCTAGCAGTGTTCCAAAAATACTCGCGAACCCTCCTGGGTACAACAAAAGGTCCAAAGTTACACTTTATGCTAAAATATCCAAGTATACACCATCTGCTGAAACCAGCCCCGAAGATGTGCAATTTTCACCTACAGAACGGACTCTGAAAAATCCACCAAAAATACGGACGCGATCGTCGCGTCGAGCCCTTCGAAACGAGTATCTGCACGTCAAAATCCGAGTCCCGGAGGCCAAGTTACAAATCCCACAACACGGTGAGCGCGAAAGTCAACAACATACACATCTGTATCACATTGCACAGGAGAACGGGAAAAGTATACCTTCGGGCAATTCCCGGAAAATCCCAGAAAATACGGTGATAATCCTCGCGTCGAGTAGAAGAAAAAGTGTATAGGCTCGCCTCGATCCGACGCTCGCACAACAAGTTGCACGCAAAACGGTGCACACTTTACGAGTCCACGCGCAAAACGAGGCGCGTCCAAAACGCCAGCAGCAGTCCACGCAGTAAACCGGCACAGTAAAACACGGTCCCTAACACACACGAGAGCAAGGGGTCAAATCCAATGTCCAAAAGGACGCTCCAAAACTGTGCCAAAAATACCGCAAAAACTAACACGCGGGACCTACCTCGACCGCGTCGCGCCGCCCAACCGTCTCCTCGGAACACCTCGCGCGCTTCGCGAGGTCCATGGCGCACCGTCGCACCCCACAAAATCCCCTCCCTCTCACTCTCTCTCGCTCGGTTGGAGAAGAAGAACAAGGGGAGAAGAAATGGTGCGCGGGGAGGAAAAGGAAGAAGAAGAGAAGAAAGAGGAGAGAGGAGGGCTCCCGTGGACCGGGTCCACGGTGCACCGGGCCCGCTGCCAGGCGGTCCACCGCACAGGGGCGCGCGCGCCAGGCGCAGGCGCGCGCCCCCTGCGCCACGTGGCGCGCATCCCGCGCGCCACGCGGGCGCCGCACCCGCGCGCTACACGCGCGCGGGACACCGTGCCGCCACACGGGCGCGCACCCACTCCCGCGCGGGCGCCAGTGGGGGCCCGCCACGTGGCGGCCCCTGCGTCACCCGCGCAGGGAGCGCACTTCCCTAGTGCGCGCCAGCTGCGCGCAGTGCGCAGCATGCCACCTCGAGCCGCGTGCCACACGCCAACGCCTCGGGATCCGTGCCGTGTCGTCTTGAGATCCGCGCACATGCCTCGAAAAACGCGCGCGCCAACCGGTCTCCGAAAAAAAAAAGTAGATAGTCCATTCTCAACGATTTCGCGCGCTGAATCCAAATATGGTGTCCGTTTCTCCAAATTCTCATCCGAAAATTTGCCGAAAGCCCACTTGATCCGATTTTCGCGCCGGGTCCAATTCTAAAGTCCGATTAGCCAAATTCCAACTCTAAAAATTCCCGAAGGCATCCGGAGAGGTGATCTTTTATCCAAACTTCTCCCCGAGTCCAATTTAATATCCATTGCGCGCGAAACCACTTCTAAGCATTCGACGGGACCATCTGACTATTCTCGTGATCCATTAAACACTCTGAGTCCATCACTAGTGTCCAATTGGTGCACAAACACCACCGACGCGCCACAAAGGCCTCCAGAAGCTGCTGGTCAGCCAGTAATCACATCGTGGGGATCCAGGTCCTCACATCCTCCCCCACTAAAGAAAGTTTCGTCCTCGAAACTAGCTCAATTCCACCAGGAGTCACGAACACCAAGGGTAAGTACTCAACATCGTCATCTCCAGCTCCAAGTCGCTACTCACTCCCTGTGACCACTCCTCAACAACAACAGCAACAACCAGCACGGCATAGCCCGATTGCGCAACCTCTAATCTCTCGAGCCAGAATTCGCAACGGGCGTCCCTCGTACTCCAAACATTCCCAGATCTCAAATGGGGCGAGTCAATCACGGGTGAGGGATCCAAAAACACATTACTCCTAAGCTGAGACGGGAGATGCCAGAAGGGCTCCAATAAAAGCTGGGGGAAACTGGAATAACCTCTAGTGCAACACGCACCAAACCACATCCTGTGCCAACTCAACCAAGGTCACCCGAAGCATACCCACACTTTCATCCAATAAGGAAAAGAATCCAATAAGCTGGGGTCTTCACTCGGCCACTTCCCGATCCAAAACCACTCGAGGGGACTACTCAACCGCAGGCTACCCTCAACAGGGATCCTCCGGAGATACAAACTCATGCCACAGTTGGTCACTCAACATGTCAACAACCCCACGGACCCACGGGTCGAAGTTGATCTCTCAACTAATAAAGAACACCCTGACGGGGACCAAACAGTCGGTGAACGGGATTGAAAACTGGCTCGAAAGGCGATCATAATGCTGATGCCCAAATTCGCGGTCAAAAGTCCGAACCATCAATGGCAATCCGCGTGAATCCCTCTCAAGATGCTGAAAGCTGTAATCTCCACTGGTGCCGCATGGCAGATATTAAAAACTGAAGCTGAAACCTTAATCTATCATATAGCATAGAACAGGAATGCTGAGTAATCAAGACTGATAGCCAAGCAGGCATGGCCTACGCCCAGGTATATCAATCAAAGCCGGAAGTAAAAGGCGTACTGAAAGGCTCATCTGTGGGGTCCAAGCTGCCTACAAAACAGCGGTTCGTCCTGCCACAATACTCATAGGGTTGGACTAATGAAGTGTGGACCGAAAATCAACCCACGGTAACTCTACAGCCACAATGGGAGGCATCACTAAAACACGCAAATCTCTCTCCCAACACTGGAAATGCTAGCATTGGCGCTGGTATCAGTCTCATTATCCATTGGCCATGCTCTCCCGACACTGCCAAGTCTAAGAAGCTCCTCACCTCAAGAATAAATGTTGGTCTCAGCCAACCTTGAATAACATCCAATTGGTCGGGTTCCACCGCCGCTCCAACAGCTAGAAAAGTGTGACGCCCCACTTCCCAGGGGGTCACCCATCCTAGAACTACTCTAGCTCTAGCACGCTTAACTCTCATGTTCCTCTTGGATCTTGCTACCATCCAAAATGCTATAGCCGGGTTAGAGATTTAGTCCTATTATATCATTTATATAGAGGACTAATCCAAATTCCGGGGGTGTCACATTCTTCCCCCCTTTAAGCCCTGACGTCCACGTCAGGCTCAAGCACACTCACAAGCACCAGGCGATGTGAGACTCGTCTCGCTAGCCTTAGCCGACCTTGTGAGGAGCTGCACTCCACTCACAACGGTCATTAGCCGGGGAGCCTCGCTCTACCCGCTATATAACCCTGGCTCAGCCGAGACTCATCTCACATTTCAGGCTGGTGAATGGCTCTGATACCAACTGTGACGCCCCACTTCCCAGGGGGTCACCCATCCTAGAACTACTCTAGCTCCAGCACGCTTAACTCTCATGTTCCTCTTGGATCTTGCTACCATCCAAAATGCTATAGCCGGGTTAGAGATTTAGTCCTATTATATCATTTATATAGAGGACTAATCCAAATTCCGGGGGTGTCACAAATAGGGTATGCACT
The DNA here is from genome assembly GCA_029204045.2 of Tillandsia leiboldiana. Classification (NCBI taxonomy): domain Eukaryota; kingdom Viridiplantae; phylum Streptophyta; class Magnoliopsida; order Poales; family Bromeliaceae; genus Tillandsia; species Tillandsia leiboldiana. The sequence continues at coordinate 26,316,564 of CM055062.1, read as the reverse complement.
TGGAGCTAGAACTTGTACCTCAATAACTTGGCATACAGCTTCATTCACACATGCATGGTAGTACATCCACAAGCGCTTCTCGTGCTCCAAGTCGCTCTGGGAGTAAATCAAAATATCCTTGGGGAAACACCACTCCCAAATCCGTCCAGATACAACTGGGACACACCATTCCTCAAATCTCAAAGACAACAAGGCATCAATTATTCCATTTGGCCTCACTATGCTCTCATAATGCCCTTACCGGATCCTAAATGCCCTCTAGGCAAAGTCCTCGGCTGTCTGATTCCAAGTAGGTACTCGCATCATACAATAACTGCCGGAGTATAGCTCAATCAAAAAGGTCCTAGATACCACCCGGACCTGTCTACACTCGAACCATAAGAGGACCCTTACAGTCGTGTATCAACGACGTGGCACTAGGTCAAATAGACCCCTCGATCCATCAGATCCTGCAACTGTGCCATCAGCTCTCTCAGCTCTACAGGCGGTATCCAATGAGGTGTTGTCAAGGGTGGCGCGGTTCCCTCGAACCACGTCAAACGCAAACTCTATCTCCCTAACCGGCGGCATCACAAATAGCTCAGGTGAAATCACACCCGGGATTTCGTGGGCAACAGAGATATCTTTGAATCCCGGTGCCGCCAAAAGCATCTCTCACACTGTCGCTATAGCCTGTGTGCTCTAATAATCTCAACAAGCAAGCCTCTTCTTGTCTGCCTCGCAGAAAATCGATGTCCTCAGTTAAAACATCCTGTGGCATTGTGCCAACCAATCCCAAGCACTGGGTCAAAACACCGAACTGCCACAATTACCAATAAGTCTGCCGATACAACTTGCGGCCTCACATAATCCACAAGCCTCCTCCACATGCACAACACTAACAGGAACCTGTACCTCGAGTGCACGTGGTAACAGATCTGCCTCTAGTCCATGCAGGAATGCAACATGCTCTAACTCTGACTACTATGATGAAACCCCACCTGCGACAACTCGATCCACTACCGTGGCGCCCTCCAACCGGGCGGCACAGGTTCATCCACTCGATGCAAGTGGTTGTCGCTCAATCTGCCTGAAAATCAGGACTATCCACATAGGGAGTACGACCTCTGTCTCTGCTCACACTGGGGCGACGAATAAGGTCCTCCGCAGATAACAAATCCACGCTACCGCTGCGCCACTCTGATATAGATGCTGATGCCACCATCGGGGTCCACCCGATCTCTGGCATCTCGGGAACCCGTTATCCTGGAAAAAGAAATCAGAAATGCCTCTGCCGGTCGATCTGTCCTCCATCACCCGGCTCCAAGCGCCAATATCCAAAACTCGCCCCTGGCGGCAGATCCCTATCCAAAGAAACTGTAGTGCCATGCTCCATACGCAACGCCTACACCATCGAGGCGTCACTAATCCATAACAGAGGGACCAACGAAACTGAAAGGTATCCTGGCACAATCCACTCCCAGCCACACATGTCCTATGCGCCTCGTTCCTCGAAACATGGAGCGCGCAGTTCAACGACTGCAAAAACTCTCTAGCACAGGGAGGCTCTCAATTGATCACTCCATCACCACCAACCACGACTCTGCCTCCAAATGTTCCTAACTCAATCTTACGAGTCGGGGTGGTTCATCTGCCAAATCTGGCTCAATAGATCGACCGCGTCCCCTCAACTCACCAGCTGTCAACTATCCACCCTACCTCGGTGCCTCGGCACTGAACATTGGCACAGAGGGGGCTACTCACTCCATCAGTGCCACAAAAATTCCCGCCCCTGAGGATACAGCAACCGGGTGGTCTCAGAAGGAAGCACCGTCGAGATGCCCGTTGCTCCGACAACTGTGTCACTAAAACCAGCTCCTCGCTCACTCTGCCGCTGATAGGCCTCAGACGATCCTGTCATCTGGGTCCGGAACTCTCTGACCTCAATCCGGGTGTCCGGCCCAAAACCAACCGCTCAAGCTAAACTGCTATGACAGGATGCACACGGGCCAAAACCCAGCGTCGGGGAGACACAGCTCACCCCGACGAAACTACAAAGCAGCACACAACAACGCTCGACCCAATCCAGCGAAAGTCTAAAGCATGTCACCCGTTCCACAGCATTATGTTGTCTGCAGCCAACATAATCACTTAGGAGAATAAACATGCCAATCACTCTTCCCGTCCCATGGGAGAGGTATAAAACTCAATCAGGACTCTCGCTAAAAATCACGACTCTCACGAAGTCAACCAAGGGTCAAACCATAAGCCTAGGGTTTCTAAGTCCACCATGACCTACAACCTAGGCTCTGATACCAACCTAATCTGTCACGCCCCGGGGTCGAAACTGCGACCCGGGCTCGCCAACAGATCCGCCACCTATGCCAAACCCCGCATAGGCGAAGCGTCCTACCTGCAAGAAAAATACTACAGCTAACAGATATCAGAGCTATAAATGAAAATCTGCTGTATAACTAAAATCAACCACTGTACAACTGGAAATAATACAACAATGTCCATCTCCCAGAAATGATAATGATACAATATCCTCATATACAAAGCTCAAAACTCAACAGGGAGATATCTCCAATAAATACATCAGTGTACAGGCTCTCAATACATATCATCCTCACTACAACAGTCTCTCAAAAGAGGAAATAAAATAATTAATCTAATGAAGACCTCCTCTGAAGGGGGGTACCGCTACTCTCCAACGGCGGGTAGGGATCTAGCTCGCGACTCCCTCGCCTCGAACAACAACCGCAGAATCAGCAACACCCGCTAAGACTCTGCAAAACAAAGGAGAGGAAGGAAAAAGGAGGGGGAAAACCCCCAAAGGGTGTGAGAACTACACCAAAAAGGGAGTTCTCAGTGGGTACCACCGCCAGACCCGACGGTCTGCCCACTAAGTCCCCAAGAGACATAATATAACCAAGGAAGTGGGAACTGAACAAGAATGCTGATGTCACCTAACAGCTACCAAGCCTCCATCTAAACGCTCAAGAGGGGGGAATCAAAGTATGGTATGCAACCACTAGCACATGAAGTGCACAATCGACCCAATCGAGCTGACTGCCACATCTGGTCCAGTCAAACCTGCGCCCCACCTACGACCACCTCCCGCTGACGGGCGAGAATTACGTAGGGCATCCAAACGGACTAACCCGCTATCAAGTAGTGGCTCATGCAGGCTATAGTCAAAATCTACTCTCTCTCTCAGAACGGATAGCCTCAAGATGCTCAACCTCTCACACAACGGTCAAAGTACTCACAACGACACGGGACCACCGTCAAACCAAACGGCTCCCCACAACACTAGCACTGGTCTAAACACAGCTACTAGACTCCACTCAGCCCCCAGGCACGAGTGCAACAATAAAAGTATCTGACCGAACAAACCAAATCGAATGAACCGGTATAAAATCCGGTACTGCCTGCTCTGTCATCAATCTCACGAACTCAGTATCTCCACTGTCCAAATGACCAGAACCCAACACGGTCTGACTGGAACCCAACACGGTCTAAAGCCTACTCCGGAGTGGAACTCGAGGGGAGCGACCCACACGAGTAAAGTATCTCTGTCATCAGTATCACAAGTATTTCTATATAGCAGGACTAGATCATGAATATAATCAAAGTGGGAAAGCTCAACACCTAAAGAAGACCCTGGTCCTCAATCCGATGCAAAAATACTCAAATAGTGGGAAACTCCGTCCACTAGAGAAATCTGATATCCAATCTGATGCATAAATAAATATCCGGTCAACCGCCCAATATCCGCGGTTGCCGCAAAACCCTGCCAACAGCAATCCAGCACAACCCGTCCCTGACACCAATGTCCCGGCTACACTACCCCAGACCCCTACTCGCCCCCGAGCAACATAGACCGCCTGACTAACAAAGGAGGAGAAAAGGGAAAAGCATGGTTTCTCCTAAGTCAAGTTCCAATAAGTAGTGCAGCAGTAAAAGATGGCCTAACTACATGTCCATGCAAGCTTGCTTTTGTCCTCAGAAGCGATAAAAGAGGGTGAAACATATAATAGCAAAGTATGCTAAAATGTTCCTACTATGCTGTACCAATCTCACACAAGTAGGCTAATGAATAAACCTATACAATAACCACATGATCCAGGCCATTCTTCAAGCTTTTCCTCTCGATGCTAAATATGGGTTGTACATTAAACATGCATGCTATCAGTCATTGAGGGGTGACATTCCCACAAGTGCACTTACATTCCCCATAATATAAAACCTTATACAGTTACCAAATTAAGCCTACCCACCTGAAGTGCTCAAACCAAGGCAAACCTGGGGTCGGTGAAGAGCGTGGCCACTTGCACGCACAATCCGCTGAACCCATATCCACGGTACATGTCGCGCAAACCTCGGCTCCTAGCAGTGTTCCAAAAACACTCGCGAACCCTCCTGGGTACAACAAAAGGTCCAAAGTTACACTTTATGCTAAAATATCCAAGTATACACCATCTGCTGAAACCAGCCCCGAAGATGTGCAATTTTCACCTGCAGAACGGACTCTGAAAAATCCACCAAAAATATGGACGCGATCGTCGCGTCGAGCCCTTCGAAACGAGTACCTGCACGTCAAAATCCGAGTCCCGAAGGCCAAGTTACAAATCCCACAACACGGTGAGCGCGAAAGTCCACAACATACACATCTGTATCACATTCCACAGGAGAACGGGAAAAGTATACCTTCGGGCAATTCTCCGAAAATCCCAGAAAATACGATGATAATCCTCGCGTCGACTAGAAGAAAAAGTGTGTAGGCTCGCCTCGATCCGACGCTCGCACAACAAGTTGCACGCAAAACGGTGCACACTTTACGAGTCCACGCGCAAAACGAGGCGCGTCCAAAACGCCAGCAGCAGTCCGCGCAGTAAACCGGCACAGTAAAACACGGTCCCTAACACACACGAGAGCAAGGGGTCAAATCCAATGTCCAAAAGGATGCTCCAAAACTGTGCCAAAAATACCGCAAAAACTAACACGCGGGACCTACCTCGACCGCGTCGCGCCGCCCAACCGTCTCCTCGGAACACCTCGCGCGCTTCGCGAGGTCCACGGCGCACCATCGCACCCCACAAAATCCCCTCCCTCTCACTCTCTCTCGCTCGGTTGGAGAAGAAGAACAAGGGGAGAAGAAATGGTGCGCGGGGAGGAAAAGGAAGAAGAAGAGAAGAAAGAGGGGAGATGAGGGCTCCCGTGGACCGGGTCCAAGGTGCACCGGGCCCGCTGCCAGGCGGTCCAAGGCACAGGGGCGCGCGCGCCAGGCGCAGGCGCGCGCCCCCTGCGCAGGCGCGCGCCCCCTGCGCCACGTGGCGCGCATCCCGCGCGCCACGCGGGCGCCGCACCCGCGCGCTACACGCGCGCGGGACACCGTGCCGCCACACGGGCGCGCACCCACTCCCGCGCGGGCGCCAGTGGGGGCCCGCCACGTGGCGGCCCCTGCGTCACCCGCGCAGAGAGCGCGCTTCCCTAGTGCGCGCCAGCTGCGCGCCGTGCGCAGCACGCCACCTCGAGCCGCGTGCCACATGCCAACGCCTCGGGATCCGTGCCGTGTCGTCTCGAGATCCGCGCACATGCCTTGAAAAACGCGCGCGCCAACCGGTCTCCGAAAAAAAAAAGTAGATAGTCCATTCTCAACGATTTCGCGCGCTGAATCCAAATACGGTGTCCGTTTCTCCAAATTCTCATCCGAAAATTTGCCGAAAGCCCACTTGATCCGATTTTCGCGCCGGGTCCAATTCTAAAGTCCGATTAGCCAAATTCCAACTCTAAAAATTCCCGAAGGCATCCGGAGAGGTGATATTTTATCCAAACTTCGCCCCGCGTCCAATTTAATATCCATTGCGCGCGAAACCATTTCTAAGCATTCGACGGGGCCATCTGACTATTCTCGTGATCCATTAAACACTCTGAGTCCATCACTAGTGTCCAATTGGTGCACAAACACCACCGACGCGCCACAAAGGCCTCCAGAAGCTGCTGGTCAGCTAGTAATCACCTCGTGGGGATCCAGGTCCTCACAAGTTTCCTCGGTGGGGTCGCAACCCCCGAGTGTCGCTCCGGAGCTGGGTTTGTTGTTTTGCGAGATGTCGATGCAGCCCGTTTAGGTGCCCTACGTAATTTCAATCCTCCATGGATGTTGTGGTTGTAGGCGGGCGCAGGTTGGACTGGACCCAGTTGGGCAGTCAGAGAGATTAGGTAGATTTGAACACTTCAAGAATGAGTTGATGCATTATTTTATCTTTCCATGTTTCTCTCGAACATTGTAGATAGAGGCATGATAGCTGTAAATTTCTTTCCAGCTTTCCTTATTATTTTTCTAACCTTGTTATTTATGCCTCCAGTAGACTTAGTGGATGGATCGTTGGTCTTGGTGACGATACCCACTGAGAACTACTTTGTTGTGTAATTCTCACACCCGCTGTTGGTGGCCTTTTTTGCAGAGACATCTACTTTCGTCCCTGCACCTCTTACTTCTGTAGATTAAGGTAAGAGAGTCGCGAGTTAAATCCCTGCCTAGTGTTGGAGAGCTAGATGTATCCCGTGAGCCGTTTTGGGGGCTGTTGTCCGGTATAGTCTATATTTTGTACTATTTGGATTTGTAAGGTGGACTCTGTATTTTTGGATGTTTCAGATGTACTATGGACACGTTGATTTTGTTACTAGTTTATTTCTAGCTCTGATATCTGCATAGTTGGTAGATTCTTATCTTTCGCAGGTTTGACGCTTCGGCTATGCGGGGTTCCCGTATGGGTGGTGGATCTGTTGGCGAGTCCGGATCGCAGTTCGATCCCGAGGCACAACAGATATTCTCCGTGGTGTGACAGAAACTGTGTAATATCACAGATTTTTGTAACGTCTTATGTTACGGCATTTTGGTGTTGGCATATTTCGTGAGTCAGTCAGTGAGTTGAGTCGGAGTCTTAAAGGGATCAAATTGTCAATCAGCAATCAAAGACTTAGAGAAGATTCAACAAGAGCTCAAGTTGACACTCAGTGTCTTGAGTCTTGAAGATTGAAGTTGAAGAATTGTGGATCAATTACATCAATCTCAAGAAGAAAGTATTCAAGAGGATCAGGTATGTTTAACTAAATAATTGTGGTGATCCGAATACTTTCTTATAGTGTAGAAACACTTGGATGAACTTTTAATTGCATAATAATCAAAAACTGGTGTTCGGACATGTTCAGGATCCGGATCAGAGCCAACGATCCGGATCCCGAAGGTTGTTGCTTCATACAAGACTTCGATCCGGATCCATGCAATTTCCGATCCGGATCCCGAATGTTAAGTTTTCTGATTTGTATGAACGATCCGGATCGGGCAATGCAATCCGGATCCCGAACCCTTGGTTTTCTGGAATCGTCAATCTCGTTACGACGATCCGGATCGCAGTAAATCCGATCCGGATCGCCGTCCTGAAAATTTCCAGATAAGGTATGTTTTTGATTCTTATCTCTTTCCAAAGGTTTCTAAACTATAAATAGACACTTAGGGTTTCTCAAAAACGTGGGAGCTACGGCCGATCTTTTTATAAAACTCTTGAGAGCAACCCTAGAGGCTAGGTTTTCATCGTTCTTCTTTATAGCCTCTTTTAGGTCAATTCGATGGTTCTTTCAAGAACATATCTTTTGTCGAATTGATCTAATCTTTGCTTAGAGATTTCTTCTACGGTTCCTCATTGATAATCTAAGCAAAGGATCACCATCGAAGTCAATATTCTTATCGACTGAGTTTGCGTCGTGGATTCGACATGGCATCGTGGATTCGGTGTGCTAAAGGCGTTTCGTGGATTCGAAACGTGTGCTCGTGGATTCGAGTGGCGTTCGTGGATTCGAACGTGCGCAGTGGGCGTGCAAAATCGGTGGAGCGTGAGGTCCAAGAAATTGAAGGAGGGGTTAAATCCGTGGAGACGGTAATCACCTTGTTATTCTTCTTTTCTTAGGGATTGTTATTGCGTGGATATCCAACCGGTCAGCGCAAGGTCCGAAGAAGCTGAAGGAGGGGTTTGAGTCCGTGGAGTCGGTAGTCACCTTGTTATTCTTCTATTCTTAGTGGATTGTTATTGCGTGTTGGTCCCGTGGTTTTTCTCCTGGATTGGAGTTTCCACGTATATCTCGGTGTGCTGTTTTTATTTTCCGCATTGGTTTTTATTTTGCACTGAGATTGAGTTTTTAAGTATTACACCTATTCACCCCCCCTCTAGTTGTTTGATAGTACCTATTTAGATCCTTTGGGATTAATAACCTACAATTGGTATCAGAGCGGGTTTTAGGTTTATCTATCATGATGGGTGAAAGTGGTAATATTTATAGACCTCCTCTTTTTGATGGGACTAATTATGCTTATTGGAAAGTGCGGATGAGAGCTTTTCTCATCGCAATTGATGAGCGGGTATGGCAATCCGTGGAATACGGTTGGGTGCATCCTGTTGAGGAAGTAGGAAATTCTACTACCCCAAAACCTCGCTCTAGATGGTCCAAAGAGGAACTCGAAAGATCTTCTTACAATGGGAAAGGTATGAACGCTCTTTTTAACTCTCTTTCCTCGACTGAGTTCACAAGAATTTCCGCGTGTGAAACCGCGAAGGAAATTTGGGATATTCTCAAAATTACACATGAGGGTACTAATCTTGTAAAAATTCAAAAGCTCCAGATGCTTACAAGTCAATTTGACTCTATTCATATGGAAGAGCATGAATTGTTTACAGATTATTACACTAGACTTCAAGATGTAATAAATACATGTGCTAATTTAGGAGAAAAGATCCCGGAGTCGAAAATTGTAAGAAAGATACTTCGGACTCTTCCGGAACGGTTTAGGGCAAAAGTTACCGCCATTGAAACCGTTAGTCATCCGGATGAGATGAGTGTAGAGGAATTAGTAGGTGCTTTGCAAACTTATGAAATGACTTTTCCTACTAATCAAGTTTCTTCCAAGTCTTCTTCTAAGCTTACAGGTATTGCATTCAAATCAACAAAGGAAGAAGATAGCGAATCAAGTTCCGACGATGAAATCTCTTTTGCCGATTTTGAAGAACAATTGGCGCGGATCGTAAAGAAATTTCGTCGGAAGTTTTGGAAGAATCGAACCGATGGATCTTCATCCACGAAATCTTCTAAAGGATCATCGGGTTCTAAATCCTCTAAACTCAAAAGCTTTGCAAAACCTTCTAAAGAAAAAGAAAAAGATGATTTCGAAGGGGAAATCCAATGCTATCGATGCAAAGGCTACGGCCATTTTTCAATGGATTGCCCTTCTAAGAAATCATATAAAAAGAAGGCTTTGCAAGCGAAAACTTGGGACGATTCTACTTCTAATGAATCAACCTCAAGTAAAGAGGAAAAAGAAAAAATCGTTGCTTCTCATGCCTCTCATTTTCCCTCTTCTAATAATTGTTTATCATCTTTAGTCACTGACTCTACTCCTTTGATTTTGTATGAAACATCAACAACCGGCGGAGAGTCATCAAGTGAGGGGGAGTCGGACGAGGAAGAACTCGTTGAGGCATATCAACAACTTCTTGCGGAATCTAAGAAGATGGCCAAACATATCAAGAAGTTGAGGAAGCAACGACTTGAGAATCAAGACGAGAATCATGCTTTAAAGATCAAACTTCATGATCTCGAGGAGGAACGAGAGCTTTTATTGAATAATAATAAAATCCTCCAAGAAAAGATAAATCAATCGGAAACGGTCGTTAATTCCCATATTAACAAGATTGATTTTCTTGAAAAGCAGTTTGAGGAAATTCATGTCGCCAACCAAGCATTGACCAAGCAAGTTCATCAACTTAAATCCGACATACAAAGGATTTCAACCGGTTCCAAGAAACTTGAATGTATGTCCGGATTAGGTCAAACAAGCAAGGTTGGTTTGGGATTCAAAAAGAACCAAACTGTGAATGCTTCAAGTTCCACAATGAAATTGAAAGGAAGAACTTGTCACTTATGTGGACTTGAAGGACATTTGGTGAAGGATTGCCCGAAAAAGAGAAAGAAAAATTCTTCGGCAACTTCATCTATGGAGCGAACTCAACGGAATCAAAAGACACATCAAGTCAAAGGAGTTCACTCAACTCACCAAAGGTCCGAGCCACATCATCAATCATACAAGTGGATCACTGCGAGGCAAAGACCTAAGGTGGATCAACAGTCAAAGCGGACAACCCCCGGCCACAACGAATCAAGACAACCCAAAATCCAGCGATTTTGGATTCGGAAAGGTGATATCTTTCCGTGTCTTAAGTTCTAATTAGCTTATGACTGTATGTAATGCTTTGATTGGTTTTCCCTTCATATTTTTCTGAATCTCTGCATTACATGTTTTCAATGCTCTTCGTTTTTATGTTTTGTTATTTAAACAAAAGGTTTTTAATGAACAAGTGCATTGAATGAAAAGGATTTTCACTTTCAATCACTCCAATTTAATTTTATATGGATTATCAACTTTACTCCATAATCATAATCCTGAAGATACTTCATTATAGGAGTTTTTGATATTATAAGCATCAAATTTTAGAAATCATGTGTGATCTTTAGATGCTTAATCTATCTCGGTTGTGTGAATTCATTGTGATAAACGTGAGACAACCGATAGACTAAAATTGGGGATTTAATTCTTTCACGTAAGAGATTGCATTCTTACAAGGGTATTGAAATGATTTGCAAAAAGATGTGGAAAGAGTTACATCCGAAAGGAGTGTGAAAACTACCACCACATGTTGGAAAGAGCTGCCACCCCGGTCGTCCGGTTTGTGTGTGAAGCTACCACATGTTATGGATGCTTGATAGTATTTTATGAGAAAATCTTTAGTTGAAGCATTTGGAGATTTATATGCAAAACTCTTATATTTTGAACAATCTCCTGGTTGGTATAAGGTGGGATAGTTGAAAGATGCTCAAAGAGCCACCCTTAGGTATTTTAGTGCTTATCTCAAATTTGAAAGGGTAAGAAATCAAATTGATGTCATTTGGAAATCTCTGTAAGTCATCTTTGTACATCCGTTACATCTTGATAGACTTTGGATCTCAAGATTATTTTTGATGACTTGTGTTTGATGAATATAACATGAAAAACTGTTTATAATGTTTTATCTTTGCTTTTCATGATTTAGGAGTAAATCTTTTTAATTTTGTGAAATTAATTGGATTGAATGACATCTGTGTGAATTCATTGGTTAAAGCACTTAAATTGATTTCTTGATGGAATACAAATCGGTATTTGAAAAGATTCTAAAATTTGGATTTGTTTCAAGGATTTATTTGTTTTTTTTTTTTGCCTTCTGGTACCGGTACGCAATCTGCATTTTTGTTATATACCGGAACTGAGCTTTTATCTCTCTTTCTCTTTGAACTGATGTTGTTAGTGATTTCCTTTTGTCTAGTATGTTCACTGTTTGACAATTTGTGACAAAAAGGGGGAGAAGAGAAATGACGGAGATGAGATCATCAAGAGAGGACAAACGAAACGAAAATGGAAAAATGGGGGAGAACGGAAAATGATGATCGTATCACAAAGGGGAAGAACATAGATGCTCAAGAACATGGAGAACATGGAAAACATGTTAGAGATGCTCAAGATAGGGGGAGACAAAGAAAAAATTGAAAGAGCAGAAAAACAAAAGAACCAAAAGGAAGACGGATCAAATGTAGGATTTTAATTTCTAACAACTAACGTTTGATTGTGTTTGGAGTTTTGTTTTGCAGGAATTACATCACTTTAAGACTCCAAGTCCTAAGTCATAGAGTATGTTCTAGGACTGTTTGGTTCAAATGTATTTTGCATTTATTGGATCTTTCACGCAAAGAAAATCAATGTTTTGGTGATGACATTGAGTTTCGATTTTTTGGTTTAAGATGAGTGACTTGAGCGCTTTTATGTATTTTTGGGTCTTGTCACGAAATTGCCAAAGGGGGAGATTGTTACGGCATTTTGGTGTTGGCATATTTCGTGAGTCAGTCAGTGAGTTGAGTCGGAGTCTTAAAGGGATCAAATTGTCAATCAGCAATCAAAGACTTAGAGAAGATTCAACAAGAGCTCAAGTTGACACTCAGTGTCTTGAGTCTTGAAGATTGAAGTTGAAGAATTGTGGATCAGTTACATCAATCTCAAGAAGAAAGTATTCAAGAGGATCAGGTATGTTTAACTAAATAATTGTGGTGATCCGAATACTTTCTTATAGTGTAGAAACACTTGGATGAACTTTTAATTGCATAATAATCAAAAACTGGTGTTCGGACATGTTCAGGATCCGGATCAGAGCCAACGATCCGGATCCCGAAGGTTGTTGCTTCATACAAGACTTCGATCCGGATCCATGCAATTTCCGATCCGGATCCCGAATGTTAAGTTTTCTGATTTGTATGAACGATCCGGATCGGGCAATGCAATCCGGATCCCGAACCCTTGGTTTTCTGGAATCGTCAATCTCGTTACGACGATCCGGATCGCAGTAAATCCGATCCGGATCGCCGTCCTGAAAATTTCCAGATAAGGTATGTTTTTGATTCTTATATCTTTCCAAAGGTTTCTAAACTATAAATAGACACTTAGGGTTTCTCAAAAACGTGGGAGCTACGGCCGATCTTTTTATAAAACTCTTGAGAGCAACCCTAGAGGCTAGGTTTTCATCGTTCTTCTTTATAGCCTCTTTTAGGTCAATTCGATGGTTCTTTCAAGAACATATCTTTTGTCGAATTGATCTAATCTTTGCTTAGAGATTTCTTCTACGGTTCCTCATTGATAATCTAAGCAAAGGATCACCATCGAAGTCAATATTCTTATCGACTGAGTTTGCGTCGTGGATTCGACGTGGCATCGTGGATTCGGTGTGCTAAAGGCGTTTCGTGGATTCGAAACGTGTGCTCGTGGATTCGAGTGGCGTTCGTGGATTCGAACGTGTGCAGTGGGCGTGCAAAATCGGTGGAGCGTGAGGTCCAAGAAATTGAAGGAGGGGTTAAATCCGTGGAGACGGTAATCACCTTGTTATTCTTCTTTTCTTAGGGATTGTTATTGCGTGGATATCCAACCGGTCAGCGCAAGGTCCGAAGAAGCTGAAGGAGGGGTTTGAGTCCGTGGAGTCGGTAATCACCTTGTTATTCTTCTATTCTTAGTGGATTGTTATTGCGTGTTGGTCCCGTGGTTTTTCTCCTGGATTGGAGTTTCCACGTATATCTCGGTGTGCTGTTTTTATTTTCCGCATTGGTTTTTATTTTGCACTGAGATTGAGTTTTTAAGTATTACACCTATTCACCCCCCCTCTAGTTGTTTGATAGTACCTATTTAGATCCTTTGGGATTAATAACCTACATCTTACCCTCCTGCTAATAAAGATTTTGTTTGAAGTAATTCATGTGACGGGTTTACTCAAGTGGATAATTTTGAGGTGCAGGTATTTTTCTGCGATAGAGCTCGGAAAACGGAGAACGGCGGTGCGATCGGATTCGGATTCCGACTTACGGAACCCCCAGAAAGGGGTGAAAATGATCGCAATAGCCAGGGGGTGCATCGAAATCCATGTAAGTGATTTTGCACTCTTTTCGAGGAAATAAGGGATTATCTTTAAAGAATTATCCCGAAGGATTATCTGTGAGGAATTAATTAATTAATGAATTAATTAATTAGAGTTCAAAAATATCCGATGTGGATTTTGACGATACGTACATACGAAAAGGGAAAATAAAATAAATAAATTAATAACAAGATTTATTTATTCCCCGTATACCGAAAGGAAACCCTAGTCATAAAAGATCGCCTCCTCAAACCCTTCCCTTTTGTGCGTGCTGAAAACCAAATGAAACCCTAGTTTGAAAAGAGAGAAAGGAGAAAAGAGAAAAGAAAAGGAAACCCTAACCGGAGGAAAAAGAAATAGAGAAGAGGAAGCGAAGGAACCCGATTGCCCTGATCGACATGCCGGAGACCGGAGAACGAGACATCACCGTCATCGGAGGGCGGATCCGGATTCTCACCACCGCAAAGAACGGAGATTGGGATCGTGTTGCCTCCTCCATCCGAGTAAGGTTAGGAATCGTTATTTCTCTCCTTCGTCGGTTTAATCGTGGGATCTTCTGTATTCTTTTGAGATCGGTTTAATCGGTAAATTGATCACGGGTTTTTTATTGATTTTGATCGGTGATTTGTTCGTGTTTTGACCGAGTTTAACCAATGGGTTTTAATCGGTCTTGATCGGAGGTTTGATCGGGTTACCGATCGACGTTTTGTTCGGCCTCCGATCAATGTTTTTCGTCGGAGCGATCCGGGATTTTCGTTTGGGTTATTTTGCGTGTTTCGTCGGAGCATGGGGGAGTTAACGGGAGGCCACCGCCGCCGTTATTAAACGGGAGGCCGCCGCCGTCGTAACCATGTTCGCGGGGTCGTCGCCGGAGCCGCGCGGGGGCGAAAACGGAGAAAACAACGCGAAACGGGGTGTTACTGTTCACCCCGTACGGACCAAAAGCTGCGCGGTCCACACGCCGGGCGTGCACCCGGCGCACGCCTCCGCGGCCTGGAGGCGTGGACCCGGTGCACGGCCACGTGCGCCAGACCGGCCCGCAGCTGCGCGGTCCATACGCCGGGCGTGCACCCGGCGCACGCCTCCGCGGCCTGGGGGCGCAGACCCGGCGCACGGGCACGTGCGCCAGCCCAGCCCGCAAGCGCGGTGCACGCCTGGGCGTGCACCCGGTGCTGCCGCCGCAGCCGGGAACAGGTGAACCCGGCGCGCGCTTCTTGCCGTGCGCGGCCCGGCCCAAGTCTATGCGGTCTACCGCACAGCGCGCGCACGGTCTGCGGCGCCGCCACCCTTGGCCGCAGACCCGGTCCAAGCCCGGCTCCGTGCACCAGCCTCCAACGGAAGAGCCCGGTAGCTCCGTTTTCGGCCCGTTTCGTCCCGTTTTTGAGTGTTTTTGACCACGGCGATATTTTTATCAACGATGTAGTTCTTCGGGACAGTTTTTGGTTCGACAGTTTTTGTTGGACGACACGGTCCGCTTGGCACAGTGATTTTGGTTTTTCGTCGGTCTATTGTTACAGTGGTCGGGACCACTGTTTTGCCTATTTAGGGTAAAAGTGTTAAAAGGTGTTTTTTGGTTATTTTATTAGGCCGTGTGAAGTTCGAATTTGCCTAGGAGGGACATGGGCGCGGTCGTTTATCTTCATTCAGGTGGGTACTTTTGGTTGTTACCGGCGTAGAGTCGTTCCCGAATATTCGTTTTGATAAAGTAGATATGTTTGGTAATTTGACTAACCCCATAGCATGTGAATCCCTTTTATTATGTTAATCAAAGCGGCTGCGGTCGCAAGATCGTTATACTATTCTGACTAAAGCGGTTGAGGTCGCAACACTGTTCTTACACTCATATTGCTTACACGCACACCGGCGGTTGGCCACCGCACAGGGTGTATTTTTCTGGAAAGATGGTAAGTTGTTTTACCCGTGTACCCCATAAGGAGAGGTTAGTGGGGACCTCTCAAGGAGAAGCGACTGCTACTTGGGCAGTGGAGGGGTTGGAGGCACCAAGAAAATGAGTACGGTATTCTGGGGTTGGAGCCCAGCTTGTTTCGGTATTTTGGGGTTGGTGCCCAGCTTGTTTTGTGACAGGGATTTAGCGGTACATGAGGGGGAAGTAAATGCTCCGGTGTATCGGTTTGTCTTTTCAGTTATTGCATTTACTGTTTACATCTACTTTATCAGTCACTGACTACCCACACTATGACAGGTCCGAGCAGGGGTGGGAACCGGAACGACGGTGAGGCAACGGTTAGAGGACTATAGCCCTTGAAGCTATTAAACTCTACTGTATGGTTATCTTTTATTATGTATTGGTTAGTCTAGCTGTGATTACTTGTGCATGGTTTCTTGTGGATGTTGGAATGAGGATTACATGTAGAATTATCTTCTCTTATCTGTGAATGTAAGATGTGTAATTGCGGCTCGTTTTAAAGTACAAATATGGTTTCAAAAGCATTTTCAAACCAAGCGTCGTGTAGGCACTGATTTCAAAACCAGTGGATTTATCCTTTCAAGTAAGGTGGCCGCTTAAAAGAGTTTGCGAAAATATTTTGTAAAACCGGGTGTCGAGTGGACACCGACTTTCAAACCTATGGGTTTATGGTGTAGTTTCAATATGATAAATGCGACTGTATGGTTAAGTATAGTCTCTCCTTATTGTCCTTCATTGTTTGCATGGTTAAAGTATTTGTCGTAATTGGAACGCCGTGCATATACAAAGGAGGCTCCGCCCGTTTGGGGAGTGAATCTGTATATGTGGCGGGTCTGGTGCGCACCGGAGGCGAGGTTCATTTAAGAAAAAAAAAATGGATACGTTTTCCGCTCTTTTAGAACCTCTGGGGCGTGACAAACAGTCATTGGCTACTCTACTTTTAGGATATGTCCAAAATACATTGCAAAGTCGAGAATTATCATCCAAATCGATAGCATAAAAGAAGTTTGCATTCTATTCTTGCATGCTTCTAAAATAATTACAAATTGCTTCGCCGTCACCTTCGCTAAGTCGTATTCGACAGATTTTATTGATCTAATTACAAGCATCTTTCTCTCCAAATATCAAATTTTTATATCCATCAGCCTCAACAACCAAAGAATTGAAATTTTTATTTAATCTGATTCCTGCATGATCATTAAGATCAAACCACCTCTTAATGCTTGATCTATAACTCGATTGAATGAAAAAAATCAAGACTTATAAGGACTTAAATCATGATTATGCTCAAGTTTAACCTTACTTATTACACAAAATAAATCCAAATTAATTACCACATTTATCCTCACCGGATTATCCGTCTTCGCTACAGATGGACGCGAACGAATATTACTCACAGTCCGATGCACTTTTCCTCGACGAGAGCGATAATCACATACGTAACCTTGCCGTTAGTCAATTTAGTAGGCCTCTTTACCATCCAAAATTCTAATTGTTGTACATAATACTTTAGAAATTAAAAACTGTTCCCAAATTATCAAAATGCATTCCAATTTTTAGTGCCGAAACATTTATGTCTGTGAGATGATTGTATCTTTCATCATCCATCTCAAAATCAACAACTAATAATGATGAATGTGCCCAAATATTTAAGTAAATTGTTAGTAGCATGTAACACAATATATTTAGTCTTAATACAAAATTGGAATAATGGTTAAGAAACAAAATATTTATCAAATTTGAGAAATATTATATATAATGTATAGGAACAATACTTTTACAGTTTTGATGTATACTAAGCCCTAAAAATATTAAATACATGTTCCAGATTAATATGAACAAAATTACAATGCGGATTGTTTGCAATTCGGTTCTATATCAAAAATCAAACAGAATCAAATCTAACAAATCAATGACAGCTGACGGTTTAATGATCAATTACGAAACATGGCATATGAAATTTTCATCTCTCTAGATTAAAATATTTTATTTGTTAAACCCCGCTAGAGCAACAAATTAAACTTTTAGACCATGTTTGATTGGGTCCTTTATCCCCTTTATCCTCCAAACACAAAAAAATAGGGGAACCTTAACGGACTATTCTGGAATAGCCCGTTAAAGAGTGGGGATAATAATTTCCCCCATTGGTGGGAACAAGGTTGTTTCCATCCGGGAACAACCTTGTTCCATCTTTTTTTTTTTGTTTTTTTTAAATTTAAATTAAAATTTATAAAATTTAAATTTTAAATTTTTTTATTTTATAAATTTTAAAATTGTTAACATTAATTTTTTATAAATCTAAAAATTTTTAAAAATTTAAAATTTTAAAAATTTAAAATTTTAAAATTTTAAAATTTTAAAATTTATACAAGTTTTGTATATAAATTTTTAAATTTTTTATAGAAATTTTTTAATTTATACAAATTTAAAAATTAAAATTTTTTGCATCATCTTTTACACATTTTTCGAGATAATTAAAATTCAAATTTTTAAATTTAGAGAAATTTTAAATTTTATAACTTTTTAAATTTGTAATTTTAATTTTTAATAAATTTATAAATTTATAAATTTAATAAATTTTAAAATTTATACAAATTTTAAAACTTTTAACTTTAATTTTTAAAAAATTAAACCATATTATTTACAAAAATATAAATTTCAATTTATACAAATATTAATTATTATTTAATTAATATTTTATATTAATTAATTAGATAAAATATTATTATTTTAAAATTATAATTACTCTTATTGTTTTACTATTCTTGCTTATTCTAAGAAATGAATCAAACACAATTTCAGCTATTCCAAAGAATAACAGTTTTACAAATCAAACATTATTTTTTTTTTAGCCCTGACTATTCCGAAATAGCAAGCTATCTCATAAATAAAAAAATTTATCCCCAAACTCATAATCTCCGAACGAAACGGTACCTTAGGAATCAAAAACTATATTAGGAACCAATGGTGTAATTTGCCTAACAATACACAATCACATATCACATCCGAATAAACCTTACATACATTAAAGATCACCGAACAATTTTTTGTTGTTCCCAAATTCACTAAAACAGCCTAAAATATTAGATTTGATAAACATACAAATCTAAAATCTTACCAAATTAAATTACTACCCAGTGATATTTCTATTAGAGGCAAAAAATATAATACAAGCATTTGATCATAATATTTTACACAAAGAAACTAATCACGGACTCAATATTTACTTTACCATTTTTCACTTTCATATTACTAAATAACTAATAAAATTAAAATTTCAGACATAAATTAGCTTGGGTAAAGATATAGATGTGCACAGTAAAAATTTACTAAAATATATTAATTTACTCTAGTTAGAAATGTATTAATGGTTTCTGAATCTTTCCCTCTCTCTCTATGTAATCTTTCATAAAATGTAATTTTTATAAAATGTATTAACATGTTATAAGATGTACGGGTGTAATTTTTTTTTATTTATAAAATTAATACATTTCTATAATATGTTACTCTAATTAAAAATGTTGTCATATTTAGTCCAAATATTAAAACAGTTTTTATTTCTATAATTTCGAATACATATTTAATTATAAAATATATTAATTTACTCTAAGTAGAAACGTATTAATCCATCTTTCTCAATTATGATCTAAAAATCCATTAAAAATAAAAAAATTTGTGTATTAATAAATTTCTAAACTGTAAGAGTCTGGACGAAAAGGAAGAGAGAGAGCGGGAGAAAAGGAAAGAAATGTATCATAAAAAATGAATAAAAAATGAAAGATATATCATAAAAAATATATCATAAAAAATGAATAAAAAATGAAAGATAAAAATATCATATATTTTTTATAAATTCTGACCATAAATCTTGAAGGTTGTTAAGCCTGAAGAAATAAGAGTAGTTAGGAGTAGAAGGGATAAAGACAGTAGCTTTACATAGGTAGAAAAAAGCTAAGTAAATGGTAGCAGAGGATGGGTGGCATCGCTGGTGAGGAAGAAAAAGCTAGGGCATCCACGCGTCGAGGGAGAAGAGGGCGACAGAATCTAGAGACTTCGGATGAGATGGACTGAGGCGGATGAAGCACTTAGATCTGACTAGCGGACCGGGCGAGCGGAGCAGCGGATCGAGTTATCGGAGCCATCCCCAATCAGCTATTCTGCCCATTATAACGCGGGCCGCCGACCCAAGAGAAGCCCGCCGACCCAAAAGAAGCCCGACAACACAAACCCGGAGGCCCATTTTCATTATATCACCCTTTTGCACTTTAGCCCCCAGGGATGTCGCATTTTACTTTTTTCTGCAAGTTTACTAGGTAGTATATATAGCGATACGATGTAATAGAGAGGGACATGAATGAAAATATTACAACTTCCTCCCCAATCTTCTTCTTCTTCTTCTTCTTCCTCTCTTACTCTCCCTACCTTCCCCTCTTTCCCTCTCTTCCTCACCAAATTCCCAGTCTAATCCACCATTGTTCTTGGTCTCGAGGGCCCATCATCCCCATCGCCAAACCAACCTCAGAGCGGTGTCATCATTGGCGGCTGCGACAGGTCAGGGGTGTTACAAATCTGGTATCAGAGCAGCACGATCCCAGGGATCGGTGCAGACATCAAGAACCAGCCATAAGAAACAAGTGATCGAAGGCAACATTCAACAAACCACGCAACCAACTCACAGGCAAGCATCAAAGGCTACAAGCCACAAAAGAGAAATTGAAGGCAACAAGCAAACACTACCAACTCACAGGAAACCTCAAAGGCTACAAGCCACAAAAGAGAAATTGAAGGCAATAAGCAAACACTACCAACTCACAGGCAACCTCAGGCAACCAGAACCAGAAGGCAACAAGAAACAACACAGCCAATTACAACCAGACAATTGTGGGAGGCACAGGGGGAAGACAAGCTGTGGGGATTTCATCAAGCAGCTGGCGGGCAACAGTGTAGTAACCGTGAATTTTAAAAACTGAAATTTGAATTAAAATATATTTTTCGAAATATTTATATTTCAAAAAGTATAAATTGTAATTTCGAAAATCTGATATCACCAGTGCGACCGTCTCGTCGAATCGAGTGAAAGTGGTATAAACAGATTTTCGATAGGACAGTCGGATCGTCTCGAAAACAGCGAAGAAGAAGCGGGACCCACAACTTAAGTTGTGAATAGTAACCCCTGTTTTAGATCCCCCGCCGACCAACGTCGTCCGATTCACTGTCTAGAGTCCAAACCTGACGGTCCAGGTAGTCGATTTTAACCACTTCATTGTTCTGAGCGCAATGGCGCTGACGAAATTCGCGTTTGACAGCTCTGAAGCATCGGGATGCGTGCCATATAGTATAAATTTACTGTATTAAATGGACCGAGCATTTTTAGGGGCACCAAATTGAGGAACCAGATACGCTACGTGATAGGTTTCGTCGAGCCGGACGTCGTGGCGAAGTCCGTTTTCTATTTTGATGACTCTAGTACCTCAAAATGCGTGAAATACAGTTAAAAAATGGGTATTTTCGCAAAAGGTGTAATAGTTTATGTACCAAAATTCTATGGACTTTTTGCTGAGGGATCTGGGTGTAATTGTGATCTACAACAGGTACCCTGGGGTTAGAAGCATGAGGTACAGGGACCTAAGAGCATATTGTTACAAATTTTCACATTAAACGTTTATGGCTCTTGGATTCCTCGTGGGGGGAGTTACAGCCATCCGAGGAGTCCTTAAATCCTTGGCATCCATCCAAGAAGTAGAAACCGTCTTTTTTCCCTTAGCCCTGGGTCGCCGAGGAGTCGTGCCCAAGCAAAGAAGGCCGAGCTCGGGTGAGGAAAAAGAAGACCTACACCTGGGATCCTCACACTCCTCTCTGTTCTTTCTAGTGGACTCCTCTGCTTCCTGGGAGCGCATCTGAGGGAGCCAAGACGCGCGCAAGGCGGGGGAGGGTGAACTGGCTTCTTCCTTTCTTCTCCAACTCCGGCGAGGTAGGTGCTCCCTTTCCTTTGGTTCTTTGGACCCGAGACCTTTGGAAGTGTCTTCCTTATGACCTGAGGACTCCTTCCAGCCCAGCCCCGAAATGGGAAAAGCCCCGGTTGGCCGGCGGCCAAGTTGCACCGCCGGAAACCTATCCTAGCTCCGCCTCGAGCTTTCTTTGCTCTCGACGTTTTTGGATGGAAACAAAAAATGGGCAGCTTCTTCTGCTGGATGAGTCCAAGCTTCCCACCAAATTTGGTGAGGTTTGGTGCTGTGTGGGGGTGGTGCGGCCGTGCCCTAGATTGGGGAAGATGAAGTGCTCGGCCGAGCTTGTTGCTCCGGCGCCGGCGCGGCCTCCTATCGCCAGACACACACCCACCAAGCTTCCTGTGGCCGAGGGGAACCCATCCATGCCCATGCATGCAAGCCATGAAGAGCGGATGAAGATCCACCATTATCGGGCCAAGCTTGACCTCGTTAATGGTGGCCGGCCATCCGGCGATCGCCGATGGTGGGGACATGCCCATAACTTCTTAGAACCTTGTTAGAAAGCTTCGGGTGCTATCCATTGCACCTAAGAACCAGTATATAGGAAGTTGCCATTAACAAAGCTCCAAGGATGGCCGCGCAGCCTAGCTCCGGCCACTGCGTGCCATTTCTTGACCTGGTTGCATGCATGGTGATGCCCTCGTGTCCTTGAGGCTGGTACTTGCCTCAGTTGGCCTCCAGAGCAAAGGCTCTGTTGGGTGGCCATTGTGGGTGCTCAAGCCATGGCCGAGCTTGCTCCTCCGGCCAACTTGCGACCCTCTGACAGTGAGAATTCACCTTCCCTCAGTCTCAGGAGCTTCATGCTCATCTTAGTTTGCCAAATGACTGAGTGGATGGATGATTGTGCCAAGATGAGCCCTAGGTTAATCTAGGATGGTCCATGGAGTGTTCCAACAGTGCTGTAGCTTCAAGAAAGTGAGCCCTAGCCTCTATGACATCCCCTGAGCTGAATGCTCACCTCAGACCAAACTTGGACTGAAGGGATTGAGTGGTTTGGTGTGCCATGCCCTTGGATGATTACTATGGGTCCATAGGCTGTTCTAGTAGCTTTGCGGCTCCGCAGTAGTGAGCCTCTGGGTCTCTTGGACCTCCTGAACATGATGCTTGCCTCACAAATGGTCGAGTAGAATTTTGTAAAATGCAAAATAGCTTAGGTTATCCAAGTAAAAGATGGCCTGATGTTCTCCTCGGGTTTCGCGCTGTTTCCAAATGGTGAGCACGGCGTTCGGAATGTCGAGGCCCACCTGCTGGTGGTCTCGGTCTAAATTAAAAATGCTCAGAGAATAAATACGAGCGAAAAAGGCCTTAAAATGCATGTAATTATGCAATTTTACGAAACCCTAGGGGTCTAAACGTAGTTGTTACCTCACGTGCTGTCTTGGGCTATGTGCTCATGATCTCTAAACTTTTCGTTGGAGATCCGATGGCTTTCGTTGAGTGGAAATCGGTTTACGTGCATAGTAAGTCTGTGGTTTGGGTATGTGTGAGTCATTTCCTGATCAGTATTCATGATTCAGGTCTTTGCAGTCTGACTCCGGCCCACGAGCCTTCTGTTGGAGTCATTGGTCCGCCAACACACAGGTGGGTTTATCTTCAGTCCGGGCTTTATCTCTTCGGCCCTCTGGGGTACCTTATTTGGTCGGACCCTTGTTCTTGTGGTAGCCCAGATTTTATATTTGAGCATTCCTTCCATTGATTGATTATTATCATCTTATATCTAAATGTTATACCATGCTTGATTATATCTAGACACTTACCCTGCCTGATTGGTCATCTAGTTTATACTTGAACACTTTCCGTGTTGGATTGGTCATCTAGCTTATACTTGGACACTTTTCGTGTTGGATTGGTCATCTAGCTTATATCTTGAACTTTTGCCATGCCTGATTGGTCATTAGCTAGCTATCAAATATTTACTATGTTCTCAGTATATCTTGGACTTTTGCCATGCCTGATTGGTCACTAGCTAGCTATCAGATATTACTATGTTTCTCAGTATATCTTGGATATTACTCTTGTACAGACAGCCATTGTTCCTTGCATTCAGTATTGCATGACATGAGATTTGATTGGCCTTCAGTTATTGCATCCCTGTGGGGATTTCCGGCTTGTTGCCGATTACCCGGTCTGTGGACCGTGAGCTTGAGCATCAGCATTATGATACGCCCCGCACCGCTGTACTTCACGTACGTCGTAGGCCTGATCCCCCACTTGCGTTCTTTACCGGTAAAGTGGTCTGAGGATGGACCCGTGACCCCCAGGTTAGTGCCCAAGGGTGCCGGGGTGTTGACCCCCAAGTTAGTGTCCGAGGGTGCCGGGGTATATCAGCCAGGTTAGTGCCAGGTTCGGCGTTTTCCCTAAGGTCTTGTAGACCAATATGGTGGCTTTGATTGGGTATTTGATTGTTCTACCATTGATGCATTGATTACCTGCTTAGCATGCTTACTCATTATACTCTTGTGATTGCTCAGTTTCTTGTTTCAGTATCTATATCAGCATGCTCTTATTATGATAGTTCAGTACCCTGTTATGCTTAGCACTATATTCATGATTATTCAGTTATCAGCTTGTTATACCTGCTTTACCTACTGATCTTTTACTATCCGCTATTTATTGTATGCCAGTAGGTACGATTAGCTATTTCTCGGCCCGTCGTGCCCACTTGGATATGTTAAGGATTTTATTTTGGCGTATTTCGTGAAAGTGGTTAAGTCTTGAAGATTGAAGATGAAGATGTTTGGATCATATACCTCAATCTCAAGAAAGAAGAATTCAAAAGGATCAGGTACGTTTAACTAAATAAGTTTGGTGATCCGAATACTTCTTATAGTGTAGAAACACTTGGATGGATTTTTAATTGCATAAAAATCAAAAAACTGGACTGTTACATGTTCAGGATCCGGATCAGGGTATTCCAGTCCGGACCCCGAACGTAGGTAAGTTCATGCGGAATTTCAGTCCGGACCTTCGAACTTGGATTCTGTAGAAATCGCATGAACAATCCGGACCGTTCATCTTTCAGTCCGGACCCCGAACATGATTTTTCAGGAAATTCTCTGAAAAATGACGACAGTCCGGATCAAGCCAAATCCAGTCCGGACCGTCGTACGGGAAAATTTCTGTTAAGTCAGTTTTTGATTCTTATCTTCTTCCAAAGGTATCTAACTTATAAATAAACCCTAATTTCACCTTTTAGGGTAATCCAAAAAAAAAAGGTTAATCCAATACGACCGAAAAATAGAAAAATCCACATATAGAGAAGAAAGGAAATAACTAGATCTATTCTATGTTTCTTCATCTATATTGATTAATTTGATTCTAGGGTTTCAAAGCTCATATCTCTTGTAGAATCAAATTAATGAATACTTAGATGGTATTTTTGATCTATCTTTGATCTAAGTATTCGGAGGATTTTCACCACCAACAAACAACGATTTTGCCAAAAATCAGCGCGTGGATTCGCGTGGCCTTGTGGACTCAAGGTGCTACCATTTCGTGGATTCGAAACGAGGTGCATTCGTGGATTCGAAACGTACTACTTGGTGGAGACCGTGGATTCGGTTGGACGTCGTGGATTCGACGTTGGACGCTGTGGATTCGACGTTGGACGCAAATTGTGGATTCGAGGCGCGTTGCGGAGCGAGCGGCGAAGATCAACTAGGAGCGTATGGAAAAAGGTTGAGTCGTGTGTGAGTACGTTATATCACCTTTGTACGTCTTTAATCTTAGTGGATTTCACCGTGTGATCGGTCCCGTGGTTTTTTACTCCTGGATTGGAGTTTTCCATGTAAAATCTCTGCGTGTTATTTACTTTTCCGCATTAGATTTTTGTTACGCAAAGATTTTGGAGTGTTTATTGTTTACACCTATTCACCCCCCTCTAGGTATTTTTTTCCCTATTCAGATCCATATTTAACATAACCCACAAGTGGTATCGGAGCGGGAATAGGGTTGTAAACAATGGTTGAAGGTGGAAACATCAATAGACCACCGTTCTTCGATGGAACAAACTATGCTTATTGGAAAGTACGCATGAGAGCGTTTTTAATTTCCATCGATGAACGGGTTTGGCAATCAATCGAGTTTGGATGGACAAATCCTACTGAAATTTTTGCTGATGTTCGCACCATCAAACCTAGGTCGAAATGGACCAAGAAAGAAATTGATACATCTTCTTTCAACTGCAAAGGGATTAATGCTTTATTTAATGCTTTGTCGCAAACCGAATTCTCTCGCGTCTCGGCATGTGAGACTGCGAAAGAAATCTGGGATGTTCTACAAGTTAGACATGAGGGAACAAGCCTTGTGAAGATTCAAAAACTGCAAATGCTTGCGATCAAATTTGACTCAATTTTTTTGGCTGAAAATGAATCGTTCACAGTTTATTATACACGATTGCAAGATATCGTTAATACATGTGCTAACTTGGGAGAGAAAATTCCAGAATCTAAAGTTGTAAGAAAGATTTTAAGGACTCTTCCTGAAAGATTTCGTGCTAAGGTCGCAGCCATTGAAACAGTAAAACACCCGGACGAAATAAAAGTAGAAGAATTAGTTGGTGCACTTCAAACTTATGAAATGACTTTTCCTACTAACAATTCTTCTGGAAAGCTATCTTCTTCTAAGTCTTCAGGTTTTGCATTGAAAACAACAAAAGAAGAAGACGCGGATTCATCCTCCTCAGACGGTGATGAGAATCTATCAATAGAGGATTTTGAGAAGCAACTTACATTCTTAACGAGGAAATTTCGCCGAAGCTTTCGAAGGGGTAATTCAAGCAAAACCTTATCCTTCGTAAAGTCCAAGAAAGGCAAAGGAACTTCAGGTTTTAAGTCAAGAAAGCAAGAGAGTTTTTCAAAGGACAAGAATGTTGGGTTATATGTAATAAGGATCTAAATAGGGGAAAAAACACCTAGAGGGGGGTGAATAGGTGTAAACGTATAAACACTCAAAAATCGTTGCGATAAAAACCCAATGCGGAAATAAAAATAACTCGCAAGATTTTTACGTGGAAAACTCCATCACCGGAGTAAAAAACCACGGGACCGATAACACGGCAGAAATCCACTAGAATTAAAACACGTACAAGGTGATTTACCGTACACACTTACGACTCAACCTTTTCCATACGCTCCTAGAGGATCTTCTCCGCTCGCTCCGCGACGCTTCTCGAATCCACGATCTGCGCCCAACGCCGAATCCACGGCGTCCAACGTCGAATCCACGACGTCCGACCGAGTCCACGGTCTTCACCCAATAGCACCCTTCGAATCCACGAACGTGCCTCGCTCCGAATCCACGAGAGCGGTTGAACCTTGAATCCACAAGGACACGCGAATCCACGCGCCGATTTTTGGGGTAAATCGTTGTTTTTGGTGGTGATGATCCGCCGAATACTTAGATCAAAGATAGATCGGAAATACCATCTAAGTATTCATTAGTTTGATTCAACTCAAGATGTGAGTATGAAAACCTAGAATCAAACTAATCAATATAGATGAAGAAACATAGAGTATTCTCTAATGATTTCCTTTCTTCTCTATATGTGGATCTAGAGCCGTATAAGATGATATATGAAAATGACGGCTATTTTCCTTCTTTTTGGATTAACCCTAGAAAAAGAGTCATAGGGTCTATTTATAGGTTAAAAACCCTAGGAAGGAGATAAGAATCAAAAACCTAACATTTCTGGAAATTTTACGGACGGCGATCCGGATCGGATTAGCTGTGATCCGGATCGTCGTAACGAGTCAGGCAATTCCAGAAAAACGAAGGTTCGGAATCCGGATCGAAGTGCTTGATCCGGATCGTTCATACAGTTCACCAAACATCAACGTTCGGGATCTGGATTGCTAAGCCTGATCCGGATCGTTCAAGGAAGATGGTAAACTCAGTGTTCGGGATCCGGATCAAGAGAGGCTACGATCCGGATTGAACTGGTGTATGAACGAACCACCTTCGGGATCCGGATCGAACAACCTGATCCGGATCCTGAACATGTCCCAAGTCCAGTTTTTGATTTTTATGCAATGAAAGATTCTTCCAAGTGTTTCTACACTACAAGAAGTATTCGGATCACACAAAATCTTTAGTTAAACATACCTGATCCTTTTGAATTCTTCTTTCTTGAGATTGAGTTAAATGATCCAACTTTCTTCACCTTCAATCTTCAAGACTTGAGACTTTCACGAAACTACGCCAACTCAAAATCCGTAACAATCTCCCCCTTTGGCGGTTTCGTGACAAAACACAGATCCACTAAAGAAAATTCAAAAAGATATTTTTGTTGCTATCACCTTACAACAAAAATTTACAATGGAGATCCAAAAATTTAAAAACATGAGATAAACTCCTAAAACAGACTCTAGACTTAGACATCTGTACTCTCTGCACAAAGAAATCATTCTTGACAAAAAGAGATCGTTAGATACCTCAAGAATATTTAGCATTCAAAACCTAGTACAGAGATAGAGTTTATCTGATCATCATGACATTTGAGAATTCAGATATGTAAGAGAATCATAGTCAAAAACCAACATATCTTCTATGCAATCAAAAACCAAATGTCACAAAGTGTTAGTCCAACATCAACTTGTTAGTCATATTACATGCCCAAATAGTTAGTCGAATAGTTAGTAGAGACATGCATACAAATCACAAGATAAAAACCAAAGTTGAGGTTGAAGTGATACTTACCTTGATGTATACAAAATTTTCACATCAGCATTGTTCAAGTTCTCAGTCATCATTGTACCTTGATGTATACAAAATTTTCACATCATCATCATTGTTCATTGTTCTCTAAACTCTCTCCCCCTTTTTGTCACAAGCAAAGCCAAAATTACCAAAAATTGAAGGAGAGTTAAAAATTTTAAAGAAAATGTTCCGAAATTTAAGAACTAGAACTAAGAGTAAGTCCTAAAAACTGAACTCCTGCACAAAAAGATTAGAAAGAAGGTTAAGTCAGTCTGAATCAGAACTAGTGGATTGGTACAATCCAACTTCTTCAAAATCGCTTGAAGCATTTTTGACATTCTGGAGACCTTTCTTTTCATCTTATGTTGCTCAGAGATAATCTGTTTGAGATTTGTAGACACGCTGTCTTGTTCAGCAGACGATCTTCGCTGTTCTTGTCGAAGTGAGGACCCTACATTCGCTTTTGCTGTGTGTCTCCAGGACGTTGAAGGATGTAGCATAGAACCAGACGGTGCATCTTGACCTTCAATCCATGGAGATTCTCTAGTGAGAGAGCGAGCTCTGGTGAGGGGTCTATCAATCTGAATTCCAGTTCCCCTCGAATTCTTTTGCCTAGTGTACTGTTTTGTTGTTGAGGACGATCTCATCAGCTTCTTGTTCTTCAAGTACAACCTATCTTCTTTGTCAATAGTTTTTTGTGCTTGTTCAAAAATCTCTTCCCAGTCTTCTTCATCTGATTCTGAATCAATTTGATAGACTTTCTTTGTCTCTTCTTGATTTGAGTCATCTTGTTCTCTTTTTATAGAAGACCAACTAGGTCCTACCATTGCTACCAAAAGGAAGATTATCCAGGCGAATGCCATTGGTGCAAGTGCTTAAAAGTTTTAAAATCCTGTGAACAATAACTCAAAAACACATGAAAAATTGTTAATTTTCAAAAATTTGAAAAATTGTACCCAAACAATCATTATCGTGTAGAGAGACTAAGAATCAAATTAGTTTTGCAAAAGAACTTTTAAAAATAGATCAATTGCATGATTTTCGAAAATCCTTATTATATGCCCTAAAACCGAAATTTTAGAAATCGAAGTCTAAAAATCCGTTAATCAGGAGAATACCTAGCATATAATCAAAACTAATCTACTCAGAGTTCTTATTTCAAAAGAAATTTGATCAAAAACCATCCACAAACAAGGTTGATCCAAGAATTTCATCACGTTTGAGGAGGAATGGAGAAAAACGGTGTAAAACCGAGATTTTGATCAATAAAACTTACTTGGAGTTGAAGAACTTGAGTTTGAAAGCTTCCAAGAAGGGTGAAATCTAGAGAGAGAAGCTCTGGAAACTTTGGAACAAAAGATTGGAGTAAAAGAAATCAAAACCCTTTTGTTCTTTATAAAACCCTAGCCACGATCCGGATCAGACCATGCTTGCGATCCGGATCGGCTACCCGCAGTGAGAAACTGCGTTCGGGATCCGGATCGGCAGGTCCAATCCGGATCGTCAGCCCGCAGAAGAATACCTGCGTTCGGGATCCGGATCATCTTGCCCGATCCGGATCGGCTCCAACTTTTTCTTTAGAAAATTTCAGAGAAATTCAAGAAAAACCAGAAAAAGATTGTAAGCACAAATGTGTATCAACTTTAAACAAAAATCATCGTTTCATACAACAAGAATTAGATTATGTCAAATCTATCAATAATATCCAAAAATGAAACGAAAATTTACAAAAATTAAATCCCTTAAAGTTGAACACCTTCAATTACATCTAACTTGATCTTAAGAGTAATGCCTTTATCAAATCATCAATTCAGTAAAGAAAATGAAATACAAAGATCAATAGATGTTTGAAATCCCAAATATAGTAGATAATGTATCTAGACAATCTGTTGAAGAGAGTGGCTCTTTGAGCATCTTTCTTTAAAAACCCACCTTATACCAACCTTGAAATTTGACGGAGTCAAGTATTTCAACATGCATTTTACATAATCACAAATTTGAACAACCATGCTTGGTATACATGTGGTAGCTGCACACAATACTCGGACGACCGAGGTGGTAGCTCTTTCCTCCATGTGGTGGTAGTTTTCACACTCCTCATTGGGATGTAACTCTTTCCACATCTTTTGAGCATTTTACTTTTCTTTGACTCCCCCTCAATTGGCTATCAATTATTTAAGATATAAAGTATTCAACCAAAAATTGATCTCGATTTCATACTCGACTAAGCAGTCAAATAAGATAATGACTATACCAAGAGATCATTGAGAGAGAAATTGACTTTGATCACTCAGAAGATGATTTAATTAACATAAATGATCATTGCAACAGTGAAATATTATGATGGCAAAAGCATAATAAATTTCTAAATGTGAGAAAAGATGCAATTAAAGTCAATTATGATCTATGCTCAATTAATGTCCTATGTACAAACATAGATAATGAACAAAACAAAAACAAAAACAAAACCTATCCTAAGCAAAGGTTTCAAAAGGAAGTTTATTTCAAGGAAAGCATTCCAATTGCTTTTCGCAAATGAATAAAACGTTTTTGATCCAAAGGTTTTGTTAGAATGTCAGCTAATTGATCCTCAGTTGAAATATATGAAAGTTGAAGAGTATTTGATTCAACTAGCTCTCTAAGAAAATGATATCTAAGTTGTCACGCCCCGGGGTCGAAACTGCGACCCGGGCCCGCCAACAGATCCGCCACCTATGCCAAATCCGCATAGGCGAAGCGTCCAACCTGCAAGGAAAGTGCTATAGCTAAACAGATATCAGAGCTATAAATAAAAATCTGCTGTATAACCAAAATCAATCACTGTACAACTGGAAATAAAATAACACTGTCCGCCTCCCAAAATAATAATAAACAATATCCTCAAATACAAGCTCTGAACTCAAACGGGAGGTAACTCCAGTAAATACAACAGTGTACAGTCTCTCAATACAAAATATCCTCACTACAACAGTCTCTCAAAAGAGGAAAAAGAAACAAGTAATCTACTGATGATCTCCTCTGAAGGGGTACCGCTACTCTCCAACGACGGGTAGGGATCTAGCTCGCGACTCCCTCGCCTCGATCAACAACCGTAGAGTCAGCAACACCCGCTAAGACTCTGCAAAACAAAGGAGAGGAAAGAAAAGGGGGGGGAACCCCCAATGGGTGTGAGAACTACACCAAAAGGGAGTTCTCAGTGGGTACCACCGCCAGACCCGACGGTCTGCCCACCAAAAGGGATCTAGCTCGCGACATCCTCGGTGCACGTCGCGAAAGCCTCGACTCCCAACAGCTGAAAGTACCCCGAAATCAAAGTCTGCAGATCCAACGGGTCCAGCAACACTTGCAAACACCCCTGGGTACAACAATAAGGCCCAACATTACACTTTTATTCCAAAATTAACCAAGTATACACAGTCTGAAAATCAGTCCCAAAGTCGTGCTTATTTCACCTGCCGAAAGTGCCCAGAAAAATCCAATAAAAATATCACAGCAATCCTCGCGTCGATACCATCGAAACGAGTACCTGGACGTCCAATTCCGAGCCCCGTAGGCCGAGTTACAAATTCCACAGTACAGGTGCGCAAAACCACACAGCAACATAACTGTAATTCCATTTACAGATAAGGGGAAGAACATATACCTTCGGGCAAAACTCAGAAAAATCTAATAAAAATACTGTGATATTCCTTGCGCCGAGTAGATGAAAAAAGTGTATAAGCACGTCGTCAAACGATGCCCGGTTCCGGAGATAACGCCGAAAGACCAAGCCGCTGTCCAAATCCCCTTCACAGAAATGGGGTCACAGTAAGCTCGAACAAACACCTCGAAAAGCGCGAAATGAGGGAAAGCTGAAAATAACAAGATCATAGATCTGTCCGTCGCGAATCCAGCGGCGAAGAAATCACACGAAAAGGTGGTCGTAGTAGGCCGGGGGAGCTCGCGCACCGAAACGCGACGAAGGGGAACCCAAAAGGACGAGCGTCGCGTCGCGCCGTAAAAATGGAAACCTCGATAAGCGTGCCACCAAAAATCTCAAAACTTTGCAGAAAGATGCAGCCAAGCTCGGGGATCATCTTTGCTGAAGGCACCCTGGCAAGAGGAGGCTCGGAAATGGCGAAAAAAGGTGAAAGAAGGAAGCTCGGATCGCTTTATATAGGCTGCAGAAACAAATCGAAAAATACCGAACATGTCCCAATTTCCGGGCGCAGGGAACTTTCGGGCGCGCACTGTAGCAGCCCGAAAGATCACTGTAGCAGCCCGAAACTGCCCTGGGCCTCCACGTCGCCCGCCCAAACAGGCGACAGCACTCCGGACCGTCCACTGCACGACACGTGGCTCACTGCACAGCCGACACGTGGCACGCACCCAGTCAACGCGTCGCTGCCACGCCCACGTGCGCGCTGTCAGCGCCGCCTGCGCCCCCCTGCCAGGCACGCGCCCCGAGGCCACCCACACACACACCGTGGACCCGGTCCACAGCACCGTCAAATCATAAGCCGCCACGTGTCACCCTCCGGTCCACCATGCACCGCGCCTTTTCCCGTGGACCGCGCCCCCGCGCCGGCCCAACCGGGATCCGCCACGTGGCCCGCGACCGGTGCACGCTCCCGCGGTGGACCGCGCACCCGCCCGAGCCTGCTCCGTCGCGCTCCGCCGCTGCCCGCCGCCGCGCGCCGCCGCCGCCGGTGCCGGAACAGTAACCTTGCCTCGAAAAACATGCCGAATCATCCGGACTCCGGAAAAAGCAAGTGAATAGTCCATTTTCATCGTTTTCGCGCGCTGAATCCAAATCCGAAGTCCATTTTGCCAAATTCCAACTCTAAAAATTGCCGAAGTTATCCGGGAAGATGTTCCTTGATCCAAACTTCGCGCTGAGTCCAATTTTAATATCCATGGCGCGCGAAACCACTTCTGGAGCTCCGACGGAGTCCACCGATCACCCACGTGATCCATTTAACTCACTGAGCCCAACACTAATGTCCAATTGGGGCACAAATCCCACCAACACGCCACATAGGCCTCCGGAAGCTGTAGATGAAACAGTGCTCCACAAGTGGGAGTTTCGGGTCTTCACATCCTCCCCCACTAAAGAAAGTTTCGTCCTCGAAACTAGCTCAAATCCAGCAAGAGTCACAAATACCCCGGGTAGGTATCCATCAATAACGCCTCCAGCTCCCGACACACCACCCTCCCCGTGATTACTCCCCACCAACAACAACAACAAGTACGGCATGGCCCGATGTGCAATTCTCTCATCACTCGAGCCAGAAATCGCAACGGGCGTCCCTCGTACTCCAACAATCACAGATCTCTAAAGGGGCAAGTCAAACACGGGCGAGGGATCCAAAAGCAAAACACTCCTGAGCTGAGATGTGAAACAACACAGAGGCTCCATCAAGAGCTGGGGGAAACAGAATAACCATCTGTGCAACACGCACCAAACCACCTCCTGGTGTCAATCTCAACAAGGCGACCCGAAGCATACCCACACATTTATCCAATGAAGAAAAGAATCCAATAGCTGGGGTCTTCACTCGGTTACTTCCCGACCCAAAATCACCCGAGTGGCCTACTCAACCACGGGCTATCCTCAAGAGGGATCCTCAAGAGACACAATCTCATGCCACAATTGGTCACTCAACATGCCAACATAACCCCAACAGACCCACGGATCGAAGCCGATCTCTCAACTAATAAGGACACCCTGACGGGGAGCAAACCGTCAGTGAATGGGACTGAAAACTGACTCAAAAGGCGATCATAAAGCTGATGCCCAAATTCGCGGTCAAAATCCGAACCAACAACGACAATCCGCGAAAATCCCACTCAAGATGCTGAGTAATCAGAACTGATAGCCAAGCAGGCATGGCCTACGCCCAGGTACATCAATCAAAGCTGGAAATAGAAGGCGTACTGAAAGGCTCAACTGTGGAATCCAAGCTGCCTGCAAACAGCGGTACATCCTGCCACAAGACTCATAGGGTTGGACTAATGAAGTGTGGACCGAAGATCAACCCACGGTAACTCTACCGCCACAATGGGAGGCATCACTAAAACACACAATTCCATCTCCCAACACTGGAAACACTAGCATTGGCGCTAGTATCAGTCACATTATCCATTGGCCATGCTCTTCCGGCACTGCTAAGTCTAAGAAACTCCTCACCTCAAGGATAAATGTCGGTTTCAGCCAAACTTGGATAACCTCCATTTGGGCGGATTCCACCGCCGCTCCAAAGGCTAGAATAAGGTGACTCAAGAAGGCATGCACTTGGAGCAAAACTTGTACCTCAATAACTTGGCACACCACTTCATCCACACGGGCATGCTAGCACTTCCACAAAGTGCTCCTCGTGCTCCAAGTCGCTCTGGGAGTAAAGCAAAATATCCTCGGGAAACACCACTCCCAGTCCGTCCAAGTACAACTGGGACATACGATTCCTCGGATCTTGAAGTCAACAGGGCATTCATCATTCCATTGGGCCTCGCTATAAACTCATAATGCCCCCACCGTGTCCTGAACGCCATCTAGGCGAGGTCCTCGGCTGTCTAATTCCAAGTGGGTACTCGCATCATACACTCACTGCCGGAGTATAACTCCATCAGAAGGTCCTAGACACCACCCGGACCTGTCTACACTCGAACCATAAAAGGACCCTCACATTCGTGTATCAACGACGTGGCATCACCACCGTATACCAATGGCGTGGCACTAGGTCAAACAGACCCCTCGATCCATCAGATCCTGCAACTGTGCCATCAGCTCTCTCAGCTCTACCGGCGATATCCAATGAGGTGCTATCCAGGGTGGCGCGGTTCCCCGAACCACGTCAAACGCAATCTCTATCTCCCTAACCGGCGGCATTACCAACAACTAAGGTGAAATCACACCCGGGATCTCGTGGGCAACAGAGATATCCCCGCGTCCCGGTGCCGCCGTAAGCACCTCTCACCCTGTCGCCAAAACCTGAGTGCTCTAGCAATCTCAACAAGCAAGCCTCCTTTTGTCTGCCTTGCCGAAGATCAAAGTCCTCTCTCGCCGCAGTCAAACATTCTGTGGCATTGTGCCAAACAATCTCAAGCACAGGGTCGAAACACCGAATTGCTACAATTCCCAATAATTCTGCCGGTAACTCGTGGTCTCGGCCACACTGGAGATGATCCAAAAGCCTCCTCCACGTGCACAACAACAACAGGAACCTGTACCTCTAGTGCACGTGGTAACAAATCTGCCTCTAGCCCATGCAAGAGTGGAACATGCTCTAACTCCGACTACTGTGGTGAAATCCCACCTGCGACACTCAATCCACTACCGTGGCGCCCTCCAACTGGGCGGCACAGATTCATCCGCTCAAAGCAAGTGGTTGTCGCTCAATCTGCCTGAAAATCAGGACTATCACTAGGAAGCACGACCCCTGTCTCTGATCACATTGAGGCGACGAATAAGGTCCTCCGCAGATAACGAATCCACGCTACCGCTGTGCCACTCTGATATGAATACTGATGCTGCCATCGGGGTCCACCCGACCTCTGACATCTCGGGAACTCGTTATCCAGGAAAAAGAAATCAGACATGCCCCTGCCGGCCGATCTGTCCTCCATCACCCGGCGCCAAGCGCCAAAATCCAGAACTCACCTCTGGCGGCAGATCCCTATCCAAAGGAACTGCAATGCCATGCTCCATACATAATGCCTACTTCAACGAGGCGTCCAAATCTACAATGGAGGGACTGAATAACAGAAAGGTGTCCTGGCGCAATCCACTCCCAGTCTCATATATCCTATGCGCCTCGTCCCTCGAATCTGGAGCGCGCAGTTCAACAACTGCATACACTCTCTAGCACAGGGAGGCTCTCAATTAATCACTCCATCACCACCAACCACGACTCTGCCTCCAAAGGCTCCAAACTCAACCTTACGAGTCGGGGTGGTTCATCTGCCAAATCTGGCTCAATAGATCGATCATGTCCCACAGCTCCTCTGTCGTCAACTATCCACCCTGCCTCGGTGCCTCGGCACTAAACATTGGCACGGAGGGGGTTACACAGTGCTCCGACAACTGTGTCACCAAGACCAGCTGCTTACTCTGTCGCTGATAAGCCTCTGACAATCCTGTCATCTGGGTCCGGAGTTCTCTGACCTCAATCCGGGTATCCGGCCCAAAACCAACTGCTTAAGCTCAACTGCTATGACAGGATGCACACGGGTCAAAACCCAGCGCCGGGGGGGACACCGCTCGCCACGACGAAACAACAAACAGCACACAACAACGCTCGACCCAATCCAGCGAAAGTCTAAAGCATGTCACCCGTTCCACAGCATTATGTTGTCTGCAGCCAACATAATCACTTAGGAGAATAAACATGCCAATCACTCCTCCCGTCCCTTG
Source organism: Tillandsia leiboldiana (assembly GCA_029204045.2). Classification (NCBI taxonomy): domain Eukaryota; kingdom Viridiplantae; phylum Streptophyta; class Magnoliopsida; order Poales; family Bromeliaceae; genus Tillandsia; species Tillandsia leiboldiana. Next base: position 26,280,021 of record CM055062.1, on the reverse strand, counting down.
GGAGAGGTATAAAACTCAATCAGGACTCTCGCTATAATCACGACTCTCACGAAGTCAACCAAGGGTCAAACCATAAGCCTAGGGTTTCTAAGTCCACCATGACCTACAACCTAGGCTCTGATACCACTCTAATCTGTCACGCCCCGGGGTCGAAACTGCGACCCGAGCCCGCCAACAGATCCGCCACCTATGCCAAATCCGCATAGGCGAAGCGTCCAACCTGCAAGGAAAGTGCTATAGCTAAACAGATATCAGAGCTATAAATAAAAATCTGCTGTATAACCAAAATCAATCACTGTACAACTGGAAATAAAATAACACTGTCCGCCTCCCAAAATAATAATAAACAATATCCTCAAATACAAGCTATGAACTCAAACGGGAGGTAACTCCAATAAATACAACAGTGTACAGTCTCTCAATACAAAATATCCTCACTACAACAGTCTCTCAAAAGAGGAAAAAGAAACAAGTAATCTACTGATGATCTCCTCTGAAAGGGTACCGCTACTCTCCAACGACGGGTAGGGATCTAGCTCGCGACTCTCTCGCCTCGATCAACAACCGCAGAGTCAGCAACACCCGCTAAGACTCTGCAAAACAAAGGAGAGGAAAGAAAAGGGGGGGGAACCCCCAATGGGTGTGAGAACTACACCAAAAGGGAGTTCTCAGTGGGTACCACCACCAGACCGACGGTCTGCCCACCAAGTCCGCAAGAGACAAAAACTACCCTATTCATCAGACGGAACTGATTAAACTGGAGACTCTCATAGCTACCA
>CM055062.1:26182280-26279142 GCA_029204045.2 Tillandsia leiboldiana | reverse complement strand
GGCACGTGGCGCCCCGCCACTGGCGGGCGCCCACCACCCCGCCGCCCCCGCAGGGGGGCACGTGGCCAGCCGCCCGGTTCGCCCGGGCGCGCTGTCCCCTGTGCGGGGGACACGTGTCGGGCGTCCAAGCCGGTCGGACCAAAAAATCGGTCCGACCGAGATCCCGTGCGGGATGGGCCGCAAGCTGGGCCGGGCTACTGTGCGGGCCCGAATGAAACGGGCGCCCGAATCCTGGGACTTATTGGTCATTTCTGAAATGTTTTAGTGGGCTATAAAATAGGCCCCTCCCCTCCTTTTTCTGGCTTTCCGAGAGATAGAGAGAGATTGAGAGGGAGAGGTCTTTAGAGAAGTTGTTCCTCACAGATTTTTCTACCTCGTGGTGCGTTCCCAGATTTTTCGGAAGATCGACAACGGCGATCCGGATTTTACAGCGTGCCTCGGTTTTCCCCCATTTTCGGCCTGTTATCGCCGCATTTCAGTCGGAAGAGTCCCCTGCGCAGTACAGAGTCATTTTCCGACGATTTCTTCGCCGCTATGTTCCTAAGAGGTAGGGCTTCGTTTTCCGTGTTGATGGTTTCTCTGGATTCCGATTCCTTGGCACGCTTCCCGAGGTGTTTTGACCCCTCTTTTGCTGTTTGGGCTTTTGGACAGTGGCGACTTCGACGAATTGTTTCTCAGCGTAGGAATATCTGATCAAGGCGATTCAAGAGTCGATTTTGGGCTACTTTTCGCGGAGGAACGCAACCGTTGATTTTTCTGGAATTTTTGGAGCTCGGGACAGAGGTGAACTCCTCGTTTTGCGTGCTGATTTTAAAAACAGCAAATATGTATTCGGGACTTGTAGTTTTTACACCGTGTACACTTGTGTGATGTTGTAGGACACTGTTTCAGCTGCCGGTGTGCTTAGAGGACAGCGGGTATTTTCTGGGTGTTTGTTGTACACGCTTTTCGAGGTGGGTGGTTGCGTTTCCCTCTTTGTTGACTTGCACACTAGGAATAGTAGAGTTTCCCAATTACAAATATGATAGTAACTTGTGGTATATGAGCCTATTGCATTGGCCCCCCTAAATTAAGTAATAGCTTCTATGTGATAAATCTGGGACAGCAAGTTGGACAATTGCTATATCTTAAACCGCATGCAAATAAATAGCCCTATAATATTCTAAATTGATTATTTACATGAAACTTTAGTCACTTTTTAAATGCTTTTAAAAGAGAACACTTGCATGCTTATTTGGACAACTGGTTAGGCCACTATTTTACTGCAGCACTATATTATGGGATTTGACTTAGGAGAAAACATATTTTATTGTTATTCTTCTCTATCGATGCATGATGCTCGAGTCTGATCGGGATTTTGAGATAGTATTGTCTGGGACAGTTTGGACTTGTCTTCGGGGATTGTGGGGTATAGTGGCAACCGCGGATGTTAGGCGGGTTGACCAGATGTTTCTACCTTATCAGATTGGGGGTTATGGGGTTCAGCGGTGACCTGCGAATTTTGGGCGGTTGGCCGGATGTTATTATCACATCAGATTGGGGATCGGGGTTGCCATAGTGGATGGTAGTTTCCCACTTTGATCATAGTCATGATCCAGTCCTGCTATTGTGAGAAACCAGTACAGAGATGATTGATACAGAGATATTTACTAGTGTGGGTCGCTCCCCTCGAGTGCCACTCCGGAGTAGGCTTTTTGACCGTGATGGGTGCCGGTCAGTTGGTGAGTTTGAGTGATGACAGAGCAAGGCAGTTGCCAGTATTTCCTGGCCCTCTGATTGGGTTTCTTTGGGCAGTCAGCTTTATAGTCGCATATATATACAGGTATCTTTTGGCACTGCATTTAGAGCAATAGTAGTGGTAGTTCCTTTTTCAGCAGTCTATATTGCATACCCCTGTTCTTTTTCTTTGCCTCTTTATTCCTAGTGGATGCGTCAGCATTAGAGGTTTACCCACTAGGGTGGCTACTGGTTTATCTAGTAGTTCTCACCCCCATTGTTGTTTCTGTCCTTTTCCCCTTGTTTTGCAGAGTCATCTGTGGGAGCTGCTGGGCCTTCAGCGGCAGATCGAGGTAAGAGGATCGCCGACTAGCTAGATCATCTACCCCGAGCGAGAGATTAGCGAGGTTTTTATTGTACCCTTTTGTATCTCAGACTTCAGTAGTTTACTTTTGGGTCTGGCTTTGGCCAGCTGGTTGTATCTTTATGGTGAGCTGGGAGTATATTGTACTTTTATTTCAGTTTGTAGTTTTTTCAGTCTGAGATTACTTTTAGTTCTATTAGTTCAGCTCTGTTTATGCTCTTTTATTATATATTATCTATCTGAGCAGGTTACCAGCGCTTCGTGTACATGGAAAATTCCGTGTGCACGGCGGATCTGTTGGCGAGCCCGGGTCTGGGTTACACCCGGGGCGTGACAGATTAAGTTGGTATCAGAGCTTAGGGATAGGTCAGTTGGGACTTAGGAAACCCTAGGCTTTTGGCAGACCCTAGGATGATAGGGCGCGAGAGACGTGATATTCTGCGAAGTCGGTGATTTATTTATTTGGCTCTTCCAGTGAGTGAAGAGGATCGACATAGCCTATTTCTGGTGGATAGTTATGTGGCTTGCAGACAACATAAAGTCACAGAAAATAGGGAGCTGTCTTTGACTTTCGCTAGATTGGGTCGTGTGGGGTTATGTTACTGATTCGTGGTTTCTTGTGGCAGGATGCCTCCCGAACGTCGGAATCCCTACTCGGGGTACCCCTTACACCCCTGTGAGCCAGAGCAGCCTGCACCCCCGAGCTTACTGAGTTTGAGGGCCTTGGTGCCCAGTTGGCGGAGGGTCCGCGCCGCCAGGAGCAGATGTTTGAGCAGCTCCTTGCCCAGAGAGAGGCACCACACCCCAGCTGTTCCTGAGCCCTGGTGCCTCCTGTTGCACCTTTATGCCGTCAGCGCCATCTTCGAGTAGCAGAGCCCCTGGAGCTATTCAGCCTTTGACTGCGGAGGAGGAGCAGGATATTGCTGGCAAACTCTCCAAGTTTGTTCAGCGGGGACCACCTAGATTCTCAGGGCGGGATGCGCAGCCCTGGGCTGTTGGGAGATGGCTTTTTGCGATGGAGAAGCTTTTTCGGGACTTCTTCATCGACCCGAGGTATCGAGTGCACATGGCGGTGCACTGTTTGGACGGGGATGCTGATTTTTGGTGGCAGCGGGTAGAGCCCCTGGAGTTCCGGATTACTCGGCAGCTGCCTTGGGAGGAGTTCCGACGGATGGTGCTGGACACCTATTTCTCGGCCAGTGTGAAGAAGAAGTTGGAGGATGACTTGAAGAATTTGCAGCAGGGCGATCGATCGGCTCATGCCTATTTCCAAGAGTTCACGGAGTTGCTGAACTGTGTGCCCTTCGTCGCTCGTGACGGTCCGCACCAGGTTGAGTTGTTCGAGGGAGGCCTCCGTCCAGAGATTTACACACTGGTGCATGCTCAGAGATTTCAGACTCTGGAGGCAGCCGCAGAGCATGCACAGTGGTGGAGAGAGGTGATCTGGTGGTGGCCAGATAGAGGGCCGCGGTCGCACAGAGTTCCGACAGGAAGCGACCAGCCCAGGATGAGGGGGGACAGGCCAGTACTTGGAGGCCGCCCCGACCGCCCCGCCTCAGTTCCCGGGCCGTGGGCGTTCGGAGCGGCGAGGGCCTGGTGGATCCCAAAGGCCCCGCAGCAGCAGCAGCGAGCAGCAGCAACAGCAGAGATCGCAGTCGTCACAGCGCGGGTCTCAGCGGCAGCCACAGCGGGCAGCGACAGTCCCAGCAGCAGCAGTCCCGACAGTCACGGGCTCCCAGCAGTTGTATCTTCTGTGGGGGTCCGCACTTCCCCGGCACCTGCGACCAGCGGTGGGGTCGCTGCTACGGATGTGGGCAGCCAGGGCACATTCGAGCTGCGTGCCCTTTTTCGACCTCAGCGCTCCTTCCTCAGCATCTGCCCCAGCATCATCGCAGCAGCGGTCGACGGCTCAGCGGCCATATGCTCCAGCGAGCAGGCCATCCTCTTCCCATCCCGCAGATTATCGCCCTCCGGCTTAGAGTGGGCGAGTGTATGCCGCGCAGGTAGAGGACTCTTCCGGCAGCAGACCATGTGGTGGCAGGTATCACCTTACTTTCTGGCATTAGGACTCGTACTTTATTTGATACTGGAGCATCTCATTCTTTCATTAGTAGATCTTTTGCATCGTTACATGGGTTAGAGGTAGGACTTTTGCCACGTGCACGAGAGGTTCAGGTTCCCGATCACACTTTGCACGTGGAGGAGTGTTGTTGGTCCTGCCCGATGCAGATCGAGTCCTGGATTATGCCAGCAGACCTGTTGGTCTTGAGATAGCTGGGGGACTTTGATGTGGTTCTCGGGATGGACTGGCCGGCTCGATATTTTGCGACTATTGATTGTGCCGTGAGGACTGTCACTTTTAGAGAGCCAGGCCAGGAGGTATTGGTATACCGGGGATGTCAGAGTGCTTTCTTTGCCTCTATGGTTTCGACTTCTCGAGCGAGGCGGATGATTCACCGAGGATGTGTAGCCTTTTTGGCAGTGTTGTGGAGGGGTCTACGGCGGCGCCGGGACTCGGGGATATCCCTATTGTCCGCGAGTTTTCCGGATGTTTTTCCACCTGAGCTGACTTGTATGCCGCCTGACAGAGAGATCGAGTTTGTGATTGACGTAGTTCGGGAACTGCGCCAATCTCTAAGGCTCCTTACCGGATGGCACCGGCTGAGCTGCGAGAGCTTGAGGCACAGTTGCAAGATTTGATGGATAAGGGTTTCATTAGACCCAGTGTGTCGCCCTGGGGAGCGCCGGTGCTATTCGTGAAGAAGAAGGATGGGTCACTTAGACTGTGTGTGGACTTTAGGGAATTGAATAAAGTGACCATCAAGAACAAGTACCCTTTGCCGCGCATCGATGATCTCTTTGATCAGCTGCAAGGGTCTTGTGTCTTCTCTAAGATCGATCTACAGTCTGGTTACCACCAACTGAAGGTGAAGGCCGAGGATATTCCTAAGACTGCTTTCAGATCTCGGTACGGGCATTATGAGTTTACAGTTATGCCGTTTGGATTGACTAATGCCCCTGCCGCCTTTATGGACTTGATGAACAGGATATTTCGGCCCTTTCTGGATCGTTTTGTGGTAGTGTTCATTGACGATATCCTTGTTTACTCCCGGAGCGAGGCTGAGCATGAGGAGCACTTGAGGACTGTGCTACAACTTCTACGAGAGAAGAAGTTGTATGCCAAGCTGGCAAAGTGCGAGTTTTGGCTTCGGGAGGTAGCTTTCTTGGGCCATGTGATTTCCGCCGCTGGTGTGGCTGTAGACCCGGCGAAGATTGAGGCAGTTCGTGATTGGCCTCGACCGACGACTGTATCTGAGGTGCGCAGCTTCATGGGTTTAGCTGGTTATTATCGTCGGTTTGTGGAAGGTTTTGCGAAGCTTTCCACACCCCTCACTCGGTTGACACGTAAAGGAGTTAAGTTTATCTGGAGTGAGGACTGCCAGAGGAGCTTCGAGGAGCTGAAGGATAGACTGATGACCGCTCCTATCCTTTCCCTCCCTGTTATGGGGAAAGGGTATGTGATCTACAGTGACGCATCGCACAGTGGACTCGGTTGCGTGTTGATGCAGGAAGGGAGGGTAATCGCTTATGCATCGAGGCAGCTCAAGGATTACGAGAAAAATTACCCTACCCATGACTTGGAGCTTGCTGCCGTGGTGTTTGCACTGAAGCTTTGGCGCCATTACCTGTACGGGGAGCATTGTGAGATCTACACCGACCACAAGAGCTTAAAGTATCTGTTCACTCAGAAGGAGCTGAATTTGAGACAGCGCAGATGGTTGGAGCTACTAAAGGATTACGATGTGGATATCCTTTACCATCCAGGCAAGGCCAATGTGGTTGCAGATGCTTTGAGTAGGAGAGCGGTGCAGAGTTTGTCCATGATGATTACAGATCAGGCGCCACTGCTAGAGGAGTTGAGACGGCTTGAGTTAGAGGTTGTGTCCCCTAGGGTCTGTGCTAGACTGATGTCTTTAGTCGTGCAGCCCACTCTGCTGGAGAGGATCCGAGAGAGACAGAGTGAGGACCCCTACTTGACCAGGATTCGAGATCAGATTCCGAGTGATCAGTCAGGGGACTTTACAGTGGATGCTGCGGGAGTACTGAGGTACAGGGACCGAGCATGTGTGCCAGTGGATGCTGAGATCAGAGAGCAGATATTGAGGGAGGCCCATTATACACCTTACACCCTTCATCCTGGGGGGACTAAGATGTATAAGGACCTCAAGGCACACTTCTGGTGGAATGGCATGAAGAGGGATATCGGGAGATTTGTGGCCCAGTGTTTGACTTGTCAGCAGGTAAAAGCTGAGCATCGAGTGCCAGCTGGCAAGCTACAGAGTCTCCCAATTCCCGAGTGGAAATGGGACCACATTACGATGGATTTTGTGGTCGGATTGCCGAGGGCACAGGGAGGTGCAGATGCTATCTGGGTAGTGGTGGATCGACTTACCAAGTCAGCGCACTTTTTGCCTATGCAGACTACTTGGCCACTCGAGCGACTAGCCCAGTTATACTTGGATGAGATAGTGAGGTTACATGGGGTGCCAGCTTCCATAGTATCAGATAGAGACCCGAGGTTTGCTTCGCGATTCTGGAGGAGTTTACAGGCTACCTTGGGGACTCAGCTCCGTTTCAGTACAGCTTTCCACCCACAGACTGATGGACAGTCAGAGCGGACGATTCAGATCCTTGAGGATATGCTGAGGGCTTGTGTCCTGGATTTTGGCGGTGGATGGATTCGACATTTATCATTGGCTGAGTTTGCGTACAACAACAGCTTTCAAGCGAGCATCCAAATGGCCCCGTTTGAAGCGTTGTATGGACGCAAATGTCGATCACCGCTATATTGGAGTGATGTGGGGGAGAGACGGACTCTGGGACCAGATTTATTGCTAGAGGCAGAGGAGAAGGTCAGGGTGATTCGGCAGCACCTTCAGACCGCTCAGAGTCGACAGAGGAGCTATGCTGATGTTCGGCGACGAGACTTAGAGTTTCAGGTTGGAGATCATGTATTTTTGAAAGTCTCGCCGTCCAAAGGGATAAGGAGGTTTGGCATTCGCGGTAAACTCAGTCCCCGGTACATTGGACCCTTTGAGGTGTTGGAGCGTATCGGACCAGTTGCTTATCGACTTGCACTTCCCCCGAGACTTGCTGGTGTCCACGATGTTTTTCATGTCTCTACTCTGAGGAGGTACGTCTTCGACCCGTCGCACGTCATCGACTTTGCACCTCTCGAGATCAGCGAGGATTTGAGATATGAGGAGCGCCCACTGCGGATTCTTGATCGGGAGGTGAAAGAACTGCGCAATCGGACCATCCCCTATGTGAAGATCCTCTGGAGCCATCATGATGAGCGCGAGGCGACGTGGGAGCTCGAGTCAGAGATGATGGACGCCTACCCCTACTTGCTCGAGGCTCTGGATTGAGGTATGATTTTAGTTTCGAGGACGAAACTTTTGTTAGTGGGGGAGGATGTAGTGGCCCTGGTTTTCCTGCAGTTTTTCCCGTGAATCCTTGGTGTGAAACACCTATCCTTGGTGTATTTGGCCCACAGTGCATCAAAGGGATGCTATGGATGGACACAGAGTGGTATTTACTATTGGTTTGGCCTTCGGCTGTAATTGCTGAATTTTAGAGAAGGCTTTGGGCCAAACGGAGGTCGTATTTGGATTCAGCACGGAAAAACGCTTGAAAACGGCTGTTTATTTGTTAAAAACGGAGTCCGGATGCCCAAAAACGGACCCCCGGAAGTTTTCTGCGCAAAATGGTGCATGGGGGGACCTGTGGACCGGCCGGGGACACGTGGCGCCTCCTTATTGGGCCGGCGCGCCACTCTCGGTCCACGGAATGGACCGCCGGTGCACGGTGCACCGGCGGGCCACGTGGCGGGCTCCCGTTGGACCGGCGCAGCACGCGCGGCGCATGGAGCAAGCGCGGGCAGCGCGTGCAGGTCGGGCAAGCTGGGGCAGCGGCGCGGCGCACGGTGCACCGGGGCGCGCCACGTGGCGGCCCCGGGTTGGCGGGCGTACGTGCGCGCGGCGCACCCGCAGGCGCGCGCCTGCGGCCGTACGCGCACGCGCTGCAGGCGTGCAGGCGGCGCGCAGCGGCCACCGGCGGCCGTGTCGGGCGGGAAAAGCGGTGGCACGTGGCGCCCCGCCACTGGCGGGCGCCACCCACCCCGCCGCCCCCGCAGGGGGCACGTGGCCGCGCCCGGTTCGCCGGGCGCGCTGTCCCCTGTGCGGGGGACACGTGTCGGGCGTCCAAGCCGGTCGGACCAAAAATCGGTCCGACCGAGATCCCGTGCGGGATGGGCCGCAAGCTGGGCCGGGCTACTGTGCGGGCCCGAATGAACCGGGCGCCCGAATCCGGGACTTATTGGTCATTTCTGAAATGTTTTAGTGGGCCTATAAATAGGCCCCCTCCCCTCCTTTTTCTGGCTCTTCCGAGAGATAGAGAGAGATTGAGAGGGAGAGGTCTTTAGAGAAGTTGTTCCTCACAGATTTTTCTACCTCGTGGTCCGTTCCCAGATTTTTCGGAAGATCGACAACGGCGATCCGGATTTTACAGCGTGCCTCGGTTTTCCCCCATTTTCGGCCTGTTATCGCCGCATTTCAGTCGGAAGAGTCCCCTGCGCAGTACAGGAGTCATTTTCCGACGATTTCTTCGCCGCTATGTTCCTAAGAGGTAGGGCTTCGTTTTCCGTGTTGATGGTTTCTCTGGATTCCGATTCCTTGGCACGCTTCCCGAGGTGTTTTGACCCCTCTTTTGCTGTTTGGGCTTTTGGACAGTGGCGACTTCGACGAATTGTTTCTCAGCGTAGGAATATCTGATCAAGGCGATTCAAGAGTCGATTTTGGGCTACTTTTCGCGAGGAACGCAACCGTGATTTTTCTGGAATTTTTGGAGCTCGGGACAGAGGTGAAACTCCTCGTTTTGCGTGCTGATTTTAAAAACAGCAAATATGTATTCGGGACTTGTAGTTTTTACACCGTGTACACTTGTGTGATGTTGTAGGACACTGTTTCAGCTGACGGTGTGCTTAGAGGACAGCGGGTATTTTCTGGGTGTTTTGTACACGCTTTTCGAGGTGGGTGGTTGCGTTTCCCTCTTTGTTGACTTGCACACTAGGAATAGTAGAGTTTCCCAATTACAAATATGATAGTAACTTGTGGTATATGAGCCTATTGCATTGGCCCCCCTAAATTAAGTAATAGCTTCTATGTGATAAATCTGGGACAGCAAGTTGGACAATTGCTATATCTTAAACCGCATGCAAATAAATAGCCCTATAATATTCTAAATTGATTATTTACATGAAACTTTAGTCACTTTTTAAATGCTTTTAAAAGAGAACACTTGCATGCTTATTTGGACAACTGGTTAGGCCACTATTTTACTGCAGCACTATATTATGGGATTTGACTTAGGAGAAAACATATTTTATTATTATTCTTCTCTATCGATGCATGATGCTCGAGTCTGATCGGGATTTTGAGATAGTATTGTCTGGGACAGTTTGGACTTGTCTTCGGGGATTGTGGGGTATAGTGGCAACCGCGGATGTTAGGCGGTTGACCAGATGTTTCTACCTTATCAGATTGGGGGTTATGGGTTCAGCGGTGACCGCGAATTTTGGGCGGTTGGCCGGATGTTATTATCACATCAGATTGGGGATCGGGGTTGCATTAGTGGATGGAGTTTCCCACTTTGATCATAGTCATGATCCAGTCCTGCTATTGTGAGAAATCAGCTACAGAGATGATTGATACAGAGATACTTTACTAGTGTGGGTCGCTCCCCTCGAGTGCCACTCCGGAGTAGGCTTTTTGACCGTGATGGGTGCCGGTCAGTTGGTGAGTTGTGAGTGATGACAGAGCAGGCAGTGCCAGTATTTCCTGGCCCTCTGATTGGGTTTCTTTGGGCAGTCAGCTTTATAGTCGCATATATATACAGTTATCTTTTGGCACTACATTTAGAGGCATAGTAGTGGTAGTTCCTTTTTCAGCAGTCTATATTGCATACCCCTGTTCTTTTCTTTTGCCTCTTTATTCCTAGTGGATGCGTCAGCATTAGAGGTTTTACCCACTATGGGAGGCTACTGGTTTATCTAGTAGTTCTCACCCCCATTGTTGTTTTCTGTCCTTTTCCCCTTTGTTTTGCAGAGTCATCTGTGGGAGCTGCTGGGCCTTCAGCGGCAGATCGAGGTAAGAGGATCGCCGACTAGCTAGATCATCTACCCCGAGCGAGAGATTAGCGAGGTTTTTATTGTACCCCTTTTGTATCTCAGACTTCAGTAGTTTACTTTTGGGTCTGGCTTTGGCCAGCTGGTTGTATCTATATGGTGAGCTGGGAGTATATTGTACTTTTATTTCAGTTTGTAGTTTATTTCAGTCTGAGATTACTTTTAGTTCTATTAGTTCAGCTCTGTTTATGCTCTTTTATTATATATTATCTATCTGAGCAGGTTACCAGCGCTTCGTGTACATGGAAAATTCCGTGTGCACGGCGGATCTGTTGGCGAGCCCGGGTTCTGGGTTACACCCGGGGCGTGACAGATTAAGTTGGTATCAGAGCTTAGGGATAGGTCAGTTGGGACTTAGGAAACCCTAGGCTTTTGGCAGACCCTTGGATGATAGGGCGCGAGAGACGTGATATTCTGCGAAAGTCGGTGATTTATTTATTTGGCTCTTCCAGTGAGTGAAGAGGGATCGACATAGCCTATTTCTGGTGGATAGTTATGTTGGCTGCAGACAACATAAAGTCACAGAAATAGGGAGATGTCTTTGACTTTCGCTAGATTGGGTCGTGTGGGGTTATGTTACTGATTCGTGGTTTCTTGTGGCAGGATGCCTCCCCGACGTCGGATCCCTACTCGGGGTACCCCTACACCCCCTGTTGAGCCAGAGCAGCCTGCACCCCCCGAGCTTACTGAGTTGAGGGCCTTGGTGGCCCAGTTGGCGGAGGGTCAGCGCCGCCAGGAGCAGATGTTTGAGCAGCTCCTTGCCCAGAGAGAGGCACCACCCCCAGCTGTTCCTGAGGCCCTGGTGCCTCCTGTTGCACCTTTTATGCCGTCAGCGCCATCTTCGAGTAGCAGAGCCCCTGGAGCTATTCAGCCTTTGACTGCGGAGGAGGAGCAGGATATTGCTGGCAAACTCTCCAAGTTTGTTCAGCGGGGACCACCTAGATTCTCAGGGCGGGATGCGCAGCCCTGGGCTGTTGGGAGATGGCTTTATGCGATGGAGAAGCTTTTTCGGGACTTCTTCATCGACCCGAGGTATCGAGTGCACATGGCGGTGCACTGTTTGGACGGGGATGCTGATTTTTGGTGGCAGCGGGTAGAGCCCCTGGAGTTCCGGATTACTCGGCAGCTGCCTTGGGAGGAGTTCCGACGGATGGTGCTGGACACCTATTTCTCGACCAGTGTGAAGAAGAAGTTCGAGGATCTTCTCCGCTCGCTCCGCGACGCTTCTCGAATCCACGATCTGCGCCCAACGCCGAATCCACGGCGTCCAACGTCGAATCCACGACGTCCGACCGAGTCCACGGTCTTCACCCAATAGCACCCTTCGAATCCACGAATGTGCCTCGCTCCGAATCCACGAGAGCGGTTGAACCTTGAATCCACAAGGACACGCGAATCCACGCGCCGATTTTTGGGGTAAATCGTTGTTTTTGGTGGTGATGATCCGCCGAATACTTAGATCAAAGATAGATCGGAAATACCATCTAAGTATTCATTAGTTTGATTCAACTCAAGATGTGAGTATGAAAACCTAGAATCAAACTAATCAATATAGATGAAGAAACATAGAGTATTCTCTAATGATTTCCTTTCTTCTCTATATGTGGATCTAGAGCCGTATAAGATGATATATGAAAATGACGGCTATTTGGATTATCGGCTTCCCCTTGAAAAAGAGTCATAGGGTCTATTTATAGGTTAGAAACCCTAGGAAGGAGATAAGAATCAAAAACCTAACATTTCTGGAAATTTTACGGACGGCGATCCGGATCGGATTAGCTGTGATCCGGATCGTCGTAACGAGTCAGGCAATTCCAGAAAAACGAAGGTTCAGGATCCGGATCGAAGTGCTTGATCCGGATCGTTCATACAGTTCACCAAACATCAACGTTCGGGATCCGGATTGCGAAGCCTGATCCGGATCGTTCAAGGAAGATGGTAAACTCAGTGTTCGGGATCCGGATCAAGAGAGGCTACGATCCGGATTGAACTGGTGTATGAACGAACCACCTTCGGGATCCGGATCGAACAACCTGATCCGGATCCTGAACATGTCCCAAGTCCAGTTTTTGATTTTTATGCAATGAAAGATTCTTCCAAGTGTTTCTACACTACAAGAAGTATTCGGATCACACAAAATCTTTAGTTAAACATACCTGATCCTTTTGAATTCTTCTTTCTTGAGATTGAGTTAAATGATCCAACTTTCTTCACCTTCAATCTTCAAGACTTGAGACTTTCACGAAACTACGCCAACTCAAATTCCGTAACAATCTCCCCCTTTGGCGGTTTCGTGACAAAACACAGATCCACTAAAGAAAATTCAAAAAGATATTTTTGTTGCTATCACCATACAACAAAAATTTACAATGGAGATCCAAAAATTTAAAAACATGAGATAAACTCCTAAAACAGACTCTAGACTTAGACATCTGTACTCTCTGCACAAAGAAATCATTCTTGACAAAAAGAGATCGTTAGATACCTCAAGAATATTTAGCATTCAAAACCTAGTACAGAGATAGAGTTTATCTGATCATCATGACATTTGAAAATTCAGATATGTAAGAGAATCATAGTAAAAAACCAACATATCTTCTATGCAGTCAAAAACCAAATGTCACAAAGTGTTAGTCCAACATCAACTTGTTAGTCATATTACATGCCCAAATAGTTAGTCGAATAGTTAGTCGAGGCATGCATTCAAACAAATGAAAACCAAAAGTTGAAGTTCTACTTACCTTTCAAGTTGAGGTTATACTTACCTCGATGTTCACACATTCACACATCATCATTGTTCAATCATTGTTCAAGTTCTCTCTAAACTCTCTCCCCCTTTTTGTCACAAACAAAGCCATAATTACAAAAATCAAGGAGAGTTAAATAGATCAGAATAAAGAAACGTGAGAGCTGAATAATAACAAAAACTTAAAAACCTGCAAAGGAAAGGTTAGAAATAAAAGTTTATGCAGAGTCGTCGGAGCTGATACACCCAAGCTTCCGAAACATTTTCTTGATCCGTTTGTTCATAGAAGCTTGTTCCTTCTTAACTTCTTTGATATCTTCTCTCATTTCAGCGAAATCAGTAGCCATGCGTTCTTGTTCGTTTGAGAGTCGCTGTTGCTCCTTAAAGATTGAGCTAACCGACGCATCATCATCAGACGTTGATGGAGGTGCTGGTTGTGCTGCTGGTGTAGAGGTTGTCGCTTGTTGTTGTTGTGCTCGTTGCCGGTGAGGAGGTATTATGGGTTCATCTGGCTTCGTCGAGAGAGACTTCACAATTGTCGTCTCATTAATGGTGCCCAAACTGTACATGTATGAGCTCGCGCTTGTATCGACTTTGAACTTTCTAAGGATGCGCATGATAATCATTGGGTAGGGTAGTCTTTCTGTGGGATGAGAGTGTTCCACATACCGCGCCATCCTTGACCAAATGAGATAGGGAATATTCAAGTTTGCTCCCATCAATGCGGCCGGGTTTCCAAGAAGATAAAGGTATAACATTCTGTCCCATCGAAGAACCTTCGTATTCATGTTGGGAAGAATGTTGTAGCAGACAATGAAGTTTATATACCGATACTCTGGTCGAAGCTCTTTAGAGAAAACAGAATTTCCGGTCGACCGAGTATTTGGAAGACAAATTCCATTAACTACAACTCTCCAGGAGTTGTCGTTGAAGCTTTGAGTTTTTAGGTAATGGAGTCCATCAGCTCTGGCTGTCATACCTAGCACAACTCCAATCAGCTGGGGTGTGACTTTGATTTTGATATTTTTAACCAAAGTGTGAAATTCTCGACGTCCATCCTCGTGATCAATCAGACTTGCAGCGTTCTGATAAAACATTCGAACTGAGTGTGGACAGTACCCAGTAGTCTCAGGGAAGTTGCAAATTTGAGCAAGACCAACTTGGTCAAACAAAGTCCCAAAAGCTACAGATCGTTCCTTCATTGGTTTGACATTGACATGTCTCTCGCCAATGCATTCCCTCTTCTCAAAATCCTTGATTTTTTCGGAGCTGATGAAGTCTTGTGGAGGAGGCTGCCTAGCAACTGGTTCCTCAATGGTAATTCCCTGAGCACTCCCTCTTTTTCTTGCACCGATTTTTCTTTTTGTTCCAATTGGACTTGGTTCCATAGGGGCTTTTCCTTTTTCAGCTGCAGTAGGCTTTGAAGCTTCAGCAGTTGTTTTCCCTTTGGAGACAATGGGAGCAGCTTGCTCGATTTCGATGTTATCCCAGTCGATCGACTCCGTCTCTGATTCAGTGTCGGAATCATCCTTGGTCTTCTTCGCTTTCTTAGCCTTCTTAGGCTTGACAGTATCCTTGGTATGAACCATGGCAGCAAGTAGAAAAATAAACCAAGTGATCACCATTTTGATTGCTAGTGAAAAATGTATCCTGTGAAGATCAACTCAAGAACACATGAAAAATTGTTAATTTTCAAAAATTTGAAAAATTGTACCCAAACAATCATAATCATGTAGAGGGACTAAGAATCAAATTAGTTTTGCAAAAGGACTTTTAAAAATAGATCAATTGCATGATTTTCGAAAATCCTTATTATATGCCCTAAAACCGAAATTTTAGAAATCGAAGCCTAAAAATCCGTTAATCAGGAGAAAACCTAGCATATAATCAAAACTAATCTACCCAGAGTTCTTATTTCAAAAGAAATTTGATCAAAAACCATCCACAAACAAAATTGATCCAAGAATTTCATCACGTTTGAGGAGGAATAGAGAAAAACGGTGAAAAACTGAGATTTTGATCAATAAAACTTACTTGGAGTTGAAGAACTTGAGTTTGAAAGCTTCCAAGAAGGGAGAAATCTAGAGAGAGAAGCTCTGGAAACCTTAGAACAAAAGATTGGAGTAAAAGAAATCAAAACCCTTTTGTTCTTTATAAAACCCTAGCCGCGATCCGGATCAGACCATGCTTGCGATCCGGATCGGCTACCCGCAGTGAGAAACTGCGTTCGGGATCCGGATCGGCAGGTCCAATCCGGATCGTCAGCCCGCAGAAGAATACCTGCGTTCGGGATCCGGATCATCTTGCCCGATCCGGATCGGCTCCAACTTTTTCTTTAGAAAATTTCAGAGAAATTCAAGAAAAACCAGAAAAAGATTGTAAGCACAGATGTGTATCAACTTTAAACAAAAATCAGCGTTTCATACAACAAGAATTAGATTATGCCAAATCTATCAATAATATCCAAAAATGAAACGAGAATTTACAAAAATTAAATCCCTTAAAGTTGAACACCTTCAATTACATCTAACTTGATCTTATGAGTAATGCCTTTATCAAATCATCAATTCAGTAAAGAAAATGAAATACAAAGATCAATAGATGTTTGAAATCCCAAATATAGTAGATAATGTATCTAGACAATCTGTTGAAGAGAGTGGCTCTTTGAGCATCTTTCTTTAAAAACCCACCTTATACCAACCTTGAAATTTGACGGAGTCAAGTATTTCAAACATGTATTTTACTTAATCAAAATTTGAACAACCATGCTTGGTATACATGTGGTAGCTGCACACAATACTCGGACGACCGAGGTGGTAGCTCTTTCCTCCATGTGGTGGTAGTTTTCACACTCCTCAATGGGATGTAACTCTTTCCACATCTTTTGAGCATTTTACTTTTCTTTGACTCCCCCTCAATTGGCTATCAATTATTTAAGATATAAAGTATTCAACCAAAAATTGATCTCGATTTCATACTCGACTAAGCAGTCAAATAAGATAATGACTATACCAAGAGATCATTGAGAGAGAAATTGACTTTGATCACTCAGAAGATGATTTAATTAACATAAATGATCATTGCAACAGTGAAATATTATGATGGCAAAAGCATAATAAATTTCTAAATGTGCGAAAAGATGCAATTAAAGTCAATTATGATCTATGCTCAATTAATGTCCTATGTACAAACATAGATAATGAACAAAACAAAATAAAAACAAAACCTATCCTAAGCAAAGGTTTCAAAAAGAAGTTTATTTCAAGGAAAGCATTCCAATTGCTTTTCGCAAATGAATAAAACGTTTTTGATCCAAAGGTTTTGTTAGAATGTCAGCTAATTGATCCTCAGTTGAAATATATGAAAGTTGAAGAGTATTTGATTCAACTAGCTCTCTAAGAAAATGATATCTAAGTTCAATATGTTTTGTTCTAGAGTGCAACACAGGGTTTTTTGAAATGTTAATTGCACTTGTGTTGTCACAAAGGATTGTTACCGAAGATGCTGAAATCCGGAAGTCGCTCAACACACTTTTCATCCAAATGAGTTGGGTTGAACAACTACCCGCTGAAATGTATTCCGCTTCGGCAGTCGAGAGTGCTATGCAATTCTGCTTTTTACTGTGCCATGCAATAAGGCAATGGCCAAGATAGAAGCATGCACCACTCGTGCTTTTCCAATCATCCACTGATCCTGCCCAATCGGCATCTGAGTATCCAACAATATCCAAACTTGTTCCCATAGGATACCAAATTCCGAAATTAATTGATCCTTTGATATACCGGATGATCCTTTTCACCGCTTTCAGGTGAACCTTCCTTTGGTGCAGATTGATATCTCGCGCAGATCCCAACACCAAAAGATATATCCGGGCGACTAGCCGTGAGGTAAAGTAGACTTCCAATCATACTTCGATACAGTTTCTCGTCTACATTCTCACTTGTGATTCACTTCCAAGTCCCTTGTGGCTAGTTCCCATTGGAGTCGGAAAATCCTTCGAATTTTTAAGATCAAACTTTTTAACCAACTCCATTGCATACTTGGATTGACTCAAGTGAATACCTTCATCATTTTGTTTAATTTGCAATCCAAGGAAATAAGTCAATTCGCCCATCATGGACATCTCAAATTCGCTTTCCATGGTCTCCGCGAATTTAGAAGCATCATTATCTCTTGTTGCGCCAAATACAATGTCATCGACATAGATTTGTGCTACAATGAAATTGTTTTGATAATGCTTCACAAAGAGAGTCCTATCAGCTCCCCCTCGAGTGTAGCCCTTCTCCAAAAGGTGCTTTGTCAACCTTTCGTACCATGCTCGCGGTGCTTGTTTCAGACCGTAAAGAGCCTTTTTCAAACGAAAAACATGGTTAGGTTGTTTATGGTCTACAAAACCTTTCGGTTGAGCCACATAAACTTCCTCATTTAAAAACCCATTTAGAAATGCGCTCTTAACGTCCATTTGAAATAATTTGATTTTAAAATGACAAGCAATAGCAAACAGTATACGAATGGACTCGAGTCTAGCTACAGGGGCAAATGTTTCGTCAAAGTCTATACCTTCTACTTGAGAGTAGCCTTGAGCAACTAATCGTGCCTTGTTCCTGATGATAGTACCATCCTCATTTTTCTTGTTCTTGAAGATCCATTTGGTACCTATCACATTATGTTGCTTTGGAGGCTTCGTTAATTCCCAGACTTTGTTTCGCTCAAATTGATGGAGCTCTTCCTGCATTGCGTTAATCCAGTAGTCATCCTGAAGAGCTTCATCTATGTTCTTTGGTTCGATTAGAGATACGTAGCAAGCGAATCCACAAACCAACTGCCTCCGAGTTCTAACTCCTTCTTGTGGATCTCCAATAATATTCGATTCCGGATGATCCTTGGAGATTCGTAGCGTTTGTTGAAACGGAGTACTCGGAGATATATGAGATGATTCCTGCACATTAGATAAACTTGAAGAACCATTAGATGCATCATTAATATTGGAAGTATTATTATGAGAAGATGCAATGGCAGGAGAATCATCATCTAGAGAAATATCGAGGGTAGATTTTTCAGATGCAAAGTGAAAAGCTTCATCTACTTTAACATTTATAGATTCTACGATCGTCTTAGATTCCAAGTTAAATACTCGATATGCTCTACTATTAGTAGAATACCCCAAGAAAATCCCTTCGTCACTTCGTGAGTCAAACTTTCCAAGATTTTCACGGTCACGTAAAATGTAACACCGACTCCCGAAGATGCGAAAATATTTGATGTTGGGTTTTCTACCACACCATAGTTCATATGGTGTATTTAACGTTCCCGGGCGCAAAAACACTCGATTAATGACATAGACAGCGGTGTTCACAGCTTCAGCCCAAAAATGTAGCGGTAAGTTCCGGCTATGAAGCATCACACGCGCCATCTCTTGAACAACCCTGTTTTTGCGCTCGACAACACCATTCTGTTGAGGTGTATAGGGTGCAGAGAATTCATGCTTAATACCGTTTGAAGTACAAAAGTCAATGAATTTAGAATTAATGAATTCTCCACCTCTATCACTTCTAACACGAATGATCTTTTCATTCTTTTCAATCATAATACGAAGGCAAATCTCGTGAAAAGAATCAAAAGTATCAGCTTTCTCTTTTAAAAATGCTACCCAAGAATACCGAGAGAAATCATCAACCAATAAGAAAATATACCATTTACCTCCCAAAGATGGTTGACGAGTTGGCCCCATTAAATCCATGTGTAAAAGTTCCAAAGGCCGTTTTGTACCAACGTGGTTCAAGTTCTTGTGTGCAGTTCTGGACTGTTTTCCCTTTTGGCAACCACCACACACAATGCTTTGTTTAAATAAAAGTTTTGGAACCCCCTTGACCACGTCCTTATTTGAAATTTTAACAAGTTCCTTAAAATTTATGTGACCTAGCCTTTCATGCCAAAGTGTTTCATTATTTAAAGAAACTAGGTTACATTTTTCTGAAATTTTATTAGGAACAACATAGCAATTGTTTTCAGATCTAACCCCTTTTAAAAAGAAGACATGGTCCTTATCAGTTACAACGCATTCAACAGATGAAAAGTTAACTGAAAAACCATTGTCGCAAAGTTGACTTATGCTTATGAGGTTAGTCTTAAGGCCATCAACAAATAAGACGTTTTTCAAAATCGGGCCATCTGGAATAGCTACCGTCCCTTTTCCAACAATTTTGGAAGATCGACCGTCTCCGAAAACAACAAGTCCTCCGGAGATTTTCTCAAGATTTTGAAAACTATTTTTGTCACCGGTCATGTGACGCGAACAACCGCTATCCAGATACCAAGACGAACTATCATATGCATGCAAGGAAACATTGGTAACAAGACAAGGAAAGATTTCACCTTTGCGCACCCAAGCCTTTTTGGAGTGCGTCGGTAATGGTCGTGAAGTTATATGCCTAGGTGAAAGCGTCTTGTTAAAACGATTGCTGCTCCTTGATGAAGTCGTCTTGCGCGGTAAACTACCAGGGTTCTTTTCTTTCAATTGATTTGGAATTGATTTCCGAGGAATCACCTTTGTGGTAGTCATTGCAAGAGATGTTTGAGGTGAGCATTTGACTCCCGTCTTGCAATATCTTCTTATGTGCCCTGAAACACCACAACGAAAACATACCTTAGATCTTGACGACCCCAAAGAGGATGAAGTAGGTTTGTTGTCGTTGTTTGTCTTGAATTCCGGTGTCGGAGGAGGAGATACCGATTGAGGCACAAAAACTGTCCCACTCGAACTTGGACTGTTTCCAGTTTGAGTGTATCCGAGGCCGAACCGATTTGATTGACCAAGACCAAGAAGTCTATCCAACTTACTCCTTCCTGAAGAGAATCGCTGTAAGTCATCCTTGAGTTGGAAAATGGTCTTTGTCATTTCCAGGTTATCCTGTCGAGCCTCGTTGTAGAGCTTTGAGAAGTGATTCGCTTTATCCACCAGATTTGTATGTTCCTTCTCAAAACGCTCATTGGACTCTTGAAGGGAAACATTTACTTTTATCAGATTTTCCCTTTCCACTTCAAGAGTGTTTGAGAGAGAAGTTGCTCTTTTTGTTTCTTCTTCGAGATCATGCACTCTCCCTCTCAAACTCTTGCTTTGCTTAGCCACTTTCTTTGAATCCCTCAAAAGTCTGTGGTAGGCTAAAGCAAAATCTTCACCTTCCGAATCATCCGATTCGTTGTCCGTTGCAATCTTTTCAACAGTGGAGTTGGACAACGACTCGGACGTACTTGCCATAAAGCACATGAAGGGTGAAGATATGGACGCGTGGAATGCCGTGGAGCTCTTTTCTTCATCACTTGAAGACGACTCATTTGACGTTGAGTTGTCATCCCAAGTGACGACTTGCATCGCCTTCTTCTTTGCCGGATACTTGTTGGGACACTCCGTTGCAATGTGGCCGTAGCCTCGACATTCGAAGCATTGTAGTTGTCCCTCTGAACTTTTCTTATCCTTTGAGAAGTTCTCTTGCTTTCTCGACTTGTAACTTGAAGTACCCTTGCCTTTGTCTGACTTTCCGAAGGATGGAGATTTGCTTGAATTACCCCTTCGAAAGTTGCGGCGAAACTTTCTTGTCAAGAGAGCGAGCTGCTTCTCAAATTCCTCCATAGAAAGGTTCTCGTCATCGTCTGAGGAGGATGTATCCGCGTCTTCTTCCTTAGTTGTTTTCAACGCATAACCTGAAGACTTAGAAGTGGATGCCTTTCCAGAAGAATTGTTAGTAGTAAACGTCATTTCATATGTTTGTAATGAACCAACTAATTCTTCTACACGTATTTCGTCCGGGTGTTTAATAGTTTCAATGGCTGTAACCTTTGGGCGAAATCGTTCAGGAAGAGTTCTTAAGATCTTTCTTACAATCTTAAATTCTGGAATCTTCTCTCCCAGGTTAGCACATCAGTTTACGATGTCTTGCAATCGTGTATAGTAGTCCGTGAAAGATTCATTTTCTGCCATCAAGATAGAGTCAAACTTGCTCGTAAGCATTTGCAGTTTCTGAATCTTCACGAGGTTAGTTCCCTCATGTGTAACCTGAAGAACATCCCAGATTTCTTTCGCAGTCTCACATGCTGAGACGCGAGAGAACTCAGTTTGAGATAAGACATTAAAGATAGCATTAATTCCCTTGCCATTGTAAGAAGATGAATCTAACTCTTCCTTGGTCCATTTCGACCTAGGTTTTAAGGTGTGAACATCACCAATAAATTCAGTTGGATTAGACTATCCTAATTCAATTGATTGCCACACCCGTTCGTCGATGGAAATTAAAAAGGCTTTCATCCGCACTTTCCAGTGCGCATAATTTGTTCCATCAAAGAACGGGGGTCGGTTGATGTTTCCACCTTCAACCATTGTTTACAACCCTATTCCCGCTCTGATACCACTTGTTGGGTTAAATGTAATATGGATCTAAATAGGGGAAAAAACACCTAGAGGGGGGTGAATAGGTGTAAACGTATAAACACTCAAAAATCGTTTCGATAAAAACCCAATGCGGAAATAAAAATAACTCGCAAGATTTTTACGTGGAAAACTCCATCACCGGAGTAAAAAACCACGGGACCGATAACACGGCAGAAATCCACTAGAATTAAAACACGTACAAGGTGATTTACCGTACACACTTACGACTCAACCTTTTCCATACGCTCCTAGAGGATCTTCTCCGCTCGCTCCGCGACGCTTCTCGAATCCACGATCTGCGCCCAACGCCGAATCCACGGCGTCCAACGTCGAATCCACGACGTCCGACCGAGTCCACGGTCTTCACCCAATAGCACCCTTCGAATCCACGAACGTGCCTCGCTCCGAATCCACGAGAGCGGTTGAACCTTGAATCCACAAGGACACGCGAATCCACGCGCCGATTTTTGGGGTAAATCGTTGTTTTTGGTGGTGATGATCCGCCGAATACTTAGATCAAAGATAGATCGAAAATACCATCTAAGTATTCATTAGTTTGATTCAACTCAAGATGTGAGTATGAAAACCTAGAATCAAACTAATCAATATAGATGAAGAAACATAGAGTATTCTCTAATGATTTCCTTTCTTCTCTATATGTGGATCTAGAGCCGTATAAGATGATACAAGAATATGACGGCAATCTGGATTATCGGCCTCCCATGAAAAAGAGTCATAGGGTCTATTTATAGGTTAGAAACCCTAGGAAGGAGATAAGAATCAAAAACGTAACATTTCTGGAAATTTTACAGACGGCGATCCGGATCGGATTAGCTGTGATCCGGATCATCGTAACGAGTCAGGCAATTCCAGAAAAACAAAGGTTCGGGATCCGGATCGAAGTGCTTGATCCGGATCGTTCATACAGTTCACCAAACATCAACGTTCGGGATCCGGATTGCGAAGCCTGATCCGGATCGTTCAAGGAAGATGGTAAACTCAGTGTTCGGGATCCGAATCAAGAGAGGCTACGATCCGGATTGAACTGGTGTATGAACGAACCACCTTCGGGATCCGGATCGAACAACCTGATCCGGATCCTGAACATGTCCCAAGTCCAGTTTTTGATTTTTATGCAATGAAAGATTCTTCCAAGTGTTTCTACACTACAAGAAGTATTCGGATCACACAAAATCTTTAGTTAAACATACCTGATCCTTTTGAATTCTTCTTTCTTGAGATTGAGTTAAATGATCCAACTTTCTTCACCTTCAATCTTCAAGACTTGAGACTTTCACGAAACTACGCCAACTCAAATTCCGTAACATACGTGAGAGTCGTGACTTTTAGCGAGAGTCCTGATTGAGTTTTTACCTCTCCCAAGAGACGGGATGAGTGTTTGGCATGCTTATATTCCTAAGCGATTATGTTGGCTGCCGACAACATAATACTCTGGAATGGATGACATGTCTTAGACTTTCGCTGGATTGGATAGTATGGTTGTTGTGTCCTGACGTTTGTTATTGTGCAGCGGATTGCGATACCCCGGAGACGTCGTGTTGTGAAGAGGACACACCCCTCACCTGATGAATACCCCACAGCGAGAGGCTGAACTATCAGAGTCGCGCAGCGGAAGCGTGGTGGGCCCATAACCCACAGGTCCCAGGATCGAAAACTTCGATAGGCTGAGCCTAGAAGAGCCTAGAATCTGTTCTTGTTTGATTGGGGTTCTAGGCACCGGTCTATCGGGATTTTCGGATTTTTGCCGCGTCAGTCGGTTCTTCTCGCCTATGAGTGGGGTGTTATTGTGGGAGCCGTTTGGAGTGACGGCGGTCCCAGCTGTGTGGGTATTTTTCCCTGGCTGAGTTACCAGGAGGGCATTTTCCCTGGCTGAGTTACCAGGAGGGCATTTTTCCCTGGCTGAGTTACCAGGAGGGCATTTTTCCCTGGCTGAGTTACCAGGAGGGCATTTTCCCTGGCTGAGTTACCAAGAGGGCATTTTTCTCTGGCTAAGTTACCAGGAGGGCTTTTTCCCTGGCTGAGTTACCAGGAGGGCATTTTTCCCTGGCTGAGTTACCAGGAGGGCATTTTCCCTGGCTGAGTTACCAGGAGGGCATTTTTCCCTGGCTGAGTTACCAGGAGGGCATTTTTTCCCTCGCTGAGTTACCAGGAGGGCATTTTTCCCTGGCTGAGTTACCAGGAGGGCATTTTCCCTGGCTGAGTTACCAGGAGGGCATTTTCCCTGGCTGAGTTACCAGGAGGGCATTTTTCCCTGGCTGAGTTACCAGGAGGGCATTTTCCCTGGCTGAGTTACCAGGAGGGCATTTTTCCCTGGCTGAGTTACCAGGATGGTATTTTTCCCTGGCTGAGTTACCAGGAGGGCATTTTCCCTGGCTGAGTTACCAGGAAGGCATTTTTCCCTGGCTGAGTTACCAGGAGGGCATTTTTTCCTGGCTGAGTTACCAGGAGGGCATTTTTCCCTGGGTGAGTTACCAGGAGGGCATTTGCCCTGGCTGAGTTACCAGGAGGACACTTTCCACTGGCCGAGCTACCAGATGGATACATTGCCCCTGGCTGAGTTACCAGGTGGGCACATGCCCTGGCTGAGTTACCAGGAGGACACATGCCCTGGCCGAGTTACCAGGAGGATGTTACGGAATTTAAGTTGGCATAGTTTCGTGAAAGTCTCAAGTCTTGAATATTGAAGGTGAAGGAAGTTGGATCATTTAACTCAATCTCAAGAAAGAAGAATTCAAAAGGATCAGGTATGTTTAACTAAAGATTTTGTGTGATCCGAATACTTCTTGTAGTGTAGAAACACTTGGAAGAATCTTTCATTGCATAAAAATCAAAAACTGGACTTGGGACATGTTCAGGATCCGGATCAGGTTGTTCGATCCGGATCCCGAAGGTGGTTCGTTCATACACCAGTTCAATCCGGATCGTAGCCTCTCTTGATCCGGATCCCGAACACTGAGTTTACCATCTTCCTTGAACGATCCGGATCAGGCTTCGCAATCCGGATCCCGAACGTTGATGTTTGGTGAACTGTATGAACGATCCGGATCAAGCACTTCGATCCGGATCCCGAACCTTCGTTTTTCTGGAATTGCCTGACTCGTTACGACGATCCGGATCACAGCTAATCCGATCCGGATCGCCGTCCGTAAAATTTCCAGAAATGTTAGGTTTTTGATTCTTATCTCCTTCCTAGGGTTTCTAACCTATAAATAGACCCTATGACTCTTTTTCTAGGGTGAATCGAAATAGCCGTCATTTTCATATATCATCTTATACGGCTCTAGATCCACATATAGAGAAGAAAGGAAATCATTAGAGAATACTCTATGTTTCTTCATCTATATTGATTAGTTTGATTCTAGGTTTTCATACTCACATCTTGAGTTGAATCAAACTAATGAATACTTAGATGGTATTTCCGATCTATCTTTGATCTAAGTATTCGGAGGATCATCACCACCAAAAACAACGATTTATCCCAAAAATCGGCGCGTGGATTCGCGTGTCCTTGTGGATTCAAGGTTCAACCGCTCTCGTGGATTCGGAGCGAGGCACGTTCGTGGATTCGAAGGGTGCTATTGGGTGAAGACCGTGGATTCGGTCGGACGTCGTGGATTCGATGTTGGACGCCGTGGATTCGGCGTTGGGCGCAAATCGTGGATTCGAGAAGCGTCGCGGAGCGAGCGGAGAAGATCCTCTAGGAGCGTATGGAAAAGGTTGAGTCGTAAGTGTGTACGGTAAATCACCTTGTACGTGTTTTAATTCTAGTGGATTTCTGCCGTGTTATCGGTCCCGTGGTTTTTTACTCCGGTGATGGAGTTTTCCACGTAAAAATCTTGCGAGTTATTTTTTATTTCCGCATTGGGTTTTTATCGCAACGATTTTTGAGTGTTTATACGTTTACACCTATTCACCCCCCTCTAGGTGTTTTTTCCCCTATTTAGATCCTTATTACATATAACCCAACAAGTGGTATCGGAGCGGGAATAGGGTTGTAAACAATGGTTGAAGGTGGAAACATCAACCGACCCCCGTTCTTCGATGGAACAAATTATGCGTACTGGAAAGTGCGGATGAAAGCCTTTTTAATTTCCATCGACGAACGGGCGTGGCAATCAATTGAATTAGGATGGTCTAATCCAACTGAATTTATTGGTGATGTTCGCACCTTAAAACCTAGGTCGAAATGGACCAAGGAAGAGTTAGATTCATCTTCTTACAATGGCAAGGGAATTAATGCTATATTTAATGCCTTATCTCAAACTGAATTCTCTCGCGTCTCGGCATGTGAGACTGCGAAAGAAATCTGGGATGTTCTTCAGGTTACACATGAGGGAACTAACCTCGTGAAGATTCAGAAACTGCAAATGCTTACGAGCAAGTTTGACTCTATCTTGATGGCAGAAAATGAATCTTTCACGGACTACTATACACGATTGCAAGATATCGTAAACTCATGTGCTAACCTGGGAGAGAAGATTCCAGAATTTAAGATTGTAAGAAAGATCTTAAGAACTCTTCCTGAACGATTTCGCCCAAAGGTTACAGCCATTGAAACTATTAAACACCCGGACGAAATACGTGTAGAAGAATTAGTTGGTTCATTACAAACTTATGAAATGACATTTACTACTAACAATTCTTCTGGAAAGGCATCCACTTCTAAGTCTTCAGGTTATGCGTTGAAAACAACTAAGGAAGAAGACGCGGATATATCCTCCTCAGACGATGACGAGAACCTTTCTATGGAGGAATTTGAGAAGCAGCTCGCTCTCTTGACAAGGAAGTTTCGCCGCAACTTTCGAAGGGGTAATTCAAGCAAATCTCCATCCTTCGGAAAGTCGAACAAAGGCAAGGGTACTTCAAGTTACAAGTCAAGAAAGCAAGAGAACTTCTCAAAGGATAAGAAAAGTTCAGAAGGACAACTACAATGCTTCAAATGTCGAGGCTACGGCCACATTGCAACGGAGTGTCCTAACAAGTATCCGGCAAAGAAGAAGGCGATGCAAGTCGTCACTTGGGATGACAACTCAACGTCAAATGAGTCGTCTTCGAGTGATGAAGAAAAGAGCTCCACCGCATTCCACGCGTCCGTATCTTCACCCTTCATGTGCTTTATGGCAAGTACATCCGAGTCGTTGTCCAACTCCACTGTTGAAAAGAATGCAACGGA
The DNA here is from genome assembly GCA_029204045.2 of Tillandsia leiboldiana. Lineage (NCBI taxonomy): Eukaryota > Viridiplantae > Streptophyta > Magnoliopsida > Poales > Bromeliaceae > Tillandsia > Tillandsia leiboldiana. Next base: position 26,252,452 of record CM055062.1, on the reverse strand, counting down.
CAATGAATCGGATGATTCGGAAGGTGAAGATTTTGCTCTAGCCTATCACAGATCTTTACGGGATTTAAAGAAACTGGCTAAGCAAAACAAGGGGTTGAGAGGGAGATTGCAGGATCTCGAAGAAGAAGTAAAAAGGGTAACTTCTCTCTCGACCGATCTTGAAGTGGAAAGGGATAATCTGATAAAGGCAAATGTTTCCCTTCAAGAGTCCAATGAGCAACTCGAGAAGAACTATATAGATATGGTGAACAAAGCGAACTATTTCTTGAAGCTCTACGGCGAGGCCCGACGGGAAAAATTGGAAATGACAGAGACCATTTGCCAACTCAAGGATGACTTACAGCAATTTTTTTTTGGAAGGAGTAAGTTGGATAAACTTCTTGGTCTTGGTCAAACAAACAAGTTCGGCCTCGGATACAATCGAACTGAAGACAATTTTAGTTCGGTTGGGACAGTCTTTGTGCCTCAGTCGGTATCTGTGACACCCCCGGAATTTGGATTAGTCCTCTATATAAATGATATAATAGGACTAAATCTCTAACCCGGCTATAGCATTTTGGATGGTAGCAAGATCCAAGAGGAACATGAGAGTTAAGCGTGCTAGAGCTAGAGTAGTTCTAGGATGGGTGACCCCCTGGGAAGTGGGCACCCCCGGAATTTGGATTAGTCCTCTATATAAATGATATAATAGGACTAAATCTCTAACCCGGCTATAGCATTTTGGATGGTAGCAAGATCCAAGAGGAACATGAGAGTTAAGCGTGCTAGAGCTAGAGTAGTTCTAGGATGGGTGACCCCCTGGGAAGTGGGGCGTCACAGTATCTCCTCCTCCGACACCGGAAATCATGACAACCAACGACAACAAGCCTACTTCATCCTCTTCAGAATCGTCAAGCACAAAGGTATGTTTTCGTTGTAATTTTGCAGGGCACATTGAAAGAAATTGCAAGATTGGAGCTCAAAGATCAAATCAACCACATCTTGCAACTACTACCAATAAGTTCACTCCCCGGAATTCAAAGAAGGATTTTCCTAAAGAAAAGGACATTGGTAGTACTTCAAATAAGACGATGACAAAAGAAAAAGACCAATCATGCAAGACGTCTTCATCAAGGAAAACTTCTCAACCATTGCCAACATACTCCAAAACTCAAAAGGTTTGGGTATGCAAAGGTGAAACCCCTCCTTGTCTTTAATCGTTCTACGATTAAATCTTGTGTAGTTTATGTAGACTATTTTCTTTTCTTCTTTTTCTTTTGGCCGACCCGTCAACCATCCTTGGGAGGTAAATGGTACATTTTCTTATTGGTTGATGATTTCTCTAGGTTTTCTTGGGTAGCATTTTTAAAAGAGAAAGCTGATACGTTTGACTCTTTTCATGAGATTTGCCATCGTATTATGATTGAAAAGAATGAAAAGATCATTCGTGTTAGAAGTGATAGAGGCGGAGAATTCATAAATTCAAAATTCATTGATTTTTTCACTTCAAATGGCATTAAACATGAATTCTCGGCACCCTATACACCTCAGCAGAATGGTGTTGTTGAGCGCAAAAACAGGGTTGTACAAGAGATGGCGCGTGTGATGCTTCATAGCCGGAATTTACCGCTACATTTTTGGGCTGAAGCCGTGAACACCGCTGTCTATGTCATTAATAGAGTTTACTTGCGCCCAGGAACTTTAAATACACCATATGAGCTGTGGTTTAGTAGAAAACCGGATATCAAATACTTTCGTATCTTCGGGAGTCGATGTTACATTTTACGTGACCGTGAAAATCTTGGAAAGTTCGACTCTCGAAGTGATGAAGGGATCTTTTTGGGTTATTCTACGAATAGCAGAGCATATCGAGTATTTAACATTGAATCTAAGACGATCGTAGAATCTATAAATGTTAAAGTAGATGAAGCTTTTCACTTTGGATCTGGAAAATCTACCCTCGATATCTCTCTAGATGATGATTCTCCTGCTAGTGCATCTTCTCATGATAATACTTCCAATATTAATGATGCATCTAATGGCTCTTCTAGTTTATCTGATGTGCAGGAATCATCTCATGTATCTCCGAGTACTCCGTTTCAACAAACATTACGAATCTCCAAGGATCATCCGGAATCGAACATCATTGGAGATCCACAAGAATGAGTTAGAACTCGGAAGCAGTTGGTTTGTGGATTCGCTTGCTACGTATCTTTAATCAAACCAAAGAACATAGATGAAGCTCTTCAGGATGACTACTGGATTAAAGCAATGCAGGAAGAGCTCCATCAATTTGAGCGAAACAAAGTCTGGGAATTAACGAAGCCTCCACAGCAACATAATGTGATAGGTACCAAATGGATCTTCAAGAACAAGAAAAATGAGGATGGTACTATCATCAGGAACAAGGCACGATTAGTTGCTCAAGGCTACTCTCAAGTAGAAGGTATAGACTTTGACGAAACATTCGCCCCTGTAGCTAGACTCGAGTCCATTCGTATACTATTTGCTATTGCTTGTCATTTTAAAATCAAATTATTTCAAATGGACGTTAAGAGCGCATTTCTAAATGGTTTTTTAAATGAGGAAGTTTATGTGGCTCAACCGAAAGGTTTTGTAGATCATAAACAACCTAACCATGTTTTTCGTTTGAAAAAGGCTCTTTACGGTCTGAAACAAGCACCGCGAGCATGGTACGAAAGATTAACAAAGCACCTTTTGGAGAAGGGCTATACTCGAGGGGGAGCTGATAGGACTCTCTTTGTGAAGCATTATCAAAGCAATTTCATTGTAGCACAAATCTATGTCGATGACATTGTATTTGGCGCAACAAGAGATAATGATGCTTCTAAATTCGCAGAGACCATGGAAAGCGAATTTGAGATGTCCATGATGGGCGAATTGACTTATTTTCTTGGATTGCAAATTAAACAAAATGATGAAGGTATTCACTTGAGTCAATCCAAGTATGCAATGGAGTTGGTCAAAAAGTTTGATCTAGAAAATTGTAAAGATTTTCCAACTCCAATGGGAACTAGCCACAAGGGACTTGGAAGTGAATCACATAGTGAGAATGTAGACGAGAAACTGTATAGAAGTATGATTGGAAGTCTACTTTACCTCACGGCTAGTCGCCCGGATATATCCTTTAGTGTTGGGATTTGCGCGAGATATCAATCTGCACCAAAGGAGGTTCACCTGAAAGCGGTGAAAAGGATCATCCGGTATATCAAAGGATCAATTAATTTCGGAATTTGGTATCCTATGGGAACAAGTTTGGATATTGTTGGATACTCAGATACCGATTGGGCAGGATCAGTGGATGATCGGAAAAGCACGAGTGGTGCATGCTTCTATCTTGGCCATTGCCTTGTTGCATGGCACAGTAAAAAGCAAAATTGCATAGCACTCTCGACTGCCGAAGCGGAATACATTTCAGCTGGAAGTTGCTCAACTCAACTCATTTGGATGAAAAGCGTATTGAGCGACTTCCGCATTTCAGCATCTTCGGTAACAATTCTTTGTGACAACACAAGTGCAATTAACATTTCTAAAAACCCTGTGTTGCACTCTAGAACAAAACATATTGAACTTAGATATCATTTTCTTAGAGAGCTAGTTGAATCAAATACTCTTCAACTTTCATATATTTCAACTGAGGATCAATTAGCTGACATTCTAACAAAACCTTTGGATCAAAAACGTTTTATTCATTTGCGAAAAGCAATTGGAATGCTTTCCTTGAAATAAACTTCTTTTTGAAACCTTTGCTTAGGATAGGTTTTGTCTTTGTTTTGTTTTGTTCATTATCTATGTCTGTACATAGGACATTAATTGAGCATAGATCATAATTGACTTTAATTGCATCTTTTCGCACATTTAGAAATTTATTATGCTTTCGCCATCATAATATTTTACTATTGCAATGATCATTTATGTTAATTAAATCATCTTCTGAGTGATCAAAGTCAATTTCTCTCTCTCAATGATCTCTTGGTATAGTCATTATCTTATTTGACTGTTTAGTCGAGTATGAAATCGAGATCAATTTTTGGTTGAATACTTTATATCTTAAATAATTGATAGCCAATTGAGGGGGAGTCAAAGAAATGTAAAATGCTCAAAAGATGTGGAAAGAGTTACATCCCAATGAGGAGTGTGAAAACTACCACCACATGGAGGAAAGAGCTACCACCTCGGTCGTCCGAGTATTGTGTGCAGCTACCACATGTATACCAAGCATGGTTGTTCAAATTTTGATTAAGTAAAATGCATGTTGAAATACTTGACTCCGTCAAATTTCAAGGTTGGTATAAGGTGGGTTTTTAAAGAAAGATGCTCAAAGAGCCACTCTCTTCAACAGATTGTCTAGATACATTATCTAATATATTTGGGATTTCAAACATCTATTGATCTTTGTATTTCATTTTCTTTACTGAATTGATGATTTGATAAAGGCATTACTCATAAGATCAAGTTAGATGTAATTGAAGGTGTTCAACTTTAAGGGATTTAATTCTTGTAAATTCTCGTTTCATTTTTGGATATTATTGATAGATTTGGCATAATCTAATTCTTGTTGTATGAAACGATGATTTTTGTTTAAGGTTGATACACATTTGTGCTTACAATCTTTTTCTGGTTTTTCTTGAATTTCTCTGAAATTTTCTAAAGAAAAAGTTGGAGCCGATCCGGATCGGGCAAGATGATCCGGATCCCGAACGCAGGTATTCTTCTGCGGGCTGACGATCCGGATTGGACCTGCCGATCCGGATCCCGAACACAGTTTCTCACTGCGGGCAGCCGATCCGGATCGCAATCATAAACTGATCCGGATCGCGGCTAGGGTTTTATAAAGAACAAAAGGGTTTTGATTTCTTTTACTCCAATCTTTTGTTCCAAAGTTTCCAGAGCCTCTCTCTCTAGATTTCATCCTTCCTGGAAGCTTTCAAACTCAAGTTCTTCAACTCCAAGTAAGTTTTATTGATCAAAATCTCGGTTTTTCACCGTTTTTCTCTTTTCCTCCTCAAACGTGATGAATTTCTTGGATCAACTTTGTTTGTGGATGGTTTTTGATCAAATTTCTTTTAAAATAAGAACTCTGGGTAGATTAGTTTTGATTATATGCTAGGTATTCTCCTGATTAACGGATTTTTAGGCTTCGATTTCTAAAATTTCGGTGTTAGGGCATATAATGAGGATTTTCGAAAATCTTGCAATTGATCTATTTTTAAAAGTCTTTTTGCAAAACTAATTTGATTCTTAGTCTCTCTACATGATTATGATTGTTTGGGTACAATTTTTCAAATTTTTGAAAATTAACAATTTTTCATGTGTTTTTGAGTTATTGTTCACAGGATTTTAAAACTTTTAAGCACTTGCACCAATGGCATTCGCCTGGATAATCTTCCTTTTGGTAGCAATGGTAGGACCGAGTGGGTCTTATATAAAAAGAGAACAAGATGACTCAAATCAAGAAGAGACAAAGAAAGTCTATCAAATTGATTCAGAATCAGATGAAGAAGACTGGGAAGAGATTTGTGAACAAGCACAAAAAGCTATTGACAAAGAAGATAGGTTGTACTTGAAGAACAAGAAGCTGATGAGATCGTCCTCAACAACCAAGCAGTACACTAGGCGAAAGAATTCGAGGGGAACTGGAATTCAGATTGATAGACCCCTCACCAGAGCTCGCTCTCTCACTAGAGAATCTCCATGGATTGAAGGTCAAGATGCACCGTCTGGTTCTATACTACATCCTTCAACGTCCTGGAGACACACAGCAAAAGCGAATGTAGGGTCCTCACTTCGACAAGAACAGCGAAGATCGTCTGCTGAACAAGACAGCGTGTCTACAAATCTCAAACAGATTATCTCTGAGCAACATAAGATGAAAAGAAAGGTCTCCAGAATGTCAAAAATGCTTCAAGCGATTTTGAAGAAGTTGGATTGTACCAATCCCACTAGTTCGGATTCTGACTGACTTAACCTTCTTTCTAATCTTTTTGTGCAGGTTTTTCAGTTTTTCGGACTTACTTTTAGTTCTAGTTCTTAAATTTCGAAACATTTTCTATGAAATTTTTAACTCTCCTTCAATTTTTGGTAATTTTTGGCTTTGTTTGTGACAAAAAGGGGGAGAGAGTTTAGAGAACTTGAACAATGATTGTGAAAATCTTGTATACATCAAGGTACAATGATGAACAATGATGACTGCATCAAGGTATAATGATGAACAATGCTGATGTGAAAATTTTGTATACATCAAGGTAAGTATCACTTCAACTTTGGTTTTTATCTAGTGATTGGTTGCATGTCTCCACTAACTATTCGACTAACTATTTGGGCATGTAATATAACTAACAAGTTGATGTTGGACTAACATTTTATGATATTTGGTTTTTGATTGCATAGAAGATATGTTGGCTTTTGACTATGATTCTCTTACATATCTGAATTCTCAAATATCATGATGATCAGATAAACTCTATCTCTGTACTAGGTTTTGTATGCTAAATATTCTTGAGGTATCTAACGATCTCTTTTTGTCAAGAATGATTTCCTTGTGCAGAGAGTACAGATGTCTAAGTCTAGAGTCTGTTTTAGGAGTTTATCTCATATTTTTAAATTTTTGGATCTCCATTGTAAATTTTTGTTGTATGGGGATAGCAACAAATATATCTTTTTGAATTTCCTTTAGTGGATCTGTGTTTTGTCACGAAACCGCCAAAGGGGGAGATTGTTACGGAATTTAAGTTGGCATAGTTTCACGAAAGTCTCAAGTCTTGAAGATTGAAGGTGAAGGAAGTTGGATCATTTAACTCAATCTCAAGAAAGAAGAATTCAAAAGGATCAGGTATGTTTAACTAAAGATTTTGTGTGATCCAAATACTTCTTGTAGTGTAGAAACACTTGGAAGAATCTTTCATTGCATAAAAATCAAAAACTGGACTTGGGACATGTTTAGGATCCGGATCAGGTTGTTCGATCCGGATCCCGAAGGTGGTTCGTTCATACACCAGTTCAATCCGGATCATAGCCTCTCTTGATCCGGATCCCGAACACTGAGTTTACCATCTTCCTTGAACGATCCGGATCAGGCTTCGCAATCCGGATCCCGAACGTTGATGTTTGGTGAACTGTATGAACGATCCGGATCAAGCACTTCGATCCGGATCCTGAACCTTCGTTTTTCTGGAATTGCCTGACTCGTTACGACGATCCGGATCACAGCTAATCCGATCCGGATCGCCGTCCGTAAAATTTCCAGAAATGTTAGGTTTTTGATTCTTATCTCCTTCCTAGGGTTTCTAACCTATAAATAGACCCTATGACTCTTTTTCTAGGGTGAATCGAAATAGCCGTCATTTTCATATATCATATTATACGGCTCTAGATCCACATATAGAGAAGAAAGGAAATCATTAGAGAATACTCTATGTTTCTTCATCTATATTGATTAGTTTGATTCTAGGTTTTCATACTCACATCTTGAGTTGAATCAAACTAATGAATACTTAGATGGTATTTCCGATCTATCTTTGATCTAAGTATTCGGCGGATCATCACCACCAAAAATAACGATTTACCCCAAAAATCGGCGCGTGGATTCGCGTGTCCTTGTGGATTCAAGGTTCAACCGCTCTCGTGGATTCGGAGCGAGGCACGTTCGTGGATTCGAAGGGTGCTATTGGGTGAAGACCGTGGATTCGGTCGGACGTCGTGGATTCGACGTTGGACGCCGTGGATTCGGCGTTGGGCGCAGATCGTGGATTCGAGAAGCGTCGCGGAGCGAGCGGAGAAGATCCTCTAGGAGCATATGGAAAAGGTTGAGTCGTAAGTGTGTACGGTAAATCACCTTGTACGTGTTTTAATTCTAGTGGATTTCTGCCGTGTTATCGGTCCCGTGGTTTTTTACTCCGGTGATGGAGTTTTCCACGTAAAAATCTTGCGAGTTATTTTTTATTTCCGCATTGGGTTTTTATCGCAACGATTTTTGAGTGTTTATACGTTTACACCTATTCACCCCCCTCTAGGTGTTTTTTCCCCTATTTAGATCCTTATTACATATAACCCAACAGAGGACACCTTCCACTGGCCGAGCTACCAGACGGGTACATACCCCTGGCCGGGTTACCAGGTGGGTACATGCCCTGGTCGAGTTACCAGGTGGTTGCTTTACTGAGATTGAGATGGTCTGACAGGATGCCGAGATTTGGTGGCGTCGAGTTCGTCCTGTTGGACTACCAGGAGCTCGGTTGTTGACTTGGAACCAGTTTCGTGCTTTGCTGCTCAGGGCCAATTTTCCTGACAGTGTAAGCAGAAACTGGAAGGGGATCTTAGACTCCTGCAGCAGGGGAGTCGACCTCTTCTGGAGTATGTTCGCGAGTTTTGCGATTGTTGAGTGGTGTACCCCATGTCTCCTGGATGAGATCCAGGATGTTGAGCTAGTTGAGAAAGGACTGCAGTGGAATATCTATCACTTGGTGTATTCTCGGCGGGTGCCAACGTTAGATGCAGCGATTGAGCATGCTTAGCGAGTTGACCGAGGATCAGTGATCATGTCAGGGATAGACAGAGCGCCAGGGACCAGCTCCGGGGAGAGGCATCCAGTGCCACCTGAGTTTGGACAGTCGAGTAGATCGAGACCCCGGGGCCGCCACGATCCTAGTCTGAGGGTCGTGAGTCTCAGAGGAGACAGAGACCAGGAGGTTCTCCGCAGCCGATGTATCAGCAGCAGCAGCGGGATGACTGTGTCCTCGGTGGTGGGCCGCATTTTGCGCCGTAGTGTGACCACAGGCAGGGCACAGATCATGGTCTTGTCCTAAAGCGGGGTCATCAGTCGCTTGGGCAGCTTCGGTTCCTCCTCCTCCGCTCTTCCAGACAGGCGGAGCTTCGACAGGTTATGGCCAGATAGTTAGGGCCACTGCTTCGCGGCAATCCGACGAATGACCACCCCCGAGCGAGAGCGTCTATGTCGCACAGGATGAGGATTCGGGGGCAGCTAGCCACGTGTGGCAGATACTAATCTTATCTCCCCTTCACGCACTTGAGCGTTATTTGTTACCGAAGCATCGCATTCTTTTCTTCTGTAGGGCATTTGCATTGATCTATGGGCTAGAGATAGGACCCTTAGCTGGTGCTCGTGAGGTTCAGATACCTGATCACGTGTTGCACATAGATGGGTGTTATTGGTCCTGCCCAATGCAGTTGGGGTCCTGGTTTTTGGCCCGTTGATCTTTTGGCCCTTCCTCAGCTCCGGGATTTCGAGGTAGTGTAGGTTATGTTACTGTGAGGATCTAAGGCCTTGATGCTTGAGTGATACCACACCGTTGATACACGGTGGTGATGCCACACCGTTGATACACGGTGGTGATGCCACACCGTTGATACACGGTGGTGATGCCACGCCGTTGATACACGGTGGTGATGCCACGCCGTTGGTGCACGACAGTGATGCCACACCGTTGATACACGGTGATGATGCCACACCGTTGATACACGGCAGTGATGCCACACCGTTGATACACGGTGATGATGCCACACCGTTGATACACGGCAGTGATGCCACACCGTTGATACACGGTGATGATGCCACACCGTTGATACACGGTGGTGATGCCACACCGTTGATACACGGTGGTGATGCCACGCCGTTGGTGCACAGCAGTGATGCCACGTTGTAGGCATACAACGGTGAGAGTTTTGTGGATGTTTTGGACTTTGACCGCGAGTTCGGGCATCAGCTTTATGATCGCCTTGTGAGTCAGTTTCCAGTCCCGTTCACCGACGGTTTGGTTCCCGTCAGGGTGTTCTTTATTAGTTGAGGGATCGACTTCGACCCGTGGGTCCGTTGGGGTTATGATAGCATATTGAGCGACCAACTGTGGCACAAGATTGTGTCTCTTGTGGATCCCTTTTGAGGGTAGCTTGCAGTTGTGTTGTCCACTCGAGTGGTTTCGGATCGGGAGGTAACCGAGTGAAGACCCCAGCTTATTGGATTCCCTTCCTTATTGGATTAATATGCGGGTATGCTCGGGTCGTCTTGTTGAGGTTGGCACCATGTTGTGGTTTGGTGCGTGTTACACTTGTGGTTATTTCAGTTTCCCCCAGCCTTTTAGTGGAGCCCTTTAGTTTTTCACGTCTCAGCTCAGTAGTGATGTGATGTTTCCTCGCCGTGATTGACTTGCCCCTTGAGATCTGTGATTGTTGGAGTACGAGGGACGCTCGTAGCACTTTCTGGCTCGAGAGATGAGAGAATTGCACATCGGGTCATACCGTACTTGTTGATGTTGTTGCGGAGTAATCACGAGGAGCGAGTGGGGTTTAGGGAGCTGGAGGCGTATTGTTAGATACCTAGCCGTGGTATTCTTGACTCCTGATGGGCTTGATCTAGTTTCGAGGACGAAACTTTCTTTTAGTGGGGGAGGATGTGAGGTCCCGGAATCCCCCGCGTAGGAGTTGCTGGTTGTTGGGCAGCTTTTAGTGGCCGTTGGGGGTGTTTGTGCGCTTGTCGGGCCCAAGAAATGGATTTGTGATGCAATTTGGGATTTAGTTGCATCACTGGAGGCCTGCGTGATGTGTCGATGGTGTTTGCGCGCATTTTGGACACAAGTGTTGGACTTCGGGCTTATAAGGAGACCCCGTGGGAATTTGGGGGACCCATCGGGTGTTTGGAAGTGATTTCGCGCGATTCAGATGTCAAAATTGGACTCCGGGCAAATTCTGGATTAATGTTACCTCTCCGGCTGCCATCGGGAATTTTTAGAGTTGTATTTTGGCAAATCGGACTTCAGATTTAGACCCGGCGTGGAAAATCGGATCAAGTGGGCTATCCGGGGGCACTCCGCAATTTTCGGATGAGAATTTGGGAAAATGGACATCGTTTTTGGATTCAGCGCGCGAAATCGCTAGGAATGGACTATTTACTTGTTTGATTTGGAGCCCAGATGACGTGCGCGTTTTTCGAGGCGATGCGGCACGAATCTCGAGGCGTGGCGCGTGGCACGGATCCCGAGGCGAACGCGGCGCGCGGGTCAAGGCGCGCGGTTCGAGGCGGCGTGCGGATGGGATGGGGGCGCAGGCGCCTTCAGCGCGGGACGCGCGGGGGCCGCCACGTGGCGGGCCCCCGTTGGCGCCCGCGCGGGCGCGGGGGCACGCGCGCCCGTGTAACGGGCGCGTGTCCCGCGCCTGGGGTAGCGCGGTGTAATGCGCCCCTGTGGCGGGCGCGTTACCGCGCGCCACGTGGCGCTGTGGGCGCGCGCGTGGTCCGGGCGCGCGCGCCCATGGGCCGTGGACCGCGGTTGCTCGCTCCCCATTGGCCAGCGCCGTGGACCGGATGTAGAGTTATTATGGATCCACAAGGATCTAAATAGGTACTATCAAACAACTAGAGGGGGGGTGAATAGGTGTAATACTTAAAAACTCAATCTCAGTGCAAAATAAAAACCAATGCGGAAAATAAAAACAGCACACCGAGATTTACGTGGAAACTCCAATCCAGGAGAAAAACCACGGGACCAACACGCAATAACAATCCACTAAGAATAGAAGAATAACAAGGTGATTACCGACTCCACGGACTCAACCCCTCCTTCAGCTTCTTCGGACCTTGCGCTGACCGGTTGGATATCCGCGCAATAACAATCCCTAAGAAAAGAAGAATAACAAGGTGATTACCGTCTCCACGGATTTAACCCCTCCTTCAATTTCTTGGACCTCGCGCTCCACCGTTTTGCTCGTCCACTGCTCACGTTCGAATCCACGAACGCACGCTTCGAATCCACGAAACGCCTTTAGCACACCGAATCCACGATGCCACGTCGAATCCACGACGCAAACTCAGTCGATAAGAATATTGACTTCGATGGTGATCCTTTGCTTAGATTATCAATGAGGAACCGTAGAAGAAATCTCTAAGCAAAGATTAGATCAATTCGACCAAAGATATGTTCTTGAAGGAACCATCGAATTGACCTAAAAGAGGCTATAAAGAAGAACGATAAAAACCTAGCCTCTAGGGTTGCTCTCAAGAGTTTTATAAAAAGATCGGCCGTAGCTCCCACGTTTTTGAGAAACCCTAAGTGTCTATTTATAGTTTAGAAACCTTTGGAAGGAGATAAGAATCAAAAACTTACCTTATCTGGAAATTTTCAGGACGACGATCCGGATCGGATTTACTGCGATCCGGATCGTCGTAACGAGATTGACGATTCCAGAAAACCAAGGGTTCGGGATCCGGATCGCATTGCCCGATCCGGATCGTTCATACAAATCAGAAAACTTAACATTCGGGATCCGGATCGGAAATTGCATGGATCCGGATCGAAGTCTTGTATGAAGCAACAACCTTCGGGATCCGGATCGTTGGCCCTGATCCGGATCCTGAACATGTCCGAACACCAGTTTTTGATTATTATGAAATTAAAAATTCTTCCAAGTGTTTCTATACTATAAGAAAGTATTCGGATCACCATAATTATTTAGTTAAACATACCTGATCCTTTTGAATACTTTCTTCTTGAGATTGATGTAACTGATCCACAATTCTTCAACTTCAATCTTCAAGATTCAAGACACTGAGTGTCAACTTGAGCTCTTGTTGAATCTTCTCTAAGTCTTTGATTGCTGATTGACAATTTGATCCCTTTAAGACTCCGACTCAACTCACTGACTTGACTCACGAAATATGCCAATACCAAAATGCCGTAACAATCTCCCCCTTTGGCAATTTCGTGACAAAACCCAAAAATACATAAAAGCGCTCAAGTCACTCATCTTAAACCAAAAAATCGAAACTCAATGTCATCACCAAAACATTGATTTTCTTTGCGTGAAAGATCCAATAAATACAAAATTACATTTGAACCAAACAGTCCTAGAACATACTCTATGACTTAGGACTTGGAGTCTTAAAGTGATGTAATTCCTGCAAAACAAAACTCCAAACAAAATCAAACGTCAGTCGTTAGAAATTAAAATCCTACATTTGATTCATCCTTTTGGTTCTTTTGTTTTTCCCAGCTCTTTCAACCTTTCTTTGTCTCCCCCTATCTTGAGCATCTCTAACATGTTCTCCATGTTCTTGAGCATCTATGTTCTCCCCCTTTGTGGTACGATCATCATTTTCCGTTCTCCCCCATTTTTCCATTTTCGTTTCGTTTGTCCTCTCTTGATGATCTCATCTCCGTCATTTCTCTTCTCCCCCTTTTTGTCACAAATTGTCAAACAGTGAACATACTAGACAAAAGGAAATTACTAACAAAATTAGTTCATGGAGAAAGAGAGATAAAAGCTCAGTTCTGGTATATATAACAAAAATGCAGATTGCGTACCGGTACCAGAAAGCAAAAATTAAATAATTTCTTGAAACAAATCCAGATTTTAGAATCTTTTCAAATACCGATTTGTATTCCATCAAGAAATCAATTTAAGTGCTTTAAACAGTGAATTCACACAGATGTCATTCAATCCAATTAATTTCACAAAATTAAAAAGATTTACTCCAAAATCATGAAAAATAAAGGTAAAACATTATAAACCGTTTTTCATGTTATATTCATCAAACACAAGTCATCAAAAATAATCTTGAGATGCAAAGTCTATCAAGATGTAACGGATTTACAAAGATGACATACGGAGATTTCCAAACGACATCAATCTTGAATTCTACCCTTTCAAATTGAGATAAGCACTAAAATACCTAAGGGTGGCTCTTTGAGCATCTTTCAACTATCCCACCTTATACCAACCAGGAGATTGTTCAAAATATAAGAGTTTTGCATATAAATCTCCAAATGCTTCAACTAAAGATTTTCTCATAAAATACTATCAAGCATCCATAACATGTGGTAGCTTCACACACAAACCGGACGACCGGGGTGGCAGCTCTTTCCTACATGTGGTGGTAGTTTTCACACTCCTTTCGGATGTAACTCTTTCCACATCTTTTGCAAATCATTTCAATACCCTTGAAAGAATGCAATCTCTTACGTGAAAGAATTAAATCCCAAATTTTAGTCTATCGGTTGTCTCACGTTTATCACAATGAATTCACACAACCGAGATAGATTAAGCATCTAAAGATCACACATGATTTCTAAAATTTGATGCTTATAAAATCAAAAACTCCTATAATGAAGTATCTTCAAGATTATGATTAAGGAGTAAAGTTGATAATCCAAATAAAATTAATTTGGAGTGAATAAAAGTGAAGCCCTTTTTATTCAATGCACTTGTTCAGTAAAAACCCTTTTGTTCAAAAACAAAGTATAAAAACGAAGAGCATTGAGAAACATGTAATGCAAAGATTAAGAAAAATATGAAAGGAAAACTAATCAAAGCATTACATACAGTCATAAGCTATTTAGAACTTAAGACAAGGAAAGATATCACCTTTCCGAATCCAAAATCGCTGGATTTTGGGTTGTCTTGATTCGTTGTGGCCGGGGGTTGTCCGCTTTGACTGTTGATCCACCTTAGGTCTTTGCCTCGCAGTGATCCACTTGAATGATTGATGTTGTGGCTCGGACCTTTGGTGGGTTGAGTGAACTCCTTTGACTTGATGTGTCTTTTGATTCCGTTGAGTTCGCTCCGTAGATGAAGTTGCCGAAGGACTCTTCTTTCTCTTTTTCGGGCAATTCTTCACCAAATGTCCTTCAAGTCCACATAGGTGACAAGTTCTTCCTTTCAATTTCATTGTGGAACTTGAAGCATTCACAGTTTGGTTCTTTTTGAATCCCAAACCAACCTTGCTTGTTTGACCTAATCCGGACATACATTCAAGTTTCTTGGAACCGGTTGAAATCCTTTGTATGTCGGATTTAAGTTGATGAACTTGCTTGGTCAATGCTTGATTGGTGACATGTATTTCCTCAAACTGCTTTTCAAGAAAATCAATCTTGTTAATATGGGAATTAACGACCATTTCCGATTGATTTATCTTTTCTTGGAGGATTTTATTATTATCCAATAAAAGCTCTCGTTCCTCCTCGAGATCATGAAGTTTGATCTTTAAAGCATGATTCTCGTCTTGATCTTCAAGTCGTTGCTTTCTCAACTTCTTGATATGTTTGGCCATCTTCTTAGATTCCGCAAGAAGTTGTTGATATGCCTCAACGAGTTCTTCCTCGTCCGACTCCCCCTCACTTGATGACTCTCCGCCGGTTGTTGATGTTTCATACAAAATCAAAGGAGTAGAGTTAGTGACTAATGATGATAAACAATTATTAGAAGAGGGAAAATGAGAGGCATGAGAAGCAACGATTTTTTTCCTCTTTACTTGAGGTTGATTCATTAGAAGTAAAATCGTCCCAAGTTTTCGCTTGCAAAGCCTTCTTTTTATATAATTTCGGAGTAGGACAATCCGTTGAAATATGGCCGTAGCCTTTGCATCTATAACATCGGATTTCCCCTTCGAATTCATCTTTTTCCTTAGAAGGTTTTGCAAGGAATTTGAGGTTAGAGGATTTAGAACCCGATGATCCTTTAGATGGTTTCGTGGATGAAGATCCATCGGTTCGATTCTTCCAAAATTTCCGACGAAATTTCTTTGTGATCCGCGCCAATTGTTCTTCAAAATCGGCAAAAGAGATTTCATCGTCGGAACTCGATTCGCTATCTTCTTTCTTTGTGGATTTGAATGCAATACCTGTAAGCTTAGAAGAAGACTTGGAAGAAACTTGATTAGTAGGAAAAGTCAATTCATAAGTTTGCAAAGCACCTACTAATTCCTCAACACTCATCTCATCCGGATGACTAACGGTTTCAATGGCGGTAACCTTTGCCCTAAACCGTTCCGGAAGAGTCCGAAGTATCTTTCTTACAATTTTCGACTCCGGGATCTTTTCTCCTAGATTAGCACATGTATTAATTACATCTTGAAGTCTAGTGTAATAATCTGTAAACAATTCATGCTCTTCCATATGAATAGAGTCAAATTGACTTGTAAGCATCTGGAGCTTTTGAATTTTTACAAGATTAGTACCCTCATGTGTAATTTTGAGAATATCCCAAATTTCCTTCGCGGTTTCACACGCGGAAATTCTTGTAAATTCAGTCGAGGAAAGAGAGTTAAATAAAGCGTTCATACCTTTCCCATTGTAAGAAGATCTTTCAAATTCCTCTTTGGACCATCTAGAGCGAGGTTTTGGGGTAGTAGAATTTCCTACTTCCTCAACAGGATGCACCCAACCGCATTCCACGGATTGCCATACTCGCTCATCAATTGCGATGAGAAAAGCTCTCATCCGCACTTTCCAATAAGCATAATTAGTCCCATCAAAAAGAGGAGGTCTATAAATATTACCACTTTCACCCATCATGATAGATAAACCTAAAACCCGCTCTGATACCAATTGTAGAGTTATTATTGATCCACAAGGATCTAAATAGGTACTATCAAACAACTAGAGGGGGGGTGAATAGGTGTAATACTTAAAAACTCAATCTCAGTGCAAAATAAAACCAATGCGGAAAATAAAAACAGCACACCGAGATTTACGTGGAAACTCCAATCCAGGAGAAAAACCACGGGACCAACACGCAATAACAATCCACTAAGAATAGAAGAATAACAAGGTGATTACCGACTCCACGGACTCAACCCCTCCTTCAGCTTCTTCGGACCTTGCGCTGACCGGTTGGATATCCGCGCAATAACAATCCCTAAGAAAAGAAGAATAACAAGGTGATTACCGTCTCCACGAATTTAACCCCTCCTTCAATTTCTTGGACCTCGCGCTCCACCGTTTTGCTCGTCCACTGCTCACGTTCGAATCCACGAACGCACGCTTCGAATCCACGAAACGCCTTTAGCACACCGAATCCACGATGCCACGTCGAATCCACGACGCAAACTCAGTCGATAAGAATATTGACTTCGATGGTGATCCTTTGCTTAGATTATCAATGAGGAACCGTAGAAGAAATCTCTAAGCAAAGATTAGATCAATTCGACCAAAGATATGTTCTTGAAGGAACCATCGAATTGACCTAAAAGAGGCTATAAAGAAGAACGATAAAAACCTAGCCTCTAGGGTTGCTCTCAAGAGTTTTATAAAAAGATCGGCCGTAGCTCCCACGTTTTTGAGAAACCCTAAGTGTCTATTTATAGTTTAGAAACCTTTGGAAGGAGATAAGAATCAAAAACTTACCTTATCTGGAAATTTTCAGGACGGCGATCCGGATCGGATTTACTGCGATCCGGATCGTCGTAACGAGATTGACGATTCCAGAAAACCAAGGGTTCGGGATCCGGATCGCATTGCCCGATCCGGATCGTTCATACAAATCAGAAAACTTAACATTCGGGATCCGGATCGGAAATTGCATGGATCCGGATCGAAGTCTTGTATGAAGCAACAACCTTCGGGATCCGGATCGTTGGCCCTGATCCGGATCCTGAACATGTCCGAACACCAGTTTTTGATTATTATGAAATTAAAAATTCTTCCAAGTGTTTCTATACTATAAGAAAGTATTCGGATCACCATAATTATTTAGTTAAACATACCTGATCCTTTTGAATACTTTCTTCTTGAGATTGATGTAACTGATCCACAATTCTTCAACTTCAATCTTCAAGATTCAAGACACTGAGTGTCAACTTGAGCTCTTGTTGAATCTTCTCTAAGTCTTTGATTGCTGATTGACAATTTGATCCCTTTAAGACTCCGACTCAACTCACTGACTTGACTCACGAAATATGCCAATACCAAAATGCCGTAACACCGGACCCGTGGACCGGGTCCGTGGACCACCCCTTCCTCTTTTTCTTCTTCTTCTTTTTTCTTCTCCCCCGCAAGCCTTTCTCCTCCATTTTCTTTTCTTCCTTCTTCACCCGAGCGAGAGAGGGAGTGAGGAGGAGATTTTGGGTGGTGCGGTGGCGCGTCGTGAACCTCGTGGAGCATGCGCGGGGTTCCGTTGGGAGCGTTTCGGCGGCGGCGGCGCAGTCGGGTAGGTCCCGTGTGTTGGTTTTTCTGTATTTTTGTACAGTTTTTGGAGCGTTCTTTTAGACTGTAATTGACCCTCTTGCTCTTTTCTGTGTTCGGCATCGTGCACCGTTTTGTGTGCGGACTCCGGCACCGTGCACCGTTTTGCGTGCGGACTCCGTTTTGCGTGCGGACTCCGGCACCGTGCACCATTTTGCATGCGGACTCCGTTTTGCGTGCGGGCTCCGGCACCGTGCACCGTTTTGCATGCGGACTCCGTTTTGCGTGCGAAACCCACGACCCTCAGAATGAGATCGTGGAGGTCTCGGAGGTCCCTGCCAGCTCGTCTGACCCTCATCATCCGGTGCTGGGCGCTTTGCCCCCGAAATCCCTGCGGGAGCTGGAGTCACCTCGACCATAACCGCCTCTCCGTGCTCCACATAGAGGGCCTGCTCCCTAGAGGCATCCAGGGTCTGCAATCTCTCCGAACGGACAAACTGGTAGATATCACGGCGCAGTCCTCGCTCAAACATGTAGATCCGGTGCGCCTCATCCCTAGCCGCGTGCGGTACACAAGCCAACAACTGGTTGAACTCTACAACGTACTCATGCACGGGCCGATCTCCCTGTCGGAGATTCTTCAACTGCTCCTCCAACCTCTGCCTAACGCTCTCTGGGAAAAAGGCTCCAAGAAGTAGACTGCGGAACTCCGCCCAAGTAAGCAGCTGGGTCCCAGGTGGACCTACTGGTCGAACACGCCGCCACCAGGCCTCGGCGTTGCGCTCCAAGAAGTGAGTCGCCAATAGGACCTAAAACCGCTCCTCGATAAATAAGCTCTCGAAATGGCGCTCCATAGCCGTGATCCACGACTCTGCCTCCCACGGCTCCGAACTCTGCCCCGAAAAATGAGGTGGGTTAAACTGACGGAATCTCAACAACAAATCCACCACCTCTCGCTGCTCTGCCCGGGTCAACTATCCTGCCGTCCCGAACGGTTGTCTACCGATATCTGGTGCAATAGGGGCTGCCTGCACTGCTGGTACAACTGGGGGTGCCACAGCTGGCGACGAAGGTGCGGGTAAACTCCCTGGGGGTGCTACAACTGGCTGTACCCTCTGCTCCAACATAAGCATCATCCGACCCATGGCCTCCTCCTGGCGCCGTGTAGCCTCCTCCTAGCGCCGAACAGCCTCCTCCTAGCGCCGAACAGCCTCTGCCAACTGGGCCATCTGCGCCCGAAGCTCCTGCACCTCACTCTGCTGACCCTGTGCTGGCTCCTCCTGCCTAGGCTCATCGGAGGGGGAAGGCTGAGAACGCGTCTGTACCCTGCGTCGGGGAGGCATCATGCCCACCTGCAATACACATGCAAACAGCAGGACAGTACCAAACATCACTCGACCCAATCCAGCGAAAGTCTAAGACATGCCATCCATTCCCTAGCATTATGTTGTCTGCAGCCAACATAATCGCTTAGGAGAATAAACATGCCAATCACTCATCCCGTCCCTTGGGAGATGTATAAAACTCAATCAGGACTCTCGCTAAAAGTCACGACTCTCACGTAGTCATCCTAATGTCCAACCACAAGCCTAGGGTTTCTTAGTCCACAATGACCTACATCCTAGGCTCTGATACCACTCTAATCTGTCATGCCCCGGCGTCGAAACTGCGACCCGGGCTCGCCAACAGATCCGCCGCCCATACGGGAAGCCCCGTATAGATGAAGCGACTAACCTGTAAAAGATCAACTATACTATACAGATATCAGAGCTGAAAGTAAACTGCTAGAAATGAAAATATATACAACTCAAAATCCTCCCCAATACATAAGTCTCTCGAACTGTAAAATAAAATACAACTCTATACCTCACTACAAAGGTCTCTCAACATGAACTCTCAAAAAGTAAAGGGGTACATCTACTCTCTGGACGATGACGACTGGTAGGGATCTATCTCGCGACTCCCTTACCTCGATCAGCCGGATCAGCAACTGGAGCAGCAGGAACAGGAGTAGAAGTCCCTGCGGGAAAAGACACCACGACGGGTGTGAGAACTACGTCCCAAGTAGTTCTCAGTGGGTGCCGCCAACAAGCCCAACGGTCTGCCCACTAAGTCTACTAGAGGCATAAAGTAACAATAATATGATACTGAAATGAAAGGGCTGGAAAAATAACTCTACAGCTACTATGCCTCTATCTAGATGCTCAAAAGGTGGAACAGATGGAAACATGATGCATCTACTAACTCTCAAAGTACAGTCAGCCAATCTACACTGACTGCCGCATAGGGTCCAGTCAAACGTGCGCCCACCTACTGCCGCACATCCTCAGCAGGACGGGTCTACCGTAGGGTGTCCGTGACTGCCAAAACTGGCCCAGCCAGAGGGACTGCGTCGACAAGTCGCGATAGCAGGTAACAGGCCCAACTCCGGAGTGGCACTCGAGGGGCGCGACCCCACCGAGGAAAGTATCCGCGTATCTCTGTCGAGCTCAAAATGGCTCATGCAGGCTATAGTCCAAACCACGATCAACAAGATCGACCAACAACACCAACGCTCACTCACAGGCTGGAAAACCACACAGCCAGGACCACCGTCTGCCAGACGGCTCCCACAACAGAACACTAAACTCACAGGAAAGACCGACACCATAAGGGTTCAGAAACCCGATAGGCCGGTGCTTAGAACCCTATCAAACAAAAACAGACTCTAGGCTCCGCCTAACGAAGTTCCCGACCCCCTTATAGTTCGGGAACTCAACAACCTCGGTACAGCACGCAGAAACACCAACCAGGGCACGAAAGTTCCGGGAGACCTACACCTACAACCCTATCAAACAAGAACAGGTTCCAGGCTCGGCCCCCGTGGCTTTCGTCCCGACAAAGGAACGGCCCTTAGAACCCAGACCACTCGAATCCTTTCGAGTGGGGAGATTTACAGGAAAAAGGTGACATTTGTTATTGAAAACCATTTCCACTCAACCCACACAGGGTGAAGATTAAAAGTAGTTCCCTTTTTGAAAAACTATCTTGATTTGTGGAGAAACCCATTTTTTAATGATTTTTAGTTCTTTTAGGAAAAACAGTTAGAAAATAAGTATTTTACCCAAACCCCGAAGGGCTGATGCCTTTGTCCAATCAAACAAGAACAGACTCCAGCGGCCCTTCGATGCTTGGAAGAAAACATTGGTAGACTAAAATCATGTGTATGTCGAAAAGGGTTCTGGGTTCTAGGTCCTGCTAACACTAGTACACTACTGCCACTAACACAGTGGCGACAACCCAAACAGGGGAAAACAAGACCTCCCGGGACGACCGTTTACCCCAAACGGTTCCCGGTACAGACAAGCGATCCACTACATCTACCAGACTCCACTCTGCTCCTATGCACGAGTGCAAATGCATCCCACACTAAAAGAAAGTCCCGACCGCTCGGCCCACTACCCGGGCGAGGATAACACTAAGTCCAGGAATGAAACACAATGTGTGGATGTCTAAACATAAATAACCCTAGCCCAAGTGAGGGTTATCTACTGGTCTGGTTACACATGCAACATATGACGGGGGTGCTAGGTCAAGTTCCAATAACTATAATTAAACAGGTGGTAGGAAGCAAAAGAGATCATCAGATAATTACAAGGAATAACAATTCCTACATTCTAGCATGCTACACAAGAATCTACTATCATGCATGGTCCTACTATAGCAGATTTAATGTTCAGTCCATCCAACTTGGAGACAAGGCCACCCACCTGAAGGCGCTAACTGTCTAAAGTCCCACAGCTGAAAATACCCCAAAATCAATAACTCCAGATCCAACGGGCCCAGCAATACCCGCAAATCCTCCTGGGTACAACACAAGGCTTACAATTACACTTTATTCCAAAAATAACCCAAGTAATCACAATCTGAAATTCAGTCCCAAAGATGCCAATTATTCACCTGCAGAAAGGGCTCCCAAAAATCTGATAAAAATACCACAGCGATCCTCGCGTCGAGACATTCGAAACGGGTACATGCACGCCCAATTTCGAGCACCTTAGGCCAAGTTACAAATTCCACAACACAGGGTGCTCACAACCACACAACGACACGACTGTAAATCCATGCACAGTTAAGGGAGAAAACTATACCTCCGGGAAGGTCTCGGAAAAATCCAAGAAAAATACTATGATAATCCTCGCGATGATTAGATACAAAAAGTGCAAAGGTTCATCTCAATCCGATGTCGGAGCGCGGAGAAAACCCCGAATGAACCTGCTATCCTCGAAATCCTCATAGAAAACCAGGGTCGCAGGAAGCATGGAAGAACTCCTCGAAAAGCGCGAAATGAGGAATTGCTAAAAATACCAAGATCGTAGCCTTACCTGTCGTGGATCCAACGGCGAAGAAATCGCTCGAAAAGGTAGTCGGAGTAGGCCGGGGGAGCTCGTGCACCGAAACGCGACGGGAGAAACACCGGTGAAGGAACGTCGCGACGCGCCAAGAAAATGGAAATCTGGATAAGCGTGCCACGTAAAATCCCTAAAATAGACAGATGGATGCAGCACTACGTGGGGATCAACTTTGCTGAAGACCTCCAGTCGGTTTGAAACTCGGAAATGCCAAAAACTTGCAAAAGAAGGCGGCTCGGGCTATTTATAGGCCGCAACAAACAATTGAAGAAATTCCATTCAAGTCCCCGGATTCGGGCGCTCCCGAAGATTCGGGCGCCCGAATCCGACAGCAAAAGGGGAAACACTGTAGGCGCCCGGAACTGCCTCGTGCCGCCACGTCACCCGCACAACAAACAGTTGTGCGGGGCGTGTCGGGAGCTGTGCGGGGCGTGCCGGGAGTGGCCACGTGGCCCTCCCGGTGACCGACACGTGTCCCGCACAGCAAACAGCTGTGCGGGGCGCGTGTGGTGCCGCCGCGTGGCGCCTCCCCGGTCAAACGGGTAGGTGGCGCCCGCCAATCACGGCGCGCCACCTGTCCCTGGCACTGTCGCGGTCACACGTGCGGGTAGGCGCAGCCTGGCCGCCTGCCACGCACGCGCCCCAAGGCGCCCTCCCGCGACCCCGTGCGCCGCGCCTCGTGAGCCCGCGAGTAGCACGCCGACAGTGTCCCCTGCACCCGGTCCACGCACCCTACTTCGGGTTCCGTGGACCGCGCCGCGTGCACCGACCAACCGGGGACTGCCACGTGTCCACCCGCCTTGGTCCATGCACCGCCGCGCCAACCCTGCAGACCGCGCATCAAGAGCCCACCAATCAGGCGGCGCCACGTGTCCATGCGCCGGGTCCGTGCGCCCAGCCGCGCCTCTCTGTGGACCGAGCGCTGCGGACCGACCAATAACAGGCCGCCACGTGGCAGCCGGTGGTCCACGGCCCCTCCCATGCACCGAAATTCAGCGAAAACTTCCGAGAGTCCTTTTTGGGCCTCCGGACTCAGAATCAAACAAGCAAAAAGCCGTTTTCAAGCGTTTTTCCACGCTAAATCCAAATCCAACCTCTGTTTGGCCCAAAACCATTTCAAAAATTCGACAAATGCAGCCGAAGGCCAATCCAGCTGTGGATATCACACAGGGTCCATCTGTGGCATCCCTTTGATGCACTATGGGCCAGACACACCAACACTAGGTGTTCTACACCACGGTTTATGGGAGAAGCTACACGGGGATAGGTGTTCTACCCAACGGTCTGCCCACTAAGTCTACTAGAGGCATAAAGTAACAATAATATGATACTGAAATGAAAGGGCTGGAAAAATAACTCTACACCTACTATGCCTCTATCTAGATGCTCAAAAGGTGGAACAGATGGAAACATGATGCATCTACTAACTCCCAAAGTACAGTCACCCAATCTACACTGACTGCCGCATAGGGTCCAGTCAAACCTGCGCCCACCTACTGCCGCACATCCTTAGCAGGACAGGTCTACCGTAGGGTGTCCGTGACTGCCAAAACTGGCCCAGCCAGAGGGACTGCGTCGACAAGTCGCGATAGCAAGTAACAGGCCCAACTCCGGAGTGGCACTCGAGGGGCGCGACCCCACCGAGGAAAGTATCCGCATATCTCTGTCGAGCTCAAAATGGCTCATGCAGGCTATAGTCCAAACCACGATCAACAAGATCGACCAACAACACCAACGCTCACTCACAGTGTGACACCCCCGGAATTTGGATTAGTCCTCTATATAAATGATATAATAGGACTAAATCTCTAACCCGGCTATAGCATTTTGGATGGTAGCAAAATCCAAGAGGAACATGAGAGTTAAGCGTGCTAGAGCTAGAGTAGTTCTAGGATGGGTGACCCCCTGGGAAGTGGGGCGTCACAGTTGGTATCAGAGCCATTCACCAGCCGGAAATGTGAGATGAGTCTCGGCTGAGCCAGGGTTATATAGCGGGTAGAGCGAGGCTCCCCGGCTAATGACCGTTGTGAGTGGAGTGCAGCTCCTCACAAGATCGGCTAAGGCTAGCGAGACGAGTCTCACATCGCCTGGTGCTTGTGAGTGTGCTTGAGCCTGACGTGGACGTCAGGGCTTAAAGGGGGGAAGAATGTGACACCCCCGGAATTTGGATTAGTCCTCTATATAAATGATATAATAGGACTAAATCTCTAACCCGGCTATAGCATTTTGGATGGTAGCAAAATCCAAGAGGAACATGAGAGTTAAGCGTGCTAGAGCTAGAGTAGTTCTAGGATGGGTGACCCCCTGGGAAGTGGGGCGTCACACACAGGCTGGAAAACCACACAGCCGGGACCACCGTCTGCCAGACGGCTCCCACAACAGAACACTAAACTCACAGGAAAGACCGACACCATAAGGGTTCGGAAACCCGATAGGCCGGTGCTTAGAACCCTATCAAACAAGAACAGACTCTAGGCTCCGCCTATCGAAGTTCCCGACCCCCCTATAGTTCGGGAACTTAACAACCTCGGTACAGCACGCAGAAACACCAACCAGGGCCCGAAAGTTCCGGGAGACCTACACCTACAACCCTATCAAATAAGAACAGGTTCCAGGCTCGGCCCCCGTGGCTTTCTTCCCGACAAATGAACGGCCCCTAGAACCCAGACCACTCAAATCCTTTCGAGTGGAGAGATTTACAGGAAAAAGGTGACATTTGTTATTGAAAACCATTTCCACTCAACCCACACAGGGTGAAGATTAAAAGTAGTTCCCTTTTTGAAAAACTATCTTGATTTGTGGAGAAACCCATTTTTTAATGATTTTTAGTTCTTTTAGGAAAAATAGTTAGAAAACAAGTATTTTACCCAAACCCCGAAGGGCTGATGCCTTTGTCCAATCAAACAAGAACAGACTCCAGCGGCCCTTCGATGCTTGGAAGAAAACATTGGTAGACTAAAATCATGTGTATGTCGAAAAGGGTTCTGGGTTCTAGGTCCTGCTAACACTGGTACACTACTGCCACTAACACAGTGGCGACAACCCAAACAGGGCAAAACAAGACCTCCCGGGACCACCGTTTACCCCAAACGGTTCCCGGTACAGACAAGCGATCCACTACATCTACCAGACTCCACTCTGCTCCCAAGCACGAGTGCAAATGCATCCCACACTAAAAGAAAGTCCCGACCGCTCGGGCCACTACCCGGGCGAGGATAACACTAAGTCCAGGAATGAAACACAATGTGTGGATGTCTAAACATAAATAACCCTAGCCCAAGTGAGGGTTTTCTACTGGTCTGGTTACACATGCAACATATGACGGGGGTGCTAGGTCAAGTTCCAATAACTATAATTAAACAGGTGGTAGGAAGCAAAAGAGATCATCAGATAATTACAAGGAATAACAATTCCTACATTCTAGCATGCTACACAAGAATCTACTATCATGCATGGTCCTACTATAGCAGATTTAATGTTCAGTCCATCCAACTTGGAGACAAGGCCACCCACCTGAAGGCGCTAACTGTCTAAACTCCCACAGCTGAAAATACCCCAAAATCAATAACTCCAGATCCAGCGGGCCCAGCAATACCCGCAAATCCTCCTGGGTACAACACAAGGCTTACAATTACACTTTATTCCAAAATTAACCCAAGTAATCACAATCTGAAATTCAGTCCCAAAGATGCCAATTATTCACCTGCAGAAAGGGCTTCAAAAAATCTGATAAAAATACCACAGCGATCCTCGCGTCGAGACCTTCGAAACGGGTACCTGCACGCCCAATTTCGAGCACCTTAGGCCAAGTTACAAATTCGACAACACAGGGTGCTCACAACCACACAACGACACGACTGTAAATCCATGCACAGTTAAGGGAGAAAACTATACCTCCGGGAAGTTCTCGGAAAAATTCAAGAAAAATACTATGATAATCCTCGCGACGAGTAGATACAAAAAGTGCAAAGGTTCGTCTCAATCCGATGTCTGAGCGCGGAGAAAACCCCGAATCAACCTGCTGTCCTCGAAATCCTCACAGAAAACTAGGGTCCCAGTAAGAATGGAAGAACTCCTCGAAAAGCTTGAAACGAGGAAATACAGAAAATACCAAGATGGTAGCCTTACCTGTCATGGATCCAACTGCGAAGAAATCGCTCGAAAAGGTGGTCAGAGTAGGCCGGGGGAGCTCGCGCACTGAAACGCGACGGGAGAAACACCGGCGAAGGAACGTCGCGACGCGCCAAGAAAATGGAAATCTCGATAAGCGTGCCACGTAAAATCCCCAAAATTGACAGATGGATGCAGCACTGCGTGGGGATCAACTTTGCTGAGGACCTCCAGTCGGTTTGAAGCTCGGAAATGCCAAAAACTTGCAAAAGAATGCGGCTTGGGCTATTTATAGGCCGCAACAAACAATTGAAGAAATTCCATTCAAGTCCCCGGATTCGGGCGCTCCCGAAGATTCGGGCGCCCGAATCCGACAGCAAAAGGGGAAACACCGTAGGCGCCCGGAACTGCCTCGTGCCGGGAGTGGCCACATGGCCCTCCCGGTGACCGACACGTGTCCTGCACAGCAAACAGCTGTGCGGGGCGCGTGTGGTGCCGCCGCGTGGCGCCTTCCCGGTCAAACGAGTAGGTGTCGCCCGCCAATCGCGGCGCGCCACCTGTCCCTGGCACTGTTGTGGTCACACGTGCGGGCAGGCGCAGCCTGGCCGCCTGCCACGAACGTGCCCCGAGGCGCACCCCCGCGACCCCGTGCGCCGCGCCTCGTGAGCCCGCGAGTAGCACGCCGACACGTGTCCCCTGCACCCGGTCCACGCACCCTACTTCGGGTTCCGTGGACCGCGCCGCGTGCACCGACCAACCGGGGACTGCCACGTGTCCACCCGCCTTGGTCCATGCACCGCCGCGCCAACCCTGCAGACCGCGAATCAAGAGCCCGCCAATCAGGCGGCGCCACGTGTCCATGCGCCGGGTCCGTGCACCCAGCCGCGCCTCTCTGTGGACCGAGCGCTGCGGACCGGCCAATAACAGGCCGCCACGTGGCAGCCGGCGGTCCACGGCCCCTCCCATGCACCGAAATTCAGCGAAAACTTCCGGGAGTCCGTTTTTGGGCCTCCGGACTCAGAATCAAACAAGCAAATAGCCGTTTTCAAGCATTTTTCCATGCTGAATCCAAATCCAACCTCTGTTTGGCCCAAAACCATTTCAAAAATTCAGCAAATGCAGCCGAAGGCCAATCCAGCTGTGGATATCACACAGGGTCCATCTGTGGCATCCCTTTGATGCACCATGGGCCAGACACATCAACACTAGGTGTTCTACACCACGGTTCATGGGAGAAGCTACACGGGGATCGGGGTCACCACAATTTTGGCCGCCACCGTTGGACCGAGAGGAGTCTTTGAGAGTTTGGATTTGCGCGTTCCAGGTGGGTGGTTGTTGCATACCTCTTTTTACGACTTTCTCACTAGGACTATTAGAGAGACCCCTAAATTATTATTCATTAGTTGTCACCCTATTGTAAGTCATGCATGATTACATTAATTCTGAGCCTATCCATGTGGGAATATTATTGTGGGAATATTATTGTGGGGATATATTTGCATGCCATGTTACTACTTAGCTTTCTATGCAAAAAGGGATTATTATGTTGGGACATTATGATTTAGCCTACGTGAGAGTACTATTGATGCTTCCTTTTATCGCTACACTATCATATTGGGACTTGACTTAGGAGAAACCATGTTGGTTCTTTTCTCCTCTTTATTCAGATATATGATTCATGTTGCTTGGGTTCGAGCAGGGATTTGGGATAGTGTAGTCGAGGTTGATGAGTCGGGGAAAGGTTGTACTAGTTATTGGACTTGTGGGGTGTTGCGGCAACCGCAGATATTGGGCAGTTAACCGGATGTTTACTTTTGCATCAGATTGGGGGATCGGGTTTTCTTCAGTGGATGGATTTTTCCCACTTGAGCATAGTCGTGATCCAGTCCTGCTATATTGTGATACTATGACATGGTTACTTTACTCGTGTGGGTCGCTCCCCTCGAGTACCACTCCGGAGTAGGCTTTAGGACCGAACCGGGTGCCGGTCAGTTGGTTATTTGGAGATCGAACCGTGTGCCGATCAATTATTGGGTTCGTGAGATTGACGACAGAGCAGGCAGTACCGGGTTCTATACCGGTTCATCTGATTGGGTTATTTTAGCAAATACGTTACTGATGCATGCATACAGTCATTTTAGTCCGTACTGCATTAGAGGCATAGTAGTGGTAGTTTTTCCTTATCAGCAGATTATTCCAGCTTACCACTTTGCCTTCCTGTTCGCCTCTGGTAGACTTAGTGGGTATGTCGGATCCTGAGGATTTACCCACTAGGGGCAACTGGTTTTATCAGTGGTTCTCACCCCCATGGTTGTTTCCTTTTTCTCTCTTCCTTTGTTTTGCAGAGTCTTCTGCGGGAGCTGCTGGACCATCGGCAGCTGATCGAGGTAAGGGAATCGCTAAGTAGATGGATCTCCTGTGAGGCTGAGCATTTCTGTTAGATAGCTGATGTACCCTCCACTCAGACTGTAGTTTTCTTTTATTTTGGGTCTAGCTTCGGCCCGCTGGATGTACTTTTTTGGTGAGCTGGGAGAGACAGATGTATTTATTACAGCTGTACTTTATTTTCCAGTTCAGTTTTAGTCTGAGATGTTGTAGTTTTAGTTCAGCTTTGTACTTGTGCTCTTTTATTGCCTATATTATATCTAAGCGGGTTTTCGGCGCTTCATGTACGCGGGAAATTCCGTGTGCACGACGGATCTGTAGACGGGTCCGGATTCTGGTTTACACCCGGGGCGTGACAGGCAGCACCTAGCCCGCGGCGCGCCTAGCCCTAGCTTGCGGCGGCTTGCGGTGTAGCGTGTCACTACCTCCACTTGGCCTTAGCTCAAGCTCGGCGCAGTGACGGCGGTCTTGTTAGCGGCGGCGGCAGCCTCCCGTTGATTCTGACGGCGGCGGTGGCCTCTCGATTAATCTGACGGCGGCGGCAGCCTCCCGTCTAACCCGACGGCGGCGGCGGCCTCCCGTCAAGGCCAAGAACGGCGGCGGCGGCCTCCCGTCAAGGCCAAGAACGACGGCGGTGACTCCGCTACTCCCCTCGCTTCCACGAAAACCCCCAAGAACCCAACAAACACGCGGAAAATCCTACTAAACCAATAAAAGAGGTAACGAAACACCAAGAACACACCTTCTAACCAGTGAAGATGACGGTACGATGCTTGGCTCCGTCCTCTGCTCTCCGGTCTCCCGCGATGTTGGTGCTCCCTCCTCCATTGCCCTACGATGATGCCGATTTCCGATCCCGATCTCCGACGAACCCTTCGTGGAAGAAGACAATGTTCTCTTTTCGTTACAATTTTTGAAAACTAGGATTTTCTTGTCTCTCTCCCTCTCTTAGGTGTGTAAAATAGAAATCGATCCCCAGTTCTACTATTTATAAGAGATTTTGAAACAATAATAACCGCTTCCTAACTTTTTGTAACAAATCAAATCTTTTTGTAACAAATCAAATCTTTTTGTAACAAAACAATTTTTTTTATAACAAATCGAACCTTTTGTAACAAACAAATTTTTTAATTTAACTGTTTCTTCCTCGATTTGTGTTCCAAATTATTCGGAAAACTCATCATACATTTGCACGGATTTCTAAACACCCAAAAATCGAAATGAGTGTTCTAAACCCTCTCTCATATTAAACTTAGAAAATCACAATGGGAGCTCCGCTTACCGGAATTTAGAGCCGATCGCACCACCATTTTCCATTTTTTGAGCCCTGCACACGGAAATATAAATCCGACCAAAAAGACATAACGAAAATACGATAAAAAATACCGTGAATATCGAAAGTGATACCGAACATGTTGGGTTATATGTAATACGGATCTAAATAGGAGAAAAAACACCTAGAGGGGGGTGAATAGGTGTAAACGTATAAACACTCAAAAATCGTTGCGATAAAAACCCAATGCGGAAATAAAAAATAATACGCAAGATTTTTACGTGGAAAACTCCATCACCGGAGTAAAAAACCACGGGACCGATAACACGGCAGAAATCCACTAGAATTAAAACACGTACAAGGTGATTTACCGTACACAATTACGACTCAACCTTTTCCATACGCTCCTAGAGGATCTTCTCCGCTCGCTCCGCGACGCTTCTCGAATCCACGATCTGCGCCCAACGCCGAATCCACGGCGTCCAACGTCGAATCCACGACGTCCGACCGAATCCACGGTCTTCACCCAATAGCACCCTTCGAATCCACGAACGTGCCTCGCTCCAAATCCACGAGAGCGGTTGAACCTTGAATCCACAAAGACACGCGAATCCACGCGCCGATTTTTGGGGTAAATCGTTGTTTTTGGGTGGTGATGATCCGCCGAATACTTAGATCAAAGATAGATCGGAAATACCATCTAAGTATTCATTAGTTTGATTCAACTCAAGATGTGAGTATGAATACCTAGAATCAAACTAATCAATATAGATGAAGAAACATAGAGTATTCTCTAATGATTTCCTTTCTTCTCTATATGTGGATCTAGAGGCGTATATATGAAAATGACGGCTATTGTTATTTTCGGCCTCTTTTTGGATTAACCCAAGAAGAAGAGTCATAGGGTCTATTTATAGGTTAGAAACCCTAGGAAGGAGATAAGAATCAAAAACCTAACATTTCTGGAGATTTTACGGACGGCGATCCGGATCGGATTAGCTGTGATCCGGATCGTCGTAACGAGTCAGGCAATTCCAGAAAAACGAAGGTTCGGGATCCGGATCGAAGTGCTTGATCCGGATCGTTCATACAGTTCACCAAACATCAACGTTCGGGATCCGGATTGCGAAGCCTGATCCGGATCGTTTAAGGAAGATGGTAAACTCAGTGTTCGGGATCCGGATCAAGAGAGGCTACGATCCGGATTGAACTGGTGTATGAACGAACCACCTTCGGGATCCGGATCGAACAACCTGATCCGGATCCTGAACATGTCCCAAGTCCAGTTTTTGATTTTTATGCAATGAAAGATTCTTCCAAGTGTTTCTACACTACAAGAAGTATTCGGATCACACAAAATCTTTAGTAAAACATACCTGATCCTTTTGAATTCTTCTTTCTTGAGATTGAGTTAAATGATCCAACTTTCTTCACCTTCAATCTTCAAGACTTGAGACTTTCACGAAACTACGCCAACTCAAATTCCGTAACAATCTCCCCCTTTGGCGGTTTCGTGACAAAACACAGATCCACTAAAGAAAATTCAAAAAGATATTTTTGTTGCTATCACCATACAACAAAAATTTACAATAGAGATCCAAAAATTTAAAAACATGAGATAAACTCCTAAAACAGACTCTAGACTTAGACATCTGTACTCTCTGCACAAAGAAATCATTCTTGACAAAAAGAGATCGTTAGATACCTCAAGAATATTTAGCATACAAAACCTAGTACAGAGATAGAGTTTATCTGATCATCATGACATTTGAGAATTCAGATATGTAAGAGAATCATAGTCAGAAACCAACATATCTTCTATGCAATTAAAAACCAAATGTCACAAAAAGTTAGTCCAACATCAACTTGTTAGTCATATTACATGCCCAAATAGTTAGTCGAATAGTTAGTCGAGACATGCAAACAGTCACAAGATGAAAACCAAAGTTGAAGTTGAAGTGATACTTACCTTGATGTATACAAAATCTTCATCATCAAGATTTTCTCAATCAACAATCATTGTTCAAATCATTGTTCTAAACTCTCTCCCCCTTTTTGTCACAAACAAAGCCAAAGATTACAGAAGTGGAGAGAATGGTTAACAGTTCAAGTTGGAGAACTAAGGACTCAAATTAAAACTTAAAAAAACTGCACAAAAGAAGGATTTAAACATATGCATAATAAACAGAAATTGGAAGGATACGGATTATTCAGACTCGTCTGAACTGATACAGCCGAGGATTTGGAATATCTTCTTTATTCGCTTGTTCATTGATGATTGATTCTTATTTACCTTCTTTATTTCTTCCTTTAACTCAATTAGTTCATTTGATATACGTTCTTGCTCGTTGGAGAGCCTTTGCTGTTCTTTATAGATTGAGGTAACAGATGCATCATCATCAGAAGTTGATTGCGGTGCTTGTTGTGCCGGAGGTGCTGGTTGTGATGGTGGAGCTGGTTGGACTGGAGGAGCTGCTGCCGGTGCAGAGGTTGTTGCTTGTTGTCGTTGTGCTCGTTGCCGGTGAAGAGGTATGAAAGGTTCATCTGGCTTCGTCGAAAGAGACTTTACAATTGTTGTGTCATTGATCGTTCCTAGACTGTGCAGATAGGAACTCGCATTTGTGTCAGCTTTAAATTTGCGAAGAATGCGCATGATGATCATTGGATAGGGTAGTCTCTCTGACGGATGAGCTTGCTCCACATATCGTGCCATCCTTGACCAGATGACGTAGGGAATGTTTAAGTTAGCTCCCATTGCTGCTGCGGGGTTTCCAAGTAGATAAAGGAATATCATTCTTTCCCACCGAAGAACCTTTGTGTTCATGTTTGGAATAATATTGTAACAAACAATAAGGTTTAAGATGCGGTACTCTGGTCGTAGTTCTTTCGAGAAAACGGAGTTTCCTGTCGACCGAGTATTTGGAACACAGATTCCATCAACTACCACTCTCCAGGAGTAGGTGTTGAAGGCTTGATTCTTCAGGTAATGAGTGCCATCGGCTCGGGCGTCCATCCCTAGTACTTCACCAATTAGCTGAGGCGTTACTTTAATTCTGACATTCTTGACTAATGTTTGAAAATCCCGACGCCCGCTTTCCTGATCAACTAGATAGCAGGCATTCTGATAAAACATCCTCACTGAGTGAAGACAATACCCAGTGGTCTCCGGGAAATCGCAAATGAAAGCAAGACCTCTCTGGTCAAACAAAGTCCCAAACGTCTGAGAACGCTGCTTTAAGGCTTTTACATCAACATGCCTTTCTCCAATGCATTCTCTGTTTTCAAAATCCTTTATTCTAGCCGAGCTGACAAAGTCTTGTGGAGGTGCTTGCCTATCAGCTGGTTGCTCAATGGAGATTCCTTGTGCACTCCCTCTTTTGCGAGCAATACTTTTTCTTCTTGTCTTCCCAGAAGTTTCTTCCATTGGAGCTTTGCCTTTCTCAGCAGCAGTGGGCGGAGCCTTTGATGTTTCTGCAGGTGCTTTTCCCTTTGAAGCAGTCAGAACAGTCGTTGCTTCAACTTGCAGTTCATCCCAATTAATTGATTCCGTTTCAGATTCTGTATCGGAATCATCTTTAGCTTTCTTCGCTTTCTTAGCCTTCTTAGCCCTCTTGGGCTTGACGGTGTCTCTCGTATGAACCATAGCCGCAAGTAGGAAAACAATCCAAGTGATCACCATTTTGATTACTAGTGAAAGATGTATCCTATGAAGACCAACTCAAGAACACATGAAAAAATTGTTAATTTTCAAAGATTGAAAAATTGTACCCAAACAATCATAATCATGTAGAGAGACTAAGAATCAAATTAGTTTTGCAAAAGGAATTTTAAAAATAGATCAATTGCATGATTTTCGAAAATCCTTATTATATGCCCTAAAACCGAAATTTTAGAAATCGAAGCCTAAAAATCCGTTAATCAGGAGAATACCTAGCATATAGTCAAAACTAATCTACCCAGAGTTCTTATTTCAAAAGAAATTTGATCAAAAACTATCCACAAACAAAGTTGATCCAAGAATTTCATGACGTTTGTGGAAGAAGAGAGAAAAACGGTGAAAAACCGAGATTTTGATCAATAAAACTTACTTGGAGTTGAAGAACTTGAGTTTGAAAGCTTCCAGGAAGGATGAAATCTAGAGAGAGAGGCTCTGGAAACTTTGGAACAAAAGATTGGAGTAAAAGAAATCAAAAACCCTTTTGTTCTTTATAAAACCTAGCCGCGATCCGGATCAGTTCATAACTGCGATCCGGATCGGCTACCCGCAGTGAGAAACTGCGTTCGGGATCCGGATCGGCAGATACAATCCGGATCGTCAGCCCGCAGAAGAATTCCTGCGTTCGGGATCCGGATCATCTAGCCCGATCCGGATCGGCTCCAACTTTTTCTTTAGAAAATTTCAGAGAAATTCAAGAAAAACCAGAAAAAGATTGTAAGCACAAATGTGTATCAACTTTAAACAAAAATCATCGTTTCATACAACAAGAATTAGATTATGCCAAATCTATCAATAATATCCAAAAATGAAACGAAAATTTACAGAAATTAAATCCCTTAAAGTTGAACACCTTCAATTACATCTAACTTGATCTTATGAGTAATGCCTTTATCAAATCATCAATTCAGTAAAGAAAATGAAATACAAAGATCAATAGATGTTTGAAATCCCAAATATAATAGATAATGTATCTAGACAATCTGTTGAAGAGAGTGGCTCTTTGAGCATCTTTCTTTAAAAACCCACCTTATACCAACCTTGAAATTTGACGGAGTCAAGTATTTCAACATGCATTTTACTTAATCAAAAAATTTGAACAACCATGCTTGGTATACATGTGGTAGCTGCACACAATACTCGGACGACCGAGGTGGTAGCTCTTTCCTCCATGTGGTGGTAGTTTTCACACTCCTCATTGGGATGTAACTCTTTCCACATCTTTTGAGCATTTTACTTTTTCTATGACTCCCCCTCAATTGGCTATCAATTACTTAAGATATAAAGTATTCAACCAAATATTGATCTCGATTTCATACTCGACTAAGCAGTCAAATAAGATAATGACTATACCAAGAGATCATAGAGAGAGAGAAATTGACTTTGATCACTTAGAAGATGATTTAATTAACATAAATGATCATTGCAACAGTGAAATATCATGATGGCAAAAGCATAATAAAATTCTAAATGTGCGAAAAGATGCAATTAAAGTCAATTATGATCTATGCTCAATTAATGTCCTATGTACAAACATAGATAATGAACAAAACAAAAACAAATACAAAACCTATCCTAAGCAAAGGTTTCAAAACGAAGTTTATTTCAAGGAAAGCATTCCAATTGCTTTTCGTAAATGAATAAAACGTTTTTGATCCAAAGGTTTTGTTAGAATGTCAGCTAATTGATCCTCAGTTGAAATATATGAAAGTTGAAGAGTATTTGATTCAACTAGCTCTCTAAGAAAATGATATCTAAGTTCAATATGTTTTGTTCTAGAGTGCAACACAGGGTTTTTAGAAATGTTAATTGCACTTGTGTTGTCACAAAGAATTGTTACCGAAGATGCTGAAATGCGGAAATCGCTCAATACGCTTTTCATCCAAATGAGTTGAGTTGAGCAACTTCCAGCTAAAATGTATTCCGCTTCGGCAGTCGAGAGTGCTATGCAATTCTGCTTTTTACTGTGCCATGCAACAAGGCAATGGCCAAGATAGAAGCATGCACCACTCGTGCTTTTCCGATCATCCACAGATCCTGCCCAATCGGCATCTGAGTATCCAACAATATCCAGACTTGTTCCCATAGGATACCAAATTCCGAAATTAATTGATCCTTTGATGTACCGGATGATCCGTTTCACCGCTTTCAGGTGAACCTCCTTTGGTGCTGATTGATATCTCGCGCAAATCCCAACACCAAAAGATATATCCGGGCGACTAGCCGTGAGGTAAAGTAGACTTCCAATCATACTTCGATACAGTTTCTCGTCTACATTCTCACTATGTGATTCACTTCCAAGTCCCTTGTGGCTAGTTCCCATTGGAGTTGGAAAATCTTTACAATTTTCTAGATCAAACTTTTTGACCAACTCCATTGCATACTTGGATTGACTCAAGTGAATACCTTCATTATTTTGTTTAATTTACAATCCAAGGAAATAAGTCAATTCGCCTATCATGGACATCTCAAATTCGCTTTCCATGGTTTCCGCGAATTTAGAAGCATCATTATCTCTTGTTGCGCCAAATACAATGTCATCGACATAGATTTGTGCTACAATGAAATTGCTTTGATAATGCTTCACAAAGAGAGTCCTATCAGCTCCCCCTCGAGTATAGCCCTTCTCCAAAAGGTGCTTTGTTAACCTTTCGTACCATGCTCGCGGTGCTTGTTTCAGACCGTAAAGAGCCTTTTTCAAACGAAAAACATGGTTAGGTTGTTTATGATCTACAAAACCTTTCGGTTGAGCCACATAAACTTCCTCATTTAAAAACCCATTTAGAAATGCGCTCTTAACGTCCATTTGAAATAATTTGATTTTGAAATGACAAGCAATAGCAAATAGTATACGAATGGACTCGAGTCTAGCTACAGGGGCGAATGTTTCATCAAAGTCTATACCTTCTACTTGAGAGTAGCCTTGAGCAACTAATCGTGCCTTGTTCCTGATGATAGTACCATCCTCATTTTTCTTGTTCTTGAAGATCCATTTGGTACCTATCACATTGTGTTGCTTTGGAGGCCTCGTTAATTCCCAGACTTTGTTTCGCTCACATTGATGGAGCTCTTCCTGCATTGCTTTAATCCAGTAGTCATCCTGAAGAGCTTCATCTATGTTCTTTGGTTCGATTAAAGATACGTAGCAAGCGAATCCACAAACCAACTGTGTCACGCCCCAGGCCCCAGCGTAAGCCTACCCGGCACGTGCACAGACCCGCCGTGTGCACAAGGTACCCCCCGGTACACACAAGGCGTCTACAACAACCAAGCGGAAAGGAAGCAATATACACATCCTACTAGTAATCAGAGCACAACATAACTAATCTATACATCAAAGAGGAAAGTAGATAACAACTAACATACAAGAAGTTAAAATCCAATATACAAATTTGGTCCCTTCAAATACAACTTATCAAAATACATGGGTGGTTTCTATGCCAAAATACACTGACACCTCTCCAAGAAAAACAAAAGAAAAGGTGCCCCGCAACCACCTCGAGTGGTGCGACGGGGATTAGCTAACTATGCGATAACCCCTTGCCACGGTCCCGAGCCCCTCCCGCTGCGGATGGCTCTGCAAAACAACAACCCAAATGGGGTGAGAACTATTAATCAATAGTTCCCAGTGGGTAAGCCGCCGAGAGAAGCGAATTACACCACTAGGTCAACTGAGGCATAAGATAGTATAACTGCTGAAATAAAATGCAGGTAATAAACAACTGAAGCAAAGTAAAGTACTCTACTACTATCATGCCTCTATGCTCATGTACAAAGTAATGATGATATGAATCTATCATGTTATCATAATGTCCAACTACAATCAGTAGTATTATTCATGTGGTGTCCAATGTCAAGTTTGCTATCATGTATGCCCAACTACCATGAATGTATCATCTATGTGATATTTCAATGTCAAGTTTGGTTAACTTAATCCTTTTCTCTTGAAGACTTTCTTTGAGTCTAAGCTTGAGCCACACCTCATGGTCCCGTGGT
The DNA here is from genome assembly GCA_029204045.2 of Tillandsia leiboldiana. NCBI lineage: Eukaryota > Viridiplantae > Streptophyta > Magnoliopsida > Poales > Bromeliaceae > Tillandsia > Tillandsia leiboldiana. Next base: position 26,214,676 of record CM055062.1, on the reverse strand, counting down.
GGTACCCCCCAAGGAGCTATACCAATCCAACGGCGTCCCAATCGGCACCCAATCCCGCACGGCGATCATACTGTCGCAAATGGCCAACTCCGGAGTGCCGGCTTGGAGGGAGCGACCCTAACAAGCATGTGCGAATGAGCACAAACGGCAAGCAAGCAAGTCTCGATCATCGTGTCTGAAACACGGAATAGCAAGTCATCGTGTCTAAAACACGGAATAGCATCATCGACCTTTAGGTCGGGGTATAGTATCTCAAGTGTCAATGTTTCATATACAATATTAACATTATCTTGCATAATGAAAGAGTAAAACATTTACAAGTTGTCCTCATGTCTCAAACATGGAATCTGACTATTTCATCTTGATTGTACAAGTTTAGAAGTTTTCTACTTGTATCTCACAACACTAGATGGCCCTAATGTCAAAATGTCCAGTTACACATGATCATATGCATAACATACCTCAATAATTCTATAACATGTATAGTTATTCTCTATTCGTATCCAAAAGCTTAAGTTCACGAAAATTCCTATTCAATCCCCCCTCAAAGTGCCCATGCACCTACAATGTTTACCTCTACTACATAGAGTACGAATTTTTCTACACATGAAGGGGTTCAAATGCATGATCATAAATCATGATAAATCAAACGATGCATATTTAATATAACAATGATGCCCTAAAAGTCTATAGAAGACATAGGGGGAGTTCACCCATTTCGGTGACGTCAGACCCACCGGAAGGTTGCCAAATCCTTATGAAGGATCCTTACCAAGAAGCCCACACTTCCTCTTATGCCCTAAGAGAAGTTTCCAAAGGGTTAAAACATCACAAAACCCTAATCACAAAATCCCTTAAAATTATAAGGAAAATAGGTGGAAAAAATACCTTGGGTTGAGAAATCTTGCTAAATCTTGAAATCCAAACAAGAAAAGTTTCAAAACCAACCCACAAGAGTGTTCTACACCCATCAATTCCACCCCAAAAGCTATAGGTCAAAAAGCCCTAAAGTAAACCCTAGTTTTCCAAAAGCTAGGTTTTCCTTCAAAAATCCCAAAAGAAATGAAAAAGAAGTATTCTAAACCTCTTTGAGCTTGAATCCCACCTTGGAAAAGCAAAGGATAGGCACAAAAGCTCCAAACTTCCTTCTTCTCCAAGTGCTAGCCTTCCTCCAAGCTCTTGTAGCAAGCTTCAATGGTGGAGAAGGGGAGGTTGAAGAAGAACCCAAGTAGAGAGAGGTGTTGGAGAAGGAAATCCAAGATCTCTTCCTCTCCCTTTCTCTCTCTAGCACTTTCTCTTGCCCTCTCCAAATGAGAGGAAAAGAGAGGTGACGAGGGTTAAAAAAACCCTCAAGCGACAAAAGTCAAAAAGCCCCTTGCAAGAAACGTTATTTCGTTTCTTACTGTGCTGTCCAGACCTGCACGATCCGGATTGCCCTATCCGATCCGGATCCCGAACGTGGAATTTCCAGTTTCGCGCGGACGATCCGGATTGCGCCTATCCGATCCGGATCCCGAAGCCAAAAACCGCAAAAAATCAAAATTTTCAAAAATTTCCGATTTGCGCCCAAACTCTCCGGAAACCTTCTAGAACCTTCCGGAAGCTTACAAAAACATTCTAAGGGTATCATTCAACCCTCCACACACTCGAACTTCGCAATTTGCTAAAGTTCAGTGTACTACAAACTGCCTCCGAGTTCTGACTCCTTCTTGTGGATCTCCAATAATATTCGATTCCGGATGATCCTTGGAGATTCGTAACGTTTGTTGAAACGGAGTACTCGGAGATACATGAGATGATTCCTGCACATCAGATAAACTCGAAGAACCATTAGATGCATCATTAATATTGGAAGTATTATTATGAGAAGATGCATTAGCAGGAGAATCATCACCTAGAGAGATATCGAGGGTAGATTTTCCAGATCCAAAGTGAAAAGCTTCATCTACTTTAACATTTATAGATTCTACGATCGTCTTAGATTCAATGTTAAATACTCGATATGCTCTGCTATTCGTAGAATAACCCAAAAAGATCCCTTCATCACTTCGAGAGTCGAACTTTCCAAGTTTTTTACGGTCACGTAAAATGTAACATCGACTCCCGAAGACACGAAAATATTTGATGTTGGGTTTTCTACTATACCACAGCTCATATGGTGTATTTAAAGTTCCTGGGCGCAAGTAAACTCTATTAATGACATAGACAGCGGTGTTCACGGCTTCAGCCCAAAAATGTAGCGGTAAGTTCCGGCTATGAAGCATCACACGCGCCATCTCTTGAACAACCCTGTTCTTGCGCTCAACAACACCATTCTGCTGAGGTGTATAGGGTGCCGAGAATTCATGTTTAATGCCATTTGAAGTGCAAAAATCAATGAATTTTGAATTTATGAATTCTCCACCTCTATCACTTCTAACACGAATGATCTTTTCATTCTTTTCAATCATAATACGATGGCAAATCTCATGAAAAGAGTCAAACGTATCAGCTTTCTCTTTTAAAAATGCTACCCAAGAAAACCGAGAGAAATCATCAACCAATAAAAAAATGTACCATTTACCTCCCAAAGATGGTTGACGGGTCGGCCAAAAGAAAAAGAAGAAAAGAAAGTAGTATACATAAACTACACAAGATTTAATCGAAGAACGATTAAAGACAAGGAGGGGTTTCACCTTTGCATACCCAAACCTTTTGAGTTTTGGAGTATGTTGGCAATGGTTGAGAAGTTTTCCTTGATGAAGACGTCTTGCAAGATTGGTCTTTTTCTTTTGTCATCGTCTTGTTTGAAGTACTACCAATGTCCTTTTCTTTAGGAAAATCCTTCTTTGAATTCCATGGAGTGAACTTATTGGTAGCAGTTGCAAGATGTGGTTGATTTGATCTTTGAGCTCCAATCTTGCAATTTCTTCCAATGTGCCCTGAAGAATTACAACGAAAACATACCTTTGTGCTTGACGATTCTGAAGAGGATGAAGTAGGTTTGTTGTCATTAGTTGTCATGATTTCCGGTGTCGGAGGAGGAGATACCGACTGAGGCACAAAGACTGTCCCAACCGAACTAAAATTGTCTTCAGTTTGATTGTATCCGAGGCCGAACTTGTTTGTTTGACCAAGACCAAGAAGTTTATCCAACTTACTCCTTCCTAAAGAAAATTGCTGTAAGTCATCCTTGAGTTGGCAAATGGTCTCTGTCATTTCCAATTTTTCCCGTCGGGCCTCGCCGTAGAGCTTCAAGAAATAGTTCGCTTTGTTCACCATATCTATATAGTTCTTCTCGAGTTGCTCATTGGACTCTTGAAGGGAAACATTTTCTTTTATCAGTTTATCCCTTTCCACTTCAAGATCGGTCGAGAGAGAAGTTACCCTTTTTACTTCTTCTTCGAGATCCTGCAATCTCCCTCTCAACCCCTTGTTTTGCTTAGCCGGTTTCTTTAAATCCCGTAAAGATCTGTGATAGGCTAGAGCAAATTCTTCACCTTCCGAATCATCCAATTCGTTGTCCGTTGCAATCTTTTCAACAGTGGAGTTGGACAACGACTCGGATGTACTTGCCATAAAGCACATGAAGGGTGAAGATACGGACGCGTGGAATGTGGCGGAGCTCTTTTCTTCATCACTCGAAGACGACTCATTTGACGTTGAGTTGTCATCCCAAGTGACGACCTGCATCGCCTTCTTCTTTGCCGGATACTTGTTAGGACACTCTGTTGCAATGTGGCCGTAGCCTCGACATTTGAAGCATTGAAGTTGTCCTTCTGAACTTTTCTTATCCTTTGAGAAGTTCTCTTGCTTTCTTGACTTGTAACTTGAAGTACCCTTGCCTTTGTTCGACTTTCCGAAGGATGGAGATTTGCTTGAATTACCCCTTCGAAAGTTGCGGCGAAACTTCCTTGTCAAGAGAGCGAGCTGCTTCTCAAATTCCTCCATAGAAAGGTTCTCGTCATCGTCTGAGGAGGATGTATCCGCGTCTTCTTCCTTAGTTGTTTTCAAAGCATAACCTGAAGACTTAGAAGTGGATGCCTTTCCAGAAGAATTGTTAGTAGTAAATGTCATTTCATAAGTTTGTAATGAACCAACTAATTCTTCTACACGTATTTCGTCCGGGTGTTTAATAGTTTCAATGGCAGTAACCTGTGGGCGAAATCGTTCAGGAAGAGTTCTTAAGATCTTTCTTACAATCTTAAATTCTGGAATCTTCTCTCCCAGATTAGCACATGAGTTTACGATGTCTTGCAATCGTGTATAGTAGTCCGTGAAAGATTCATTTTCTGCCATTAAGATAGAGTCAAACTTGCTCGTAAGCATTTGCAGTTTCTGAATCTTCACGAGGTTAGTTCCCTCATGTGTAACCTGAAGAATATCCCAGATTTCTTTCGCAGTCTCACATGCCGAGACGCGAGAGAATTCAGTTTGAGATAAGGCATTAAAGATAGCATTAATTCCCTTGCCATTGTAAGAAGATGAATCTAACTCTTCCTTGGTCCATTTCGACCTAGGTTTTAAGGTGCGAACATCACCAACAAGTTCAGTTGGATTAGACCATCCTAATTCAATTGATTGCCACACTCGTTCGTCGATGGAAATTAAAAAGGCTTTCATCCGTACTTTCCAGTACGCATAATTTGTTCCATCGAAGAACGGGGGTCGGTTGATGTTTCCACCTTCAACCATTGTTTACAACCCTATTCCCTCTCTGATACCACTTGTTGGGTTATATGTAATACGGATCTAAATAGGGGAAAAAACACCTAGAGGGGGGTGAATAGGTGTAAACGTATAAACACTCAAAAATCGTTGCGATAAAAACCCAATGCGGAAATAAAAAATAATACGCAAGATTTTTACGTGGAAAACTCCATCACCGGAGTAAAAAACCACGGGACCGATAACACGGCAGAAATCCACTAGAATTAAAACATGTACAAGGTGATTTACCGTACACAATTACGACTCAACCTTTTCCATACGCTCCTAGAGGATCTTCTCTGCTCGCTCCGCGACGCTTCTCGAATCCACGATCTGCGCCCAACGCCGAATCCACGGCGTCCAACGTCGAATCCACGACGTCCGACCAAATCCACGGTCTTCACCCAATAGCACCCTTCGAATCCACGAACGTGCCTCGCTCCAAATCCACAAGAGCGGTTGAACCTTGAATCCACAAGGACACGCGAATCCACGCGCCGATTTTTGGGGTAAATCGTTGTTTTTGGGTGGTGATGATCCGCCGAATACTTAGATCAAAGATAGATCGGAAATACCATCTAAGTATTCATTAGTTTGATTCAACTCAAGATGTGAGTATGAATACCTAGAATCAAACTAATCAATATAGATGAAGAAACATAGAGTATTCTCTAATGATTTCCTTTCTTCTCTATATGTGGATCTAGAGGCGTATATATGAAAATGACGGCTATTGTTATTTTCGGCCTCTTTTTGGATTAACCCAAGAAGAAGAGTCATAGGGTCTATTTATAGGTTAGAAACCCTAGGAAGGAGATAAGAATCAAAAACCTAACATTTCTGGAGATTTTACTGACGGCGATCCGGATCGGATTAGCTGTGATCCGGATCGTCGTAACGAGTCAGGCAATTCCAGAAAAACGAAGGTTCGAGATCCGGATCGAAGTACTTGATCCGGATCGTTCATACAGTTCACCAAACATCAACGTTCGGGATCCGGATTGCGAAGCCTGATCCGGATCGTTTAAGGAAGATGGTAAACTCAGTGTTCGGGATCCGGATCAAGAGAGGCTACGATCCGGATTGAACTGGTGTATGAACGAACCACCTTCGGGATCCGGATCGAACAACCTGATCCGGATCCTGAACATGTCCCAAGTCCAGTTTTTGATTTTTATGCAATGAAAGATTCTTCTAAGTGTTTCTACACTACAAGAAGTATTCGGATCATACAAAATCTTTAGTAAAACATACCTGATCCTTTTGAATTCTTCTTTCTTGAGATTGAGTTAAATGATCCAACTTTCTTCACCTTCAATCTTCAAGACTTGAGACTTTCACGAAACTACGCCAACTCAAATTACGTAACAGAACAAAAACAGTGGACACTACAGTTGCGGATCCCACCCTACTGCTTCTCTTCTTCTTCTTCTTCTTCTTCTTCTTCTTCTTCTTCTTCTTCTTCTTCTTCTTCTTCTTCTTCTTCGCGAAGCTTTTCGCTGCGTCATCTCCTTCCTCTATGCGTGTGTGTCACGCCTCGGGTGTAAACCAGAACCCGGGCCCGTCTACAGATCCGCCGTGCACACGGTATTTCCCGCGTACACGAAGTGCTAATTCCTGCTCAGATATAAGAGATAATAAAAAGAGCATAAAACAGAGCTGAACTAAAAACTAATACATCTCAGACTGAAGTTGGAAATAAAATACAGTACATCTGTAAAAATAATACATCTGTTGTAGAGTTATTAATCCCAAGGGATCTAAATAGGTACTATCAAACAACTAGAGGGGGGGGGTGAATAGGTGTAATACTTAAAAACTCAATCTCAGTGCAAAATAAAAACCAATGCGGAAAATAAAAACAGCACACCGAGATTTACGTGGAAACTCCAATACAGGAGAAAAACCATGGGACCAACACGCAATAACAATCCACTAAGAATAGAAGAATAACAAGGTGATTACCGACTCCACGGACTCAACCCCTCCTTCAGCTTCTTCGGACCTTGCGCTGAACGGTTGGATGTCCACGCAATAACAATCCTCTAAGAAAAGAAGAATAACAAGGTGTCAACCCCTCCTTCAATTTCTTCGGACCTTGCGCTCCACCGATTGCACGTCCACTGCACACGTTCGAATCCACGAACGCCACTCGAATCCACGAGCACACGTTTCGAATCCACGAAACGCCTTCAACACATCGAATCCACGATGTCACGCCGAATCCACGACGCAAATAGCCGATATAGAATATAGGCTTCGATGGTGATCCTTTGCTTAGATTATCATGAAGGAACCGTAGAAGAAATCTCTAAGCAAAGACTAGATCAATTCGACGAAAGATAGATCATGGAAGAACCGTCGAATTGACCTAATAGAGGCGAAAGAGAAGAACGGTAAAAACCAGCCTCTAGGGTTGCTCACGAGTGTTTCTGAATTAATTCGTATTGGTCACCCTCGTTTAGAAACCCTAAGTATCTATTTATAACCCTTGGAAAAAGATAAAAGTCGGTTTAGGAAATTTTATCCCGATGGGGCATTGTGTACCGGTACCAAATATCACGTTCCGGTACGCAATGGTGCAAACCACAGATTTTTCTATTGTGTTCCGGTACGCGAGTCCGTGTTCCGGTACGCAGTGCAATTTACAGAAAATTCTGTGTCGGGTTAGAGGAACTTCAAGTGTGGTTCCGGTACGTAATGTAAAAACTGATTTTTCCAAGATAAGCTTTATCCAAATCAAACCAAGTACCGGAAACCAAACTTAAAAAAGATTGTAAGTTAAATCCAAGTTCCTAAAACCAAGTCTAAACCGGTTTTCACTAAGTTCCTGATTCCAATGGTTATAAATGAACATAAATCACCATGGTTTAATTAACCATACCTGAGTGTTATCTTGAGCTCATGTTGAATCTTCAATGAGTCTTCGAAAGCCGATTTGACAATTTGTTCCCTTTAAGACTCCGACTCAAACTCACGAAATGTGCCAACACAAAATGCCGTAACAAACTCCCCCTTTGGCAATTTCGTGACAAAACCAAAAAATACATAAAGTCGCTCAAGACACTCATCTTAAACCAAAAAGACGAAACTCAATGTTATCACCAAAACATTGATTTTCTTTGCGTGAAAGATCCAATAAATACAAAATACATTTGAACCAAACAGTCCTAGAACATACTCTATGACTTAGGACTTGGAGTCTTAAAGTGCTGTAATTCCTGCAAAACAAAACTCCAAACAAAATCAAACGTTAGTCGTTAGAAGTTAAAATCCTACATTTGATTCGTCTTCCATTTGGTTCTTTTGTTTTTCCAGCTTTTTGTGGCTCTTTCAATCTGTTCTTTATCTCCCCCTATCTTGAGCATCCAAGAGCATCCATGTTCTCCCCCTGTCTTGAGCATCTATATCCTCCCCCTTTGTGATGCAATCATTATTTTCTGTCTCCCCCTTTTTATGATATGTCCATCATTTCCGTTATTTCCGTTCTCCCCCTTTTTGTCATAAATTGTCAAACGGTTAATATAAACAAAAAGTAGAAATACTAGGAGGATAAGTTCTTAGTTACAAGACGATTAGAGTTCTTGTTCATCACAACGTGAAAGGAAACTGAAAACCAAAAACAAGAAGGAAAAGAGATCACTCATCCTCATTTGAATCATCATCATCATCATGTGATGTTGGTCCATGCGATGTACTCGGTGCAGTTGCTCCAGTGACCACATCATCATGTTTGCACCCAAGGATATCGAAGATTTTCTTTAAACCATCCTCAAGTTTCTTGAAGCCTTGCTCCATCCTTTGCTCCATCCTTTGCTTTAATGAACGAACATCCCGATGCAAGGTTTGAAGAGTTATGACCTCATCTGGTTCAGGAGATTCTTGACGAGGTGGTGCACTCACTGTCGCTTCACTTGCATAAGCTTTTGTATGCCCAAAAGTCTTCAAAGTGCTAATTGACTTGGCTAAAGTGATTCCATCAATTGCCCCCAAGCCATAATCATATTTGGCACAAGAAATGTCCACACCGTGATCTTCCAGAATACTAGTAATCAAGATTGGATACGGTAGAAGGTCACGTTGCCTTGATCCTTCAATGACATGTACCATTTGCTGCCAAATGAGAAATGGAATGTTGATGTTAATTCCATTTGCACTTTCCGGGTGACCGAGGAAAAAGAGAAGTAACAATCGATCCCATCGAATCCTTTTGGTCCCCAGTGTGGGCAGTAGATTGTAGCATACGATTAAGGACAAAATATGATACTCTGGTTTTAGGTCCTTTGATTCAACATATGATCTGTTCGTGTGCGTCCCTGTCTTGCAAATAGAGTCCACAACCATATCCCAATGGGTATCATGTTGGAAATTACCCTCAGTGAAATATAGACCAGAAGTGTCAACAGCTAATCCAAGGTTTGCCCCAATTACTGCTGGAGTAATGTCAAACTTGACGTCTCTAACTGTTGTTTCAAAGACGAAAGCTCCGGTTTCATGGTCTTTTTGAAGTATGTTACCTCGCATGTAAAACTCCCTGATGATCTCCACACAAAAACCCATCTTAGGTTGAACTCTGCCAAGTGGCCGAATATGGCTTCGTTCCAAAAGCCTTGCAAAGTCTGGCACCTCACGACATAGCTCATTAAAGTTCACGTGTCGCTCTCCAATGCATGTGCGATTCGCAAATCTTGCACGGCGTTTTGCACTCACATGCGGTTCACTTTCATCAACATTTGATCTCCGTTGAGAGCGCTCGCGTATTACCGGTCCACCGGTACTTCTACGCGGAGGAGAATCCGCACCCTTCTTTTTCCTTGAAGCCAAAGGTGCTTTCCCCTTTCCTTGAACTGATTCCTCTTCATATTCTGAGGAATGTTCAGAATCTGAGCTAGTTGAATCCTCGTTGCGTGATCGCTTGGTAGCCTTTTTCTTTCCAGAACCGCGACCATGTCCACTTCCAGTGGCCATCAAAACCACTAGTGCAAGAAGCCATGAAAATGCCATTTCCTACAAAGAACACAATGCAGTATGATTTGATCGTATAGGAAGGCTTAAACATGTCTAAGAAACATTCTAAACATGTCACAATTGATGATTCATCATTTAAAAATCATTTACATTAAAAGCCCTAATTCTCAATTTCTTTTATGCTAAGAACATATGAAAATGTTAGATTCAATCAAATAAGCATGGGAACATGAATCTAATTAGATAGAAAGCAACCATATATGTTCTAAACATGAATTAAGAGTGATTTAAGCAAGAGATTTCATTTAGAGTAAGGATCAACTCAAAAATCCCAAAATAAAACATCAAAACCTAAAAACTAGGGTTTTGAAACAAAAGTAAGCAAGATTAATGAAGAAACTTACAAATCAAAGCAACAAATCACTTAATCTTGATGAAAAACCCCTTAGAGATGTTTTAGAGAGAGAGAGGGAGGGTTTTGAAGTGGGAGAGATGAAATAAAACATTGTAGTCTCGGAATATAACGAATCCCAGATCGCGTACCGGTACCAGAAGCCGCGTACCGGTACGCAGTGTAAAAACCGAAAAACCATCGTTCGGGATCCGGATTGACAGGCAGGGGGATCCGGATCCGCAATGTAGTTCCGGTACTAAAAGTGTAGTACCGGTACGCAAGTGAAAAACCAGAAAACTTCACATTCGGGATCCGGATTGGATTTTCAGGTACTAAAAAGCAGGTACCGGAACAACAGAGCCAAAAAGCAAAAATTTCTTGAAACAAATCCAAATTTTGAAATCTTTTCAAATACCGATTTGTAAACAATCAAGAAATCCATTTAAGTGCTTTGAAAAATAATGAATCCACATAGATGTCATTCAATCCAATTAATTACACAAAAATTAAAAAGATTTACTCCAAAATCATGAAAAATAAAGGTAAAACATTATAAACCGTTTTTCATGTTATATTCATCAAACACAAGTCATCAAAAATAATCTTGAGATCCAAAGTCTATCAAGATGTAACGGATTTACAAATATGACATACGGAGATTTCCAAACGACATCAATCTTGAATTCTACCCTTTCAAATTGAGATAATCACGAAAATTCCTAAGGGTGGCTCCTTGAGCATCTTTCAACTATCCCACCTTATACCAACCAGGAGATTGTTCAAAGTATAAGAGTTTTGCATATAAATCTCCAAATGCTTCAACTAAAGATTTTCTCATAAAATACTAACAAGCATCCATAACATGTGGTAGCTTCACACACAAACCGGACGACCGGGGTGGCAGCTCTTTCCAGCATGTGGTGGTAGTTTTCACACTCCTTTCGGATGTAACTCTTTCCACATCTTTTGCAAATCATTTCAATACCCTTGTAAGAATGCAATCTCTTACGTGAAATAATTAAATCCCAAATTTTAGTCTATTGGTTGTCTCACGTTTATCACAATGAACTCACACAACCGAGATAGATTAAGCATCTAAAGATCACACATGATTTCTAAAATTTGATGCTTATAATATCAAAAACTCCTATAATGAAGTATCTTCAAGATTATGATTATGGAGTAAAGTTGATAATCCAAATAAAATTAAATTGGAGTGATTGAAAGTGAAAACCCTTTTCATTCAATGCACTTGTTCGTTAAAAAACCTTTTGTCTTAAAAGAAACAAAACATAAAAACGAAGAGCATTGAAAACATGTAATGCAGAGATTCAGAAAAATATGAAGGGAAAACCAATCAAAGCATTACATACAGTCATAAGCTAATTAGAACTTAAGACAAGGAAAGATATCACCTTTCCGAATCCAAAATCGCTGGATTTTGGGTTGTCTTGATTCGTTGTGGCCGGGGGTTGTCCGCTTTGACTGTTGGTCCACCTTAGGTCTTTGCCTCGCAATGATCCACTTGTATGATTGATGTTGTGGCTCGGACCTTTGGTGGGTTGAGTGAACTCCTTTGACTTGATGTGTCTTTTGATTCCGTTGAGTTCGCTCCGTAGATGAAGTTGCCGAAGAACTCTTCTTTCTCTTTTTCGGGCAATTCTTCACCAAATGACCTTCAAGTCCACATAAGTGACACGTTCTTCCTTTCAATTTGAATATGGAACTTGAAGCATGCACAGTTTGACCCTTTTTAAATCTCAAACCAACCTTGCTTGCTTGACCTAATCCGGATATACAATCAAATTTCTTGGAAACAGTTGAAAACCTTTGTATGTCGGATTTGAGTTCATGAACTTGCTTGGTCAATACTTGGTTGGTGACATGAATCTCCTCAAACTGTTTTTCTAGAAAACCAATCTTGTCCATAGATGATTTAGCGTTTGTCTCCGATTGGTTTAGCTTTTCTTGGAGGATTTTATTGTTATCCAATAAACGTCCTTGTTCCTCCTCGAGATCTTGAAGTTTTATCTTTAAAGCTTGATTCTCGTCTTGACCTTCAAGTCGTTGCTTCATCAACTTCTTAATATGTTTGGCCATCTTCTTTGATTCCGTAAGAAGTTGTTGATATGCCTCAACGAGTTCTTCTTCGTCCGACTCCCCCTCACTTGATGACTCTCCGCCGGTTGTTGATGTTTCATACACAATCAAAGGAGTAGAGTCAGCGACTAATGATGATAAACAATTATTAGAAGAGGGAAAATGAGAGGCATGAGAAGCAACGATTTTTTTCCTCTTTACTTGAGGTCGATTCATTAGAAGTAGAATCGTCCCAAGTTTTCACTTGCAAAGCCTTCTTTTTATATAATTTCGGAGTAGGACAATCCGTTGAAATATGGTCGTAGCCTTTGCATCTATAACATCGGATTTCCCCTTCGAATTCATCTTTTTCCTTAGAAGGTTTTGCAAGGAATTTGAGGTTAGAGGATTTAGAACCCGATGACCCTTTAGATGGTTTCGTGGATGAAGATCCATCGGTTCGATTCTTCCAAAATTTCCGACGAAATTTCTTTGTGATCCGCGCCAATTGTTCTTCAAAATCGGCAAAAGAGATTTCATCGTCGGAACTTGATTCGCTATCTTCTTCCTTTGTGGATTTGAATGCAATACCTGTAAGCTTAGAAGAAGACTTGGAAGAAACTTGATTAGTAGGAAAAGTCAATTCATAAGTTTGCAAAGCACCTACTAATTCCTCTACACTCATCTCATCCGGATGACTAACGGTTTCAATGGCGGTAACCTTTGCCCTAAACCGTTCCGGAAGAGTCCGAAGTATCTTTCTTACAATTTTCGACTCCGGGATCTTTTCTCCTAAATTAGCACATGTATTTATTACATCTTGAAGTCTAGTGTAATAATCTGTAAACAATTCATGCTCTTCCATATGAATAGAGTCAAATTGACTAGTAAGCATCTGGAGCTTTTGAATTTTTACAAGATTAGTACCCTCATGTGTAATTTTGAGAATATCCCAAATTTCCTTCGCGGATTCACACGCAGAAATTCTTGTAAATTCAGTCGAGGAAAGAGAATTAAATAAAGCGTTCATACCCTTCCCATTGTAAGAAGATCTTTCAAATTCCTCTTTGGACCATCTAGAGCGAGGTTTTGGGGTAGTAGAATTTCCTACTTCCTCAACAGGATGCACCCAACCGCATTCCACGGATTGCCATACTCGCTCATCAATTGCGATGAGAAAAGCTCTCATCCGCACTTTCCAATAAGCATAATTAGTCCCATCAAAAAGAGGAGGTCTATAAATATTACCACTTTCACCCAACATGATAGATAAACCTAAAACCCTCTCTGATACCAATTGTAGAGTTATTAATCCCAAGGGATCTAAATAGGTACTATCAAACAACTAGAGGGGGGGGGGGTGAATAGGTGTAATACTTAAAAACTCAATCTCAGTGCAAAATAAAAACCAATGCGGAAAATAAAAACAGCACACCGAGATTTACGTGGAAACTCCAATACAGGAGAAAAACCACGGGACCAACACGCAATAACAATCCACTAAGAATAGAAGAATAACAAGGTGATTACCGACTCCACGGACTCAACCCCTCCTTCAGCTTCTTCGGACCTTGCGCTGAACGGTTGGATGTCCACGCAATAACAATCCTCTAAGAAAAGAAGAATAACAAGGTGTCAACCCCTCCTTCAATTTCTTCGGACCTTGCGCTCCACCGATTGCACGTCCACTGCACACGTTCGAATCCACGAACGCCACTCGAATCCACGAGCACACGTTTCGAATCCACGAAACGCCTTCAACACATCGAATCCACGATGTCACGCCGAATCCACGACGCAAATAGCCGATATAGAATATAGGCTTCGATGGTGATCCTTTGCTTAGATTATCATGAAGGAACCGTAGAAGAAATCTCTAAGCAAAGACTAGATCAATTCGACGAAAGATAGATCATGGAAGAACCGTCGAATTGACCTAATAGAGGCGAAAGAGAAGAACGGTAAAAACCAGCCTCTAGGGTTGCTCACGAGTGTTTCTGAATTAATTCGTATTGGTCACCCTCGTTTAGAAACCCTAAGTATCTATTTATAACCCTTGGAAAAAGATAAAAGTCGGTTTAGGAAATTTTATCCCGATGGGGCATTGTGTACCGGTACCAAATATCACGTTCCGGTACGCAATGGTGCAAACCACAGATTTTTCTATTGTGTTCCGGTACGCGAGTCCGTGTTCCGGTACGCAGTGCAATTTACAAAAAATTCTGTGTCGGGTTAGAGGAACTTCAAGTGTGGTTCCGGTACGTAATGTAAAAACTGATTTTTCCAAGATAAGCTTTATCCAAATCAAACCAAGTACCGGAAACCAAACTTAAAAAAGATTGTAAGTTAAATCCAAGTTCCTAAAACCAAGTCTAAACCGGTTTTCACTAAGTTCCTGATTCCAATGGTTATAAATGAACATAAATCACCATGGTTTAATTAACCATACCTGAGTGTTATCTTGAGCTCATGTTGAATCTTCAATGAGTCTTCGAAAGCCGATTTGACAATTTGTTCCCTTTAAGACTCCGACTCAAACTCACGAAATGTGCCAACACAAAATGCCGTAACATCTGTCTCTCCCAGCTCACTAAATAAAAATACAAACAACTGGCTAAAGCCAGACCCAAAAGTAAAGTACAACCGTCTGAGGAAAAAGGGTACACCAATAGTCCAGCTAACTCGCTCATCCTGCCTCGAGATCTATCTACACAGCCGTCCTCTCACCTCGACCCACCGCTGAAAACCCAGCAGCACCCGCAGAAGACACTGCAAAACAAAGGAGAAGACAAAGAGAAAAGGAAAATAGGGGTGAGAACTACTAGTAAACCAGTAGCCTCCCCTAGTGGGTAAAGCCTCGAACTCCGACGTGCCCACTAGGTCTACCAGAGGCAAAAAGGGAAAGAAGAGTGGTAAGTAACAAAACTGCTGAAAAATGAAACTAACACTGCTATGCCTCTAAATGCATCAGTAACCAAACAGTCTCGGTAACCCAATCTATCCACCAGTAAAAACTGGTACTGCCTGCTGTCACCCTCATCATCGGGCAAATAAATCCGCGCCGATGTGATGGCAAAACTCAATCACTGTCTAACCCCCACGCTCTAGAGGGGAACTCCCCAACGCTCTAGAGGGGAACTCTACCTGACCCCGACACTCCGGAGGGGAACTCGAGGGGAGCGACCCACACGAGGAAAGCATCACCGGGCATATAAAGCCGCGCCGGTGTGATAACAAACTCAATCACTGTCTGACCCCCACGCTCTAGAGGGGAACTCCCCAACGCTCTAGAGGGGAACTCCCCAACGCTCTAGAAGAGAACTCGATATCTCACTATAGCAGGACTGGATCATGACTCTGATCAAAGTGGGAAAACCCATCCACTAAAGGGAAACCCGATCCCCAATCTGATGCATAAGTACACATACGGTCAACCGCCCAATATCCGCGGTTGCCGTAATTGTCACGCCCCGGGGGTTTAATTTCGCGGAAACGATTCACAAAAGGTATGGGTTTGGCGTGTAAAATTTTTTTTTGAAAAACCTTCTTCCCCGGCGCGTGCCCAGACCCGCCGCATATACAGGATCACTCTGCAAACGGACAGAGTCTGCCCTGTATATGCACGGCGTCGCGACACATACAATGTCCAAAAACGGATAATCATTCAATCACAACGGTTCAAACATACGTCCATTCACGAAATGCTAAATAAATCTCACGGCCGATCAGTTTAAAAGGATAAATCCACAGTTGTTGAAACGGCGCCCACCCGGCGCCCATATTTTGAAAACACCTTTCGAAAGCAACATAAACCCAGAGGTTTTGGAAAACAGTGCCCACACAACACTTAGGTTTTAAAATCCTTTTTCGAAATCCATAATCCACAAGGTTTTGAAAACGGTGCCCACACGACACCTAGGTTTTGAAATCCAGTTTTCGCAATCTTTTCTTTGGTTTGCTCTTTGATTTTCTTAAAGCGGCCAACAGAGATGAAAAAGGAATTAAATAATTCAAAAACTACCATGCCGACATCCACACCGACCCCACGAGGGTATCGAGAACCGCACCACAGTCTACCATGTAAATGAAATGCGAAGGGGAAAATAGAAAGTACTGTTCGGGGTCACCAGGGACCCAAGAACTCCTGCCGCGGCCTCACCGTCGCCTAACTCTCCCCCCTGGAGGACCCTGTCGCAAAGTGGGAAGTCAGCGACTAAACAATAATGATAATAACAAAGCAGGAAAGGAAGCCAAACCCAACAGTAAAACTATCCGGAGCAACCACTCGACTCACTGGAAGAGTGACACGCGAACACATGTAACTCCTGCAACATCTGTAATGCCTGTAACACCTATACACCTTGATCTCGTCGGGCACCTATCCCGACAGATCGCACCGCTCACACCTTGGGGCACCTGACCTCGTCGGACACCTATCCCAACTTCCCACGGGGTCTCAAATTAAGCCCGAAGTCCACCACTTGTGTCCAAATTGCGCGCAACTCACGCAGGCCTCCAGTGATGCAAGCAAATCCCAAATTGCATCACAAATCCATTTCTGGGCCCCCAACACGCGCACCAACACCCCCCAACGGCGACCGAAAGCTGCCCAACATCCAGCAACCCTTCGCGGGGAATTCCGGGACCTCACAAGGAACCCCCCCCTACAACGGGGGGTGTTAGTGAGTGATGCAGAGGGTCGAGTCGCTAGGCTCACTGAAACCAAGTAACTACACATCCGCCTGATACCTTGCAAACCACTCCATTCCTAGCACCTCGTCGTAATCCTGCTTCCTGACTCGGAATTTCCCGTCATAACGCCACCGGCCCGCACCCCACCTCAGCCGGTGCTGAGATGTCAGCAACAAAGTTTCGCGATGCGTCGAGGTACCCCAGTCCTACCGCCCAACCCGTACCGATGAGCCTATAAAAGCCCAACACAACTAACCCGACGATAAGGAAAACAAACTACACTACCGCCCTCACCAGGCTCCGAGAGGTGCCAACAAAACAGGCTGGGTTACTAACTACCATAACATCTCCCCTGAAAACAATGAACTCACCTGTCACCAACACGGACCGCTCCCCTCCGTCACCAACACGGGCCACAAGCTCGGAGCATGACCACCATCCCGGACCACCCGCTCCGACTATCCATCCTACCGAGGCGACGGTCAAGACTAACGTTAGGTTTCAGCTCTAAGACCTACCACAAGGTCTACCCCACATAAAGGGTTGCGTACAGGGCCTCCTAGCCGAAAGTGACCAGTGCCAAAACTCCGAGTAGTCGCCAGATTCCCCTTGACTCACACCTGTCCCAAAAGATCAACAATCCAAAACGCTCCCAAACTAAGCCTCAAGGCTATGCCTTAGTCATGGGAAGCTGGTGACGAAGCCCACAAGGTAAGGTCCTACCTCCGTCCTGGCACCGACGGGGTGCGACACTCTAAATAACCACTAACTCTCGGTCCCAAACCGTTGCCCCTCCAAGTACCGGGCATCGAAACGAGCGGTAAACCTCCAGACCAACGGTGACACTCCCAACTAGGAGAAAATCTAAGCTCAAGGTCCGCTCAACAATGACCTCCAGGTACTGAAGACTACCCATCTGAAACCAAAAGGGTCGGAAGAGGACAAGAAACGAAAACCGCAAGAAGAACCCTGTCCAAAGTTGCCTAGGTTCACTAAACGCACTCGAGGGATCACACGCCAAACCCCCAGCAGGACAACCGAACCGACACGCTTGTGCAGAAAACAGAAACCCAACTCAAAGCTTTACCACCACAACCCCACTAAAAGGAGCCACCCGGCACCACCCAGCGTCAAAGCTAGACCCCCTTGTAAAAGTCACCACTTACGCACCCTTGTGCGAAGCGAGGTACGGCCTCTCTGCCCCCAAAACGAGCCCACACGAAGAAGATTTACTAGCCCCGGTGGTCTCCTTTCTCAACCTAAAGGGGAACCCCAAGACCCCACCACGACGATTTCTGCAACCATCGCAGTGATCACAGCAAAGAGCCGCACCATGGGTAACAACCGTAGGGGAAGAGTCCTCGTACCCACCCCTACCCTATCCAAGATGCAACACGAATCGGCCGACTATCGGCTGTAACTTAAAATCCGCAGACCCCGAATGCGCAAATCTAGACGAGAGGCTACCCGGTTGCCCACGACCGACAACCCAGCAGACACTCTAACAACCGACAAAATGGCCGACACCCTAACAGACATCGGCGGATTACACTACCACCAGTCACCGGTACTAATGACGACCAGAACGTTGGCAGAGGAAGGGGTTCGGAAAACAAAAGCCGACGCACGATCTGCTGTGTTAACAGCCGCACCAAGTGCATGAACACCGTCAGCAGGCCCACCGTGTCCCGTGCTGGTTGCTTAATCCATTAATTCCTAGCAACCCTCAATACCCCGGTGGCAGCCGGCCTCGACCCCAGCCTCCATAACAACACCACTATACGAGCCAAAACAACATGACTACACAAGCACGACAACCGAGCTAAACCGGGAAACGAAACTTAACCCGTACACACATACAACACAAGTCAGTTCTAAACTCCGCTAGCATAGCACTCATCCAACTATCGAGAAACGGGACCTATACTTTCCCCCCGCTCCCCCGATCACTCGCGTTCTACGCTTCCATGCCTTACTCATTTCATTCATTTGTAGCTAAGTGTGGTATCTCCGTGGATGTCGGACACTGACTGTTGTGATTAAAGAATTATCTCTGATACCATCTTAATCTGTCACGCCCCGGGGGTTTAATTTCGCGGAAACGATTCACAAAAGGTATGGGTTTGGCGTGTATAATTTTTTTTTGAAAAACCTTCTTCCCCGGCGCGTGCCCAGACCCGCCGCATATACAGGATCACTCTGCAAACGGACAGAGTCTCCCCTGTATATGCACGGCGTCGCGACACATATAATGTCCAAAAACGGATAATCATTCAATCACAACGGTTCAAACATACGTCCATTCACGAAATGCTAAATAAATCTCACGGCCGATCAGTTTAAAAGGATAAATCCACAGTTGTTGAAACGGCGCCCACCCGGCGCCCATATTTTGAAAACACCTTTCGAAAGCAACATAAACCCAGAGGTTTTGGAAAACAGTGCCCACACGACACTTAGGTTTTAAAATCCTTTTTCGAAATCCATAATCCACAAGGTTTTGAAAACGGTGCCCACACGACACCTAGGTTTTGAAATCCAGTTTTCGCAATCTTTTCTTTGGTTTGCTCTTTGATTTTCTTAAAGCGGCCAACAGAGATGAAAAAGGAATTAAATAATTCAAAAACTACCATGCCGACATCCACACCGACCCCACGAGGGTATCGAGAATCGCACCACAGTCTACCATGTAAATGAAATGCGAAGGGGAAAATAGAAAGTACTGTTCGGGGTCACCAGGGACCCAAGAACTCCTGCCGCGGCCTCACCGTCGCCTAACTCTCCCCCCTGGAGGACCCTGTCGCAAAGTGGGAAGTCAGCGACTAAACAATAATGATAATAACAAAGCAGGAAAGGAAGCCAAACCCAACAGTAAAACTATCCGGAGCAACCACTCGACTCACTGGAAGAGTGACACGCGAACACATGTAACTCCTGCAACATCTGTAATGCCTGTAACACCTATTGTAGTGATCCGACCTTTCGGGGTATTTTTGACTTACGTGTAGTCATTTAAGCCTTTAAGTGAAGTAAAATTATTCAATTCTTGAAGTGGGCCATTGTGAGATGCTAGTATTTTTCTGCGATAGAGCACGGAAAAAGAAAACCGACGGCGCGATCGGATCTGAAATCAGATATCGGGAACCCCCTGAACGGGACCCAAAGTGATATGGTAATTAGTCGTGCATCGGAACCCGTGCTAAATATCTTGCACCCGTTAGAGATAAGGTGGTTTATCTCGTGGGGGATAATTAATTAGTTAATTAATTATCCCAGACGGAAAATTAATTAATTCTCTTACGTACGAATTAAAGAGGAATTAATTAAAGGTAAAGTACGACTATATAAGGGATCCTGAGTATCGGAAAGGAAAAGAAAAGAAAATAAAAACCCTAATCAGAGAGAAGGGAAAAAAAAAAAAAAAAAAAAAAAAGAAAAGACGGAACCCTAGCCGGAAGAAAGGGAAAGGAGAAAGAGAAGGAGCCCGATCTTCCCGGACACCGAACCGAAGGCAAGAACGCTACCGGACAACCTTCCCGTCGATCTTCGGTTAGTAAAATAATTTATTAAAATTATTTGAGAGTTTTCCGTCATCTCTTTCGTTGAGTTCTTGGTGGTCTTTAATCGAGTTCTGGTTATCGGACCTCCGACCGACGTTTTGGTTGTTCGTCGATCGTTGGTTTAGTCGTTAGAATTATCGTGTTTTTATTCGGAGATTTTTGGGATGTTTCGTTGGAACATAGTGGGTTAACGGGAGGCCGCCGCCGCCGTTACCATGGTCGCGGGGTCTTCGCCGAAGTCGCACGGGAGCGAAAACGGAGAAGAAACCGCGAAACGGGAGCGCAAACGGAGAAGAAATCGCGAAACGGGAAGTTACTGTGCTTTTCCGTACAGCGCGGTCCACGGGTCCAGGCGTGCACCCGGTGCACGCCTGCAACATCGAAGGCCAAGAACCGGCGCACAAATCCGTGCGCCGGCCCGGCCCGTCCAGCACGGTGCACGCGCTGGGCGTGCACCCGGTGCGCGACGCCGCGGTCGAATGCGTGAACCCGGCGCGCGCCAGCACCGTGCGCGGCCCGGCCCGTCCCGCCTGGTGCACGCTCCTGTGTGCACTCGGCGCATGCCGCCGCCGCCTGATGCCGTAAACCCGGTCCACGGTTGCTCCTGTGCACCACCCGACAGCCCAAAGATCGGTAGCTCCGTTTTTGTCCGTTTTTCCACCGTTTTGAACGTCGTTTTCGCCGTTGGGATCGTTATTTCCGTGGCTTTCTTGGCATGGCCACTTGGGACCTTCTTGGTCATTATTTTATTATGTTGGGTGCCGATTTCGCCGACGCTCCGCGCCTCGACAAAATCGTCGGGGGCGCGCCGTCGGGTCTCTTTTCTCATCATTTCCGCCGTCGGGGCCTTCTTGGTCTAACCAGGGACGTCCCGAGTGGGCTACCGATTGAGGATTGAGTTTTGTTGGACTTTCCCGTCGAAAAGAGTAAAGTGGGTCTTGTGTTTTCAGATGTTAGTACACGCTTTTGACTATAGTTATCCGTGCGGACTTTCTTTAGGTCCAGACGCGCAGCGGGGGTGCGCGAAAGATTCGGGTGTTCCAGTCTCTCTCCAAATAGGTGGGTACGGTTGCTGTAAATACAGCCAGTGCAGTAAGTGCATCTATCGTCATTAAAGTGCTCTCAATTTATCTAACAAAGTAGATGGACAGTTTAACCTTTCGCATAATCGTGTTTTTATCTAACAATTGAAGCGGCTGCGGTCGCATTGTTCATGACACGCCGATCTCGGCAAATCTGTTTTGGGATGCTGCACGTACACAGGCGGATTGGCCTCCGCATGGGTGTACTTTTCCGGAAGAGTGGTCTTGTATGACCCGTGTTCCTCACAAAAGTGTGGGTGCCGTGAGGACCCCTTCGCGCCAGCTGGGAATAGCACACCAGCACCGTGGAAGGGGTAAATGCATCAAAGTAGGTACTTGTGCACGAGGGGAGACTTTAGTCTCTCCGACAGATAATCTGGGGTTGGTGCCCAATTTAATTGATAATTCTGGGGTTGGTGCCCAGCTTAACATGTGCAGGGTTGTAGCGAAATGGTTTTGGTGTTTCCGGTTTGCTCCTTATTCCTTATTGTTATTAGACATCTACTTTGTTTGTCACTGACATTACCCACTCCGTGACAGGCACTACGAGAGGCGTTAGCCGGGAGTTTGTCGAGACTGCGTCGCGAGGGCCGTAGTCAGGACACTTGGTTATTATCATTATCTCATTTCTTTTACGCATTTAGTTAATTTGCTTGTGGGTAGTAATAATCGTGGACATGTATTATATAGCACTGTGGATGAGTTGTACGTTTATAGTTTGGTTCTTTTGGTGATGTTTTTGTGTGCGGCATGTTTTCATGATAAACCAAATGACTTCGAAAAGGTTTTCTCAAAACGAAGTGTCGTGTGGGCACGGGTTTTGCAACTGCTGGTTTTATCCTTTCTAAAACATTGATGCCGCTTTATTATTCCGCTTGATGTTGAATGTCTATTGTATGGTTGATGGTTGGTGTTTGATGTATGTTGTTGTAAGTGAGACGCCGTGCATATACAAAGGAGACTCTGTCCGCGGACAGGGAGAATTTGTGTATGTGGCGGTCTGGCACGCACCGGGGATGAGGTTTAAATTACCTGGTTAAAAGAAAAAAAATACACACGATTTTCCGCTTAAATAGACTCAAAAACCCCCGGGGGCGTGACAGATTAAATGGTATCAGAGAAAACAACCATAACCATAGTAGACGTGATCCACATCCACAGTGCAGGGTACCACAAGCAAATTAGACTTGAGATAGCCAAGGTATAAGTGCGTAGTACGTGAGAGTACGGGGAATAGGGGAACGTAATGTGGGTATAATCGTAAGGCAGGGTATTAGGGTTATAACCTTAGGGTTAACGTGGTTTCTTTGTCTATAGCTGACGATGGCCTGGACTAGATCGTCCACCGAGAATGCGGACGCGGACAGAGTGGCCCCGACCGCCGCAGAGAACCAGCTCCTCCGTCAACAACAGCGGGAAATGGCCGGGCAATTAGCGACGCTGACGGAGCAGGTTCGTCACCTGGCACCGCGACAAGCAACCGCGCCAGCCGAGCGCAATCCAACCCCTCCGCCCGGAAACCGCACCCACTACGGGACCGCAAGGGACGGGTGGTACGACGACGGAACAGCCTCCATCTCCAAGGGACGTACCTACTCCGACGACCACGGGGCCCGTGATGGGAGCTACAACAGGGGAGGCAGGAACGACCCCTACCCTCGGGGGGTCCGCCGCTGTAGGAGGGGTCACGGAGCAACGAACGACGCGAGAAAGGGTCAGGACGAATTTGACTAGGTTCAAGAAGCATGACCCTCCCATTTTTGAGGGAGAGACGACCAATCCATGGGTCGTCGAGAAATGGGTAGATACCATAGAAAAACTCTTCGAGGACCTACTGATGGAGGAACACGAGCGGGTTCCACTAGCCGTCCACTTCCTCGAAGGGAATGCACGCATCTGGTGGAAGACGGTACGCCCGGATCCAACTACAAACGACCCGCTACCGACATGGACGGCCTTTAGAGAGGAACTTTTTGACGCTTTCTTCTCCAATAGCGTCAAGCGACAACTGGAAGACGACCTGAAGAACATTAGACAAGGGAACCGCTCGGTCATGGAATATCAACGGGAGTTTGTAAGATTGGTTAACTGCGCCCCGTTTGTTATACGAGATGAACCCCACAAGGCCCATCTCTTTGTGGACGGGCTCCCCGGGATACTGCAGTGGAGGACGCTACGTCCCAGACCTAGTAACGACAGGTAAACTTTTGGTTTCACTTTTCCTTCTTAGATTAGGAGCACCGGTCACACCTTAGCCTGCTACCCCTGTTAGACTCTTTCTCTCGCTCTCTCTCTCTAGAATCCTTAAGTATTAGGCGAAGCCTCCCCCGGCCGATGTGCGCGGGCGAGCTTCGAAGCATAGGAGAACCTTGTGTACTCGGGGCCCGTTAAGGGCCATGCAAGGAACAAATAGGCTCCACCCTATGCCTTGCAGCCGAGAACCCAATGGGCCGATAGGTAGTTCAGGGCCGCTCCCCAGATAAGGATCAGCGGTCCCGTGGTAAGGGAATTTCTGGATGTGTTTCCGGCAGAGCTCCCCGGAGCGCCGCCGGAACGAGAAGTCGACTTTCCCATTGAACTACTTCCCGGCACCAAACCCATCACCAAGGCACCGTACAGGATGGCCTTCGCGGAGTTGAAGGAACTCAAGGCACAGTTGGAGGACCTTTTGGATAAGGGCTTCATCAGACCTAGCGCGTCGCCCTGGGGCGCGCCCGTCCTGTTTGTGAGAAAGAAGGACGGAAGTCTCCGGTTGTGTATCGACTACCGGGAGATAAATAAGGTCACCTTTAAGAACAAGTACCCCCTGCCAAGGATCGACGACCTCTTCGACCAACTACAGGGGGCGACGGTGTTTTCAAAGATTGACCTGCAGTCGGGCTATCATCAGGTCCAGGTCAAGGGGGAGGACATCCCCAAAACGGCTTTTCGGACTCGCTACGGTCATTACGAATTTACTGTAATGCCGTTCGGGCTCACGAATGCCCCGGCAGTGTTCATGGACATGATGAACAGGGTGTTCAAACCCTTTCTGGATTTATTCGTGGTGGTCTTCATCGACGATATCCTCATCTATTCCCGTACAGATGAGGAACATGAAGAACATCTGCGCACCGTCCTCCAGACCCTACGGGAACAGAAACTCTACGCCAAACTCAAAAAGTGTGAGTTTTGGCTCCGAGAGGTTGGCTTCTTGGGACATGTAATCTCGGCGGCTGGGGTCGCAGTCGACCCGAAGAAGATAGATTCGGTGACGGACTGGACCCAACCGACGACGGTAACGGAGATTCGAAGCTTCCTGGGGTTAGCCGGGTACTACCGGCGCTTCGTGAAGGATTTCTCCAGGATAGCCGCCCCCTTAAACCGCTGGACTAAAAAGGGGGAAAAGTTCATCTGGACGGACAAATGTCAGAGGAGCTTCGAGGAGCTCAAGGATAGATTGACGCGAGCTCCGATCCTCGCCCTGCCGGAACCAGGGGAGGATTATGAAGTGTATTGCGATGCGTCGCGAAACGGACTGGGTGGAGTGCTCATGCAACGGGGGAAGGTTATAGCCTATGCGTCAAGGCAGCTCAAAGAATACGAGCGAAACTACCCCGTGCACGATTTGGAACTCGCAGCGGTTGTGTTCGTCCTCAAGCTTTGGAGACACTACCTGTACGGGGCACACTGCAATGTGTACTCAGACCATAAAAGTCTTAAGTATCTTTTCATCCAAAAGGAGTTAAATTTGCGACAAAGACGGTGGCTCGAGCTATTGAAGGATTACGATTTAACGATCCACTACCACCCGGGAAAGGCAAATGTGGTGGCCGACGCCCTGAGCCGTAAGGGGCAGGCCGAGAAAGCAGGGGTAGGTGCCATCACCCAACAAGATAGTCTGATTGCAGAATTTTCGCAACTAAGACTAGAGGTAGTGCCGGCGGGTACAATCGAACGACTTCTGACACTGGTGGTCAGACCTACCCTGCTTGACAGAATTCTCGAGGGGCAGTCAACTGATGACCAACTCCAGCTGGTGCGAAGTAGAGTGACTGCCGACCAAGGAGGTGACTTCGCGGTAAACTCCGACGGCACGATACGATTTCGGGGACGAATCTGCGTGCCGGATCTACCGGAACTCAAGAGGAAATCTTGCGGGAGGCGCATACCGCTCCGTATACAGCGCATCCCGGGGGAACGAAGATGTACAAGGACGTCAATCAGACCTTTTGGTAGCCCAAAATGAAGGGAGACGTGACTCGGTTTGTGGCACACTGCCTGGTGTGCCAACGAGTGAAGGCCGAGCACCAGCGTCCAGCAGGAAAATTGCAACCTTTACCGGTACCCGTGTGGAAGTGGGACATGATTACCATGGATTTTGTGACCGGGTTCCCGAGATCGTCACAGGGACACGATGCAATATGGGTAATCGTGGACCGTCTGACGAAATCGGCCCACTTTCTGCCCATACACACGACGTGGGCGCGGGAACGACTGGCGCAAACCTACATCAACGAGATAGTAAGGTTGCATGGGGTGCCGACGTCCATCACGTCGGACAGGGACACACGATTTGTGTCAAACTTTTAGCAGAGCCTGCAGCGAGCAATGGGAACCAAGTTGCACTTCAGTACGGCTTTTCACCCGCAGACCGATGGACAATCAGAGCGGGTGATACAAATTGTGGAGGACATGCTTCGGGCATGCGTTTTAGACCTGGGCGAAGGGTGGGCACGGTGTTTGCCCTAGTGGAATTTGCCTACAATAACAGTTACCAGGCCAGCATTCAGATGGCACCATACGAGGCCCTGTACGGGCGCCGCTGTCGGTCTCCAATATGCTGGGACGACTTGGGTGAGCGTAAGTTTCTGGGCCCAGATTTGGTGGAGGAGACCGAAGCAAAGGCGCGATTGATTAGACAAAGGCTGCTGACCGCCCAGAGCAGACAGAAAAGCTACGCGGACAACAGACGTCGAGACTTAGAGTTCATGGTGGGTGAGCATGCGTTACTCCGAGTTTCGCCCTCCAAGGGGAACAGACGCTTCGGCTTATGAGGGAGGTAGTAGCAAGGAAGACCTCTTACAAAGAGTAATTTTGGCAACGACCCCAGAGGAACCCTTAGAAGTAATGCTTTGTACCTTCCTGCCCAGTAAGGAGGTAGAGACTTAGTTGCCTTATTTGTTGGCTATTTAGTTAAGGGTTAAATAGGTCCAACTTCCGGCCTTGCGACAATAGACCCGAGGCGTTGTAACAGTATGCCTTGGACGTCCAGGTGAGGTGAGTCGGGCCAAGACCCGAGGCGTTGTAACAGTACGCCTTAGACATCCAGGTGGGTTGAGTCAGGTCAAGACCGGTGGCATACCGGTTGTCGTTACTGCCAAACCTCGATACGGAGGCTGGCATGGGAGGGAAAGAAAACTCCGCAACTGGGACAATCCCTTACGTAAGGGTGTAATGGAGTAACCATGAGGAGCGCGAAGCGACTTGGGGACCCAAGACGAAAATGAAGGAAGTTTTCCCAGAAATGTTAGCGAGGGTTGAGTTTAAGTTTCGGGACGAAACTTTTTATAAAGTGTGAGTGGTGTAGTGATCCGGCCTTTCGGGGTATTTTTGACTTACGTGTAGTCATTTAAGCCTTTAAGTGAAGTAAAATTATTCAATTCTTGAAGTGGGCCATTGTGAGATGCTAGTATTTTTCTGCGATAGAGCGCGGAAAAAGAAAACCGACGGCGCGATCGGATCTGAAATCCGATATCGGGAACCCCCTGAACGGGACCCAAAGTGATATGGTAATTAGTCGTGCATCGGAATCCGTGCTAAATATCTTGCACCCGTTAGAGATAAGGTGGTTTATCTCGTGGGGGATAATTAATTAGTTAATTAATTATCCCAGACGGAAAATTAATTAATTCTCTTACGTACGAATTAAAGAGGAATTAATTAAAGGTAAAGTACGACTATATAAGGGATCCTGAGTATCGGAAAGGAAAAGAAAAGAAAATAAAACCCTAATCGGAGAGAAGGGAAAAAAAAAAAAAAAAAAAAAAAAGAAAAGACGGAACCCTAGCCGGAAGAAAGGGAAAGGAGAAAGAGAAGGAGCCCGATCTTCCCGGACACCGAACCGAAGGCAAGAACGCGACCGGACAACCTTCCCGTCGATCTTCGGTTAGTAAAATAATTTATTTAAATTATTTGGGAGTTTTCCGTCATCTCTTTCGTTGAGTTCTTGGTGGTCTTTAATCGAGTTCTGGTTATCGGACCTCCGACCGACGTTTTGGTTGTTCGTCGATCGTTGGTTTAGTCGTTAGAATTATCGTGTTTTTATTCGGAGATTTTTGGGATGTTTCGTTGGAACATAGTGGGTTAACGGGAGGCCGCCGCCGCCGTTTTTAAACGGGAGGCCGCCGCCGCCGTTACCATGGTCGCGGGGTCTTCGCCGGAGTCGCACGGGAGCGAAAACGGAGAAGAAACCGCGAAACGGGAGCGCAAACGGAGAAGAAATCGCGAAACGGGAAGTTACTGTGCTTTTCCGTACAGCGCGGTCCACGGGTCCAGGCGTGCACCCGGTGCACGCCTGCAACATCGAAGGCCAAGAACCGGCGCACAAATCCGTGCGCCGGCCCGGCCCGTCCAGCACGGTGCACGCGCTGGGCGTGCACCCGGTGCGCGACGCCGCGGCCGAATGCGTGAACCCGGCGCGCGCCAGCACCGTGCGCGGCCCGGCCCGTCCCGCCTGGTGCACGCTCCTGTGTGCACTCGGCGCATGCCGCCGCCGCCTGATGCCGTAAACCCGGTCCACGGTTGCTCCTGTGCACCACCCGACAGCCCAAAGATCGGTAGCTCCGTTTTTGTCCGTTTTTCCACCGTTTTGAACGCCGTTTTCGCCGTTGGGATCGTTATTTCCGTGGCTTTCTTGGCATGGCCACTTGGGACCTTCTTGGTCATTATTTTATTATGTTGGGTGCCGATTTCGCCGACGCTCCGCGCCTCGACAAATCGTCGGGGGCGCGCCGTCGGGTCTCTTTTCTCATCATTTCCGCCGTCGGGGCCTTCTTGGTCTAACCAGGGACGTCCCGAGTGGGCTACCGATTGAGGATTGAGTTTTGTTGGACTTTCCCGTCGAAAAGAGTAAAGTGGGTCTTGTGTTTTCAGATGTTAGTACACGCTTTTGACTATAGTTATCCGTGCGGACTTTCTTTAGGTCCAGACGCGCAGCGGGGGTGCGCGAAAGATTCGGGTGTTCCGATCTCTCTCCAAATAGGTGGGTACGGTTGCTGTAAATACAGCCAGTGCAGTAAGTGCATCTATCGTCATTAAAGTGCTCTCAATTTATCTAACAAAGTAGATGGACAGTTTAACCTTTCGCATAATCGTGTTTTTATCTAACAATTGAAGCGGCTGCGGTCGCATTGTTCATGACACGCCGATCTCGGCAAATCTGTTTTGGGATGCTGCACGTACACAGGCGGATTGGCCTCCGCATGGGTGTACTTTTCCGGAAGAGTGGTCTTGTATGACCCGTGTTCCTCACAAAAGTGTGGGTGCCGTGAGGACCCCTTCGCGCCAGCTGGGAATAGCACACCAGCACCGTGGAAGGGGTAAATGCATCAAAGTAGGTACTTGTGCACGAGGGGAGACTTTAGTCTCTCCGACAGATAATCTGGGGTTGGTGCCCAATTTAATTGATAATTCTGGGGTTGGTGCCCAGCTTAACATGTGCAGGGTTGTAGCGAAATGGTTTTGGTGTTTCCGGTTTGCTCCTTATTCCTTATTGTTATTAGACATCTACTTTGTTTGTCACTGACATTACCCACTCCGTGACAGGCGCTACGAGAGGCGTTAGCCGGGAGTTTGTCGAGACTGCGTCGCGAGGGCCGTAGTCAGGACACTTGGTTATTATCATTATCTCATTTCTTTTACGCATTTAGTTAATTTGCTTGTGGGTAGTAATAATCGTGGACATGTATTATTTAGCACTGTGGATGAGTTGTACGTTTATAGTTTGGTTCTTTGGTGATGTTTTTGTATGCGGCATGTTTTCATGATAAACCAAATGACTTCGAAAAGGTTTTCTCAAAACGAAGTGTCGTGTGGGCACGGGTTTTGCAACTGCTGGTTTTATCCTTTCTAAAACATTGATGCCGCTTTATTATTCCGCTTGATGTTGAATGTCTATTGTATGGTTGATGGTTGGTGTTTGATGTATGTTGTTGTAAGTGAGACGCCGTGCATATACAAAGGAGACTCTGTCCGCGGACAGGGAGAATTTGTGTATGTGGCGGTCTGGCACGCACCGGGGATGAGGTTTAAATTACCTGGTTAAAAGAAAAAAAAATACACACGATTTTCCGCTTAAATAGACTCAAAAACCCCCGGGGGCGTGACACCTATACACCTTGATCTCGTCGGGCACCTATCCCGACAGATCCGACCGCTCACACCTTGGGGCACACTGACCTCGTCGGACACCTATCCCGACAGATCGCGCACCTTTTCCCCCACCTTGCTGCCTCAAACCCCACACCTACGGGGGCCCCACCACTTCACCTTGTGGGTTAACACGGGTCGAAGACCGCTTTCCCGGAAAAGAGCACCCTTTGCGGTGGCCAAACCGCGGGTGCGCGTGTCGCAACCCACGAGCTCAAAAACCGGACACAGGACAATATCGCAAACATAGAGACCGTCAGCGTTAGTATTACAAATATGCAGTTAAACAACTATCAAGAATACCGAGTCTATACTTAGTCTCAAAGGAACCCACAATAATGAACCAAGTACCCAAAACGAAACCAACAATAATGAACCAAGTACTCCAGACGAAACCAACATAATAACCAAGTACCCAAAACGTAACCAACATAATGAACCAAGTACTCAGACGAAACCAACATAATGAACCAAGTACCCAAAACGAACCAAACCCCAAAACTATGAGCCGAGTACACACCCACACGATAATCATGACAGTAACGAAAATGGGCATACAGGGGTTCTAAGGATGTACCCACTGAAACGCGAAGAAGGAGGTGTGCGGAAAACTCCAGTTAAAAAAACCCTCACAATGCCCCCGAAAAGCTACAAAAAGAAATCTTGTTAAAACAATCATCGTCGTGGTTAAAACCACTCAAAAACGGTGCGAAACGGGCCAAAACCGAGCTTCTGGATCCCTTTCAAAAACTAGTGCAACAAACCAAGGCGTTGACCGTTCCACAACAGCAGGCCGTGCGCGCAACGGGCCGGAGCACGCGGTAGCGGTGGACCGTTGCAGCTTGGGCCGGGCCGCGCACGGGCTCGGGCGCGCACCGGGTTCACCACTCCCCGCTGCGGTTTCGAACACCGGTTGCACGCCTAGGGCGTGCACCGAGCGGCTGGTGCACGCGTTTCGTGCGCCGAGTCTGCGGCCCCGTGCCCGCGGAGCGCGTCGCCGGTTCACGCCGGCCCGGTGGACCCCCGCGGCCTGGCGCACGCAGCCGTGCACCGGGTCTGCGCCCCCGTTCCGCGGAAGCGTGCGCCGGGTGCACGCGGGCGTCGTGGACCGCGACCTGAAATCCCTGTTGACGCACAGTAATCCGTCCCAATTCCGGCTCCGGTTGCGACCCCTCGACCCGACGCTGCGGCGATGACTCCGTAACATTACAACGGCAGGCGCGGCCTCCCGTTTAAACACGGCGGCGGCGGCTTCCCGTTACACAAAGCCCACATCGCGCGACAACCGAACCACCAACTTCTAAACCCCAAAACCAAACCTAAAACAAAACAACGATGCTACCTTGATTTTCCTGGAGGAGGAGGAAGAAGGAGGGTCGCCCATTCCTTGCTCGATCATTCATGCAGAAAGAAATCCGTTCCCCTCCTTTCCTCTCCCCGTCTCCCCGTCTCGGTCTCCACCACGCCGTTCTTGAAAAGAGGGAAAATATGGTTTGGGGTTTTTTCCCCACACACACCCTCACCCGACTTATACGCTACCTCAAAAGTAATAACATTATAAAAATAATAACAATAATAATAAATTCCCGATGCCAATCCAAATCAGTCGAATTAAGAACGGAGGCCCAGATTACCTCGAAAAGCGTCCGATCGCCAGCACGGATTCCGATGCGCCCGAGCTGATATAGAACCTCAAAAATTAATTCAGGGAGATCCCGAAGTCGAATTCGAATCCGATCGCGCCACCGTTCACCGATTTGCGAGCTCTAGCACCAAAAAAAATACCCGCACACACCTGACGGTCAGTCCAGAATTTCTCGAACTTTCAACCCCCCCCCCCCCCCTACAACTAAAAGGGATTCAATAAGATCAAACGGAAAAAAACCGGGAGTCGAGGTACTACAAAAATAATTAAAATAAACCAAGACATAAAAAGATTAAAAGTCCCCGATTGTAGAAGGATCCCGTCCCGATCACCTCGAAAGCGTGCAGGCCACCTAGCACGATTCCGACGCACCACACGAAGGAAACGCCTTGCCCCCCATTCCGGAGATCCGTAAATCGGAATCCGAATTCCGTTCGCTTTGCCCTCCCTCCGTTTTCCCGAGCTCAGTCGAAGAAAAATACCGCGGTCCAGGCCAGTTCTTGCAGAAAACACAGTGAAAGTTTTCCCTAACAATCCCGTCACTAAAAGAAGGTATACAAAGGCTTGAACGCCAGGACTCTACATAATACCCACTGTCAACAATCAACTCACCACCAAGCACCCGGTCAACCGCACAATATCCGCAGTCACCGAAATAACCCACAATCACAATCATGTCCCTCATCCGACATCCGGTCAACCGCCTACTATCCGCGGTAGCCGCAATACCCCAATCCAAAATCGGGTAAATAATATGTATCCGGTCAACCGCCTACTATCCGCGGTAGCCGCATATCCCACAACCAAAACCAAATACCACCTGTTTCCCGACCCCAGGTCACGGCTACACTATCCCGTATCCCTGCTCAACCCGAGCA